>JABFDZ020000049.1:14723456-14735362 GCA_019775955.2 Pollimyrus isidori | reverse complement strand
TGTGTGAATGAATGTGTGGATGGGTGAATGTGAGGCAAAAATTGTAAAGCGCTTTGAGTGCTCGGAAGAGTAGAAAAAGCGCTATATAAATGCAGTCCATTTACCATATCACGGGACAGGAAATTTAGTGATATTTTACAGCAACGCGGCCGATTCTGAAAGCCATTTACAAACTAAATGGAAATGGTAGCGCCAGCCCCACCTATACACTCGCTCTCCCTGGGGCACAGTCACTGAGTAATGCTGCATGCATAACAGTCTGTCTGCACCGGTCACTAGTTTAAGGAAAGGAAGTTCACTCTAAATAAACACGGGAGATTTGCACTTTGACGTCAAAGGAGCGGCGACATCATGTTAGCAGCTGTTCGAGGAAATACGGTCCGTCTGTTTTCTGTGAAAGAAATAAAGTTCCTGACATTCAGATGAATCATCACTTCAATAATAAAGCTCACCGCGACTATAAAATAAATATTAAGCCCACGTTTGCGCGCAGAATTACAGTCGGATGTGCCTGGCTGTGATCTAGCCTGCGAGTATGGAAAAGTGACGAGACTTTCCTTGACGTTTCAGTTTGTTTTACAGTTAAAAGTCTTCGCTCTCCGTTAAATACCGCTTGCCCCTAATAAACATTCCTACTCACATAACAATATAACACGCACACTCCCCGACCCGCCACCACGTAGCAAAACGCAGACGTGATTTAAGACTAAACGCGAGATTTAATTAAATGCAGCACTGTTATTATATGAAAAGAGGCTCGGCTACTCAATACTTAATGTTTATTTAACGAGAATTTTTCAGGAACCAATATTTTCTTTATTACTCGGAAACAGCTGACGGATGAAGCGGGTGTGTTATTACAGTATAGAGCTACATAAATAAATAGCAAACTGAGACTTGTTGGTGTTAAAATAACAGCGTGGAGCCTGCAGACTGTTTCGGAGATCTGAATTTAAATGAAGATTAAGAGATGTTCAAAAGCCTTATTTGCATTGAAATGCCCGCGATCAGAATTATTACACACGCACACGGAGAAGGGGAAAAAATCCAGTGTTTATAGGGTTTTCCCCAGGCATGTACACGCTACACTGCACACGCATAAACACACACACACGCGCGCTGCTCTCTCTAATCTAAAACTGCACCTTCCCTTCGAATGGCTTCTAAGGGAACAGGCCCAGATTACTAATTTGGTAAGGGGGTCCTAGTGCAAGCGAAGATGCGGATGAGAGGTCTACAGCCAATGCTATCCAGAAATCTCTAACCCCAGGACGTAGGAAAGGCCGGGAGACGCAGGGGGGTGGGGGTTGAGAAAAGAAGCCAAGCACGCTCGCCACATAAATATTTCATGCTAACAAACACATAAGATGTGCTTTGTACCTAGCTCATAAAGTGAATAATTAATAAATTAACCGAAAATAAAAATTGAATGAAAGCAAAGAAAAAAAGTCTTCA
The DNA here is from genome assembly GCA_019775955.2 of Pollimyrus isidori. Taxonomy (NCBI): domain Eukaryota; kingdom Metazoa; phylum Chordata; class Actinopteri; order Osteoglossiformes; family Mormyridae; genus Pollimyrus; species Pollimyrus isidori. The sequence goes on along the minus strand of JABFDZ020000049.1, from coordinate 14,733,907 downwards.
TAGTCATCGTGATCATGCCAATATTTCAATCTGACTCCATTTCATGAATACTTCATAAATTCAAATGGAACTGTAATAATTTACATTTTGGCAATAACGATGGTGATGACAATGACCAAAACAATGATTACAATGAATAAGAATTCTGTGATAGGCGTAATATTTTAATAACTATTGTGTTATTACTGTCACTGGCTATTGTCAGCATTCTTCATATCAATAACGTTCAACATCTGAATCTTGTCAGGGGCAGACACTCAGGCACCTCTCCTGTGGCCAGCTCATTACCACTGTGTGACCTTTGACCCCTCATGTTTATCCAGCATGGCTGACCGCAGCCTGGGCTCTGCCTGGTTATCGCCCTGTTCCCTTTCCATCTGACTCGAGCACTGCCTGGTACAGGGCTTGCGTGAATCATCGTTCCCCAGTAGACTGATTGGGAGACCCCAGAGAAGGGATCCTTAGCAACGCCAGGGCTTGACCAATAGCATGGGACCCCATCCTCAGCTGCAGCATCTGGTCTTGCCTCCGCTTTACACAACAGGCAAAATTAGGGGGACAAGCCATCCTTTGTCATTAGCCACCCACTAATTAAAGGCAAAAAGGGAATTCTCCCATTTTCTTCTTGTCTCTTTCATATTCCTCCGACTGTCCTGTCCACCCTTATATCTCTCATTGGCCCACTTTCAGGCCTTCACCCCCCCACTTACATCTGGCTTCCACGTCAATCATTCCCATCCCCATCTGTGGTGCCTCGCCTCCGTCATCCTCCTCCTCCTCCATTTGTTTGCTGCTATTCTATTGCCAAGCGGGCTGCGCAAACTGCCAAAAAAAAAAAACTTCAATCAACAGGATAAAAACATGTTCTTTTATTCCTCTGACCGAATCGGAGAGGAAGAAAAAGAAAAACTTTCAGGATTGCCATTAAAAGGCACACACATGCAAGAGCACACAATAAAAATACCCCATTAGCAGAGGCACGGGCTTGTAAACAATCACAAACGCAAACAAAATGCATCACGGTGTCCTTAATCAGAACAAGGGCTTCATTCCTTTACTTCCCAACAATTAGCTCTTTTCTTCTTTCTCCTTGTCATTTCCCCTTCCAAGAGGGTAGAGACCAAGCTAGAGTGTGGAAAAGTCTGCCACTTTCACTCTCGGTACAACAGACTGGAGCGGCAGTATCAGTCTTAGTCCATGTGGCATCCCAGGCAGACTTCACCGCTGGGGCCCCCTACCTGTCACATTGCGAAATTGCGATGCTCAGGCCGCGCCCCCTCAGAAAATGGCGCCCCGGGCAGCCGCCCGTGTTGCCATGAGCTGAAGCAGAGGTGACACTATGTGTAGAAGCACTCCTGCGCATGGGACTCAGAATCCAAGATAGTGAGGGCTAACTCCCAGGGCACTCCAGCAGAACCGCGTGACACGAGGATGCGGGAAAGGGCTGTAAGCTAATAAGTTAGCAAGGCTCGCTAATCAAACCACTCTTGAGTTTTCGGGGCAATAATTGCACTCTCCAGACTGGTGAGTCAGTTAATTAGTTGAGAAGCAAGCGAGAGCGCGATGGGTGGCTGAAGTAATGTAGTTCATCATTTTTTTTCACATCTGACAGAGGCCTCTCCTGGAGCCGACACCTTATTGTGGTGGAGGGGTTTGCGTTTTCCAATGATCCCAGGAGCTAAGTTGCCCAGGACTTAATGCCCCTGGTAGGGTCACCCAAGGCAAACAGGTCCTGGGTGAGGAACCAGACAAAGTGTGGCTCGTCAGACCCTTATGATGAACACAAACAGAGATTCACAGATTCCCTTGCCCGAACGTGGGTCACTGGGCCCCCTTCCCCGGAGCAAGGCCTGGGGGTGGGGCTCGATGGTGAGCACCTGGTGGCCAGGCCTACACCCATGGGGCCTGGTCGGGCTCACCACCTGTAGGAGGAGCAATAGGGGTCGGGTGCAGTGTGAGTTGGGCAATGGCCGAAGGCGGAGATCTTGGCGATCCGACCCTCGACTGCAGAAGCTAGCTCTAGGGACATGCAATGTCACCTCTCTGGTGGGGAAGGAGCCTGAGCTGGTGCGCGAGGCCGTGAAGTTCCGACTAGATGTGGTCAGGCTCACCTTGATGCATGGTATGGGCTCTGAACCCTTCTCCTCAAAGGGGATTGGACCCTCTTCCACTCTGGAGTTGCTCATGGGGAGAGGCGCCGAGCTGGGGTGGGCATATTTATTGCCCCCTGGCTGGGCGCCTGTACATTGGGGTTTACCGTGGTCGACAAGAGGGTAGCCTCCCTTCGCCTTCAGGTGAGGGGACGGGTCCTAACTGTTGTTTGTGCTTATGTGCCAAACAGCAGTTTAGAATACCCACCTTTTTTGGAGTCCCTGGAAGGGGTGTTGGAGAGTGCTCCTCCCTGGGACTCGCTTGTTCTGCTGGGGGACTTCAATGGTCACGTGGGTAATGACAGAGAGACCTGGAGCGGCGTGATTTTGAGGAATGGCCCCCCCGATCTGAACCCAAGTTGTGTTTTGTTATTGGACTTCTGTGCTCGTCATGGATAGTCTACAGTATAATGAACACCATGTTCAGACATAAGGATGTCCATATGTGCACTTGGCACCAGGACACCCTAGACCGCAGTTTGATGATCGACTTTGTGGTCATGTCATCGGAGTTGCGGCCGCATGTATTGGACACTCGGGTGAGGAGAGGGGCCGAGCTGTCAACCGATCACCACCTGGTGGTGGGTTGGCTCCGCTGGTGGGGGAGGAAACATGTCAGACCTGGTAGACCCAAGCGTTTAGTGCAGGTCTGCTGGGAACATCTGTCAGAGTCCCTTATCAGGGGGAGTTTCAACTCCTACCTCCGGCAGAACTTTGCCCACGTCCCGGGGGAGACAGGGGACATTGAGTCCGAATGGGCTATGTTCCATGCCCCCATTGACGAGGCGGCTGATCAGAGCTGTGGCGGTAAGGTGGTCGATGATGTGGTTCTGTTGGCCTCATCAGACAGTGACCTTCGGCTCTCACTGGAGCAGTTCGCAGTCAAATGTGAAGCGGCTGGAATGAAAATCAGCACCTCCAAAACCGAGACCATGGTCCTTAGCCGTAAAAGGGTGGAGTGCTCTCTCCGGGTCACGGATGAGGTCCTTCCCCAAGTGTAGGAGTTTAAGTATCTTGGAGTCTTGTTCACGAGTGAGAGAAGGATGGAGCAGGAGATCGACAAGCAGATAGGTGCGGCGTCAGCAGTGATGTGGGTGCTGCATCGGTCTGTCGTGGTAAAGATGGAGCTGAGCCAAAAGGCAAAGCTTTCAATTTACTAGTCAATCTACGTTCCTACCCTCACCTATGGTCAAGAGCTGTGGGTAGTGACCGAAAGAACAAGATTGCGAGTACAAGCGGCCGAAATGAGTTTTCTCCGCAGGGTGGCTGGGCTCAGAGTAGAGCCGCTGCTCCTCCACATTGAGAGGAGCCAGATGAGGTGGCTCGGGCATCTGCTTAGGATGTGAGGTGAGGTGTTCCGGGCATGTCCCACTGGGAGGAGGCCCCAGGGAAGACCCAGAACACGCTGGAGGAACTATGTCTCGGCTTCCCTGGGAACACCTTGAAATTCCCCCAGAGGAGCTGGAGGAAGTGGCTGGGGAGAGGGAAGTCTGGGTTTCCCTGCTGAGACTGCTGCCCCCGTGACCTGACCTCGGATAAGCGGAAGCTGATGGATGGATGGATCTGACAAAGGAGGGGGAAAAAAACAGACATCAACTAGACTTTGGCACAAACAAGAATTAACTGCAGAGTGCTGACAGCGAACATTTCTGAGTTGACCCCTGTAATCTACCTCATAGCATTAGCTATTGTATTTTCCCACCATTTGATCTTGGAAAATTTCAGTGTAGACTCAAGTTTTCTTTGTAGGAATGTCTGTTTTGACACCAAAAAACTTTTCATTCACCTCAAAGCGGAGTTTCTTTAATGTGTGAAAATGGGTCCCGGGAAATTCCAGTTGGTATTTGAGGGAAAAAAAATCTTTCCCCCAGGTCATGATAGCACTTTCCTCCTCTGTTTTTAACAGAGTGACGTTTGAACAAAAACAGGTAGAGGCAAAATGTGTGGGCAAAACAAGGTGGAAAGTGTAATCATCCATTCTAAGTGCTGTCTCATAAAACATTTTAATTAACATGGCTTCTTTAGGGAGATGACAAATTTATGAACATTGTGTGCTGCTGCTGGATGCCCAGTTCACCTTGTATATGTGTCTATTAAAAACGCCTACAATCTGAACACAAACCTAGAGAGAGAGTAATGCTAAAGGTAATTACCAGACAAAGAGCCAATCAAAGAAAGTCAGTCGGCATACCGGTAACGCTTGTTTACAAACAAATACAAAATAATTGATGTAGCAGTTGCTTAGGGCAATGTTTCTCAACCTGGTCCTCAGGGACTCACAGACAGTCCACGTTATTGCTCCCTGCCAGACGGTCTACATTTTTGCTCCCTCTCACCTCCCTACCAATGCTGGAGTAACTAATTCTTTCAGGAAAATTATCTCCATATGCATGAGAAAATAGTATCCAGCTAACAGAGAACTTGAATAGTTATGTGCCACTGTTATGTGCAGGTCTTCTCAAAGCTGGCAGAGAATGTTTTTATTGTAAGGTTAATGGAATTTTTACATTGTAACAAAGGTTAATTGTAACATTTTACATTGTAACAAAGGTTCTCTCAATGTTGACATGATAACATTATTACCTGAACATCCTTGTAACACAATTAATGTTGACAAATATTATTTTATAATTCAATACTATTTTATAAAAATGCTAGGTGTGTATACTATGTTTTTGTAACTAGATTTCCCCACAATGTGATAAAAGCTGTAATTTTTTACCTTTTGAGGACATTTTTTTTGGTCCCTCCACAAGGATTAACTTTATAAAAATCTGTGAATATAATCAGAAAACTATGAAAGTTATGTATTTAGCTTGGTTACTTATGGTTAAGGTTATGGCTGGGTAGGGGTTAAGGTTGTCATAGTTGGGATTACGGTTTTTCCCATAGAAATGAATTCAGAGTCCCCTTAAAGATATGAATACGTGGTCGGTGAGGAGACACCATCCAGCACAGACCACTTGACCATGGAGGTGTCAAGAAAGAGAGTTACCCTCTGCTCTGCCATGACCTTAATTTGTTTTGATATTATTATTCTTAGTTGCAGTAGTAATGGAATTACTGAGATAAAGTTCTGGGAACATCAGGGAAACTGGACAATATGATTGTTTCCATAATGCAATTGTAACAAACTGGACAATTGTTAGCAGGGTAGGAGCCTGACTGCTGCACATTCTGAGACCCAGAGGTTTTAGGGCATTCTTGAGATTTGTGGCCTGCAGGAGCAGGGATTCCAATCTCAGAGACTTACGGACACTGCAGGAGAGTCAGCCTGTCGTGGATTTTCGGCATTAAAGAAAAGCAGAAAAAGAGTGAGCAGTTTACAGATGAACCTAATGATATCACCATTATCATTGGCACAATCCCTAAATACATTATTTCACTGACTATTAGAGCGTAAAGCTTGCTGGATTGATTTGCAACACATACATAACAGTACAAGAGTAGTGACAATTCTGAGATTTGAGACCAGTAACCTTTAGGTCTCAAGGTTATTTATTTAAACTGGGTGACATCTGCTTGTATGCCTATGCAGAACCATACCAAAACGCATGGGACATGCCTCTGATAACAGGGAATTGGGCGATACTGTGACATGCGTCAACATTCGGATTTTCAAATGAAAAGCCCTGATGCATTTCAGCTGCCAGAGATGAGACCTGATAAAACATCTAAAGGATCACATCCGATGCTGAATTCAGGGCAAGTTATCCCAGTATGTAACTGGATCTTACTAAGGCTTTACAAAGAAGAAGGAGATGCACAAAGCACCAAAAAGCACTGAAGCAGTCATTAGCAGACTACTATAGAAACTCCAAGATAACCAACCCGTGGAGAGTAGAAGAAAGTAACTGTGTGTGTGTGTGCGTGTGTGGTGTGTGTGTGTGTGTGTGGAGGTTTTCAGTGTGTCTGAGAATGTCTTCCACGACGTATCCACATTCTCCTAAGCTGATTCAGTAGCTCAGAGTCTATTAACCAGGGGCTACACTTCACTAATTGAAAACACCAGCAAAAAGGTGCCCCCCCCCCCCCCCATCATCCAGGCCTGTTTATAGATTCTCAGCAGCAAGTTCTCTGCTCCCACGTCATGTTGAAACCTCCATAAGCGGGGGATGAGCCCTCCCCTTAGCAGGATCCGTTAAGTCGCCACATCTCTGAGGCAGAAGGTTGCACAGGGTAAGTAAACACTTGTTAGATATGCTACGGTGAGGGTATTCTGCCCGAATGCCAGGAGTTGGCCTTGTGCCTTAAGGAATGTGTACGGGGGGATGCTGAAGGATCTGAGGAAGTCAGTACAAACTTAATATGGTTCTGCTAAGCTAATCAGCTGCCTTTACAGGAGCACAAGGAAAGCTTTTTAACTAGATTCCTACCTTTCCACGATCCCCACAGCAACCAGGTCTTAACAATAACAGAAGGAATAACAGTGTATGGCTCTGAGGGTAGGGATCTGTGCTGGCAATCGGAAGGTTGCCGGTTTCAATCCCATGAATGCCAGGAGTGATCCTACCTCATTGGGGCCCTCAACAAGGCCCTTAACCTGCAATTGTTCAGTCCTGGGTTTGATGTTAACCTACACTCAGCCCTGCATGCAGGTCCTTCAACTTTTAGGGTTGGTGACAGGATTAGCCCTCCAAACCACCACACACTGTTCGATCCGGAATAGTGTGGTGCTGAGGTATCACTCGCCGCTGTGCTTCACTGGGGTTCACATCCCTGAGGTGGTTCGTCGTGTGGTGGGTGTCGCATCATGTTATATCAGCATGCACTGCCTAACTCCTCCCCCTCACTATACACACATCAGGGGTGAAAAAAGGTGTAATATAATCCGTTAAAGACAGTGTCCCAAGCAGACCCTCACTCCATGGCTACAATATTAAACTGAGGTGTATCGATGTGGTGGTTTTGACTTCAGGCCGAACTTAATTCTCTATTTATAAACAGGAGGGTCACTGTGCAGTGTCACGTCCATTTCACATCCAGTGTCAGAACAGGCAGTTTCTCCCTTGCCAGAGACCAGCATGCTCTGTATTGGTATACACCTCGATCGAATAAAGACACACCTCAATGGCACATTTCTGCCTGACCTGCTACAAATTTGACCTTAACACAGAAAACTTTTTCCTTTTGAATTCTCCTACGGTGCTTTTAGAGCCGCGTTCACTGGAATGCTGATTACTTTGACCCGGCGAGGGTCGGACTCATCCTCGGAACGTTTTTAGCTTCGGAACAAAGGGATCAAACTGGGGAAGCATCGAATGACTGAGACTGATCGGATCAGTGGAGCCGGGTGTGAAAATTGGCTGAAAACGGGACTCTGTCTGGAGTGTGAGCCAAAAACTGAGAGTAGGTGTTGCTGGAATTTTGAAGGACTCATAAAGTTCCGGATGAACTTGACAGCAGTGATTATCAGCAGGGACAGTGCTTTCAGCGAAGCTTTGATTGAAGCATTTACATTAAACCGTCACTGCGATATTAACAGATAAGACAGATCGCACCGGTAAAGTGCTTAGGGACAGGACCCTCCTTATAGAGGAGGGGTGACAGCCGCAAACTATGGAACAGCCTGTAAAACGTCACGCCACAAAGCTAGCAGCCGTTTTTACATGCCGCACGGCTCCACATCTACACCTGAGTCACTCGCGCAGCTCTACAAAAATACCGCAAAGCCGAATTAAAACCGGCCTGTTTTGAGGTAGAAAAGCTGGCCTCAGCCATCCGTGTAGCTGCCAGTAGAGCTTCTTATCCAGAACGACGTTCCTCCCCTGTCCCCAGAGAGCCGAGAAGAACAGGTCTTAATACTTTAAGACAAGCCAGGAACACACAACGGCCAAGCTCACCCGGGTGCTGCCGAATCTCACGTCACCTTGTGCATCACGTCAGCTCTTACTCTTCATATGAGCACCCTTCTGTGTTCATGCCCGACGTAGTTTCGGTAATCCCTCCTTCAAGTCCCACCTCCGCTAGGGAATGCGTGAGACGGCTCCAGACAGCACAAGCTAGGAGGCTGGTGTGAAATGAGCCGTAAATGATGTTCAGGGCTGACCCATGAAGGCCTCGGCGTATCGATCCAGGCCAGCTTTGCACTTTTACAAACGACTGTCCTCGAACTGGCGCGGGTATCTGACACATACTGAAGGGATTTCCCCTCGAGGTTGTTAAAGACTGGCACTGCAAATCACCAGTCAATGACCGGACTCAATAGCGATGATTTTCTCCTGAAGTTGCATTTCACTTTACGTCGGGAGTCGAGAGCGGAGCCGAGCGAACTTCAGGCTTCACTTTACTTTCTTCCCCAGCTTATAATTTTTTCCTTTTTGTCCCACGGTACATATGAATGTGTCTCTTTTCTCTGCCCCTAGGATGCCCGGAAGGGAAGTGTGCCAGTTCCGGCTCCCTTTCTATGAGTCGATTTATTTGGTTCTGCTCATTCCCGGTGAGACAGCTTCTTTTCTCTTTGTTCACCCCAGTGATTCTTTTGGTTCCCCCATTTTTTAAGCAGAGGTGGAAACCTTAACGGTAAAGTCGGAATCCATTTTCCCCAGCTCTCACGTCATACACTTCTCTCCCCAAGCAAGTTGGCTTGAGACATCTGAATGCCATTTAAAAAGAGGTCAAAGAAATGTGGTGGCCAACGACAGGACTGACCAGAAGCACAGTACTGACATTACATAGCTCACAGCTAGACAAAGCAGTAGTTCAGATTTAGTGTTAGCAACGCAGAGCCAACTTCGCTACATGTTCATCATCATTTCACTTTCAAACATACATACTTATTGACCCAGGTTCCTGCTCTAACATCCTTTCTTGTATTTATTTACCTTCATTGTAGTGGTTATTGTGCTACAGCAATTATTGCTCATTTTCTTAGCAGTATGAGTGCGGTCGGAAGCCATCGTGCTAATTGTGTGGCACACGATAACAGACCCCAATGCGCCTCTTGTGTAGAACGGTTCCCTTGATTACAAGGTAGGGCAGAAGGAACACGTATAAGGAGAGATCTAATTAGTCTAATGAGATGAATGAGAGGGGTGGTATGAAGGATCTGTGTATGCATGTAAATTTTGTTGTCTCCATGGAGGTACATTTTGAGAAAATATTCCCAACAAACAGAATAGCTCTTCAAAGGTAACACTCTACAGACATACACAAGAAAAAAAAAGAACATTTTTTCCCCACAACTGATTTCCTGAAATTAAAGGTGCATTAACATTTGTTATCATTGTTTACCAGTCTTTTTTCTTCATCCTCGTCAAAGCTAGTGTAGGGTTCATTAAAGTGCGGGGCGACAGGAAGCCTGGGATGAGAGGCGGTACTGCGCATGGATGCAGATCTCTGTGCATTCTTTGTTTGTGCGTACGAATTTGTTTCTTTTCACTCAATATTTTCCTCCCCTCCCATCTCCACTCCTCGCCAAACCCCTTCAGCAGAAAGAGGGAAAGCAGCAGAAGCACGCCGTGAAGACACACACAGACACAGGTAGGCACTTGTGCAGACATCCGTACATAGACGCGTGCACACAAACGCTCATTAGCAGTCATCCCCATTTACACACTGACGTGAATTTCCTCGCTGGAGTAACACTGAAGCTGCCCGGGGCTGGATGTCGTCGAATCTGTATTCGCACACACACACAGAAAGTAGGAACACAGCGCTGACATATTGTATCAGCTTAGGTATTTTATGCTGTTCTACTGCTCGTTAAGAGCACCTCTGCTATTGGCATCCTATTAATATACAGTGCAGGCATCTCTGTGCTGCTATTGTCCAAATCATAATGAGCGTGAATCTTACCGTTGTGCACTGCAGACTGCATAGAAATATTAACACTGTTAGCGCCCTTAGCACCCGGTATGGAATAGGCACCCGAGTCATTAGCATACCTGCCTACTGCAGTGTGTCTGTGAGTGTATACATCTTCAGGGACCTATGCAAATGTTAGCATCCCGCCAGCCCCCATATGCACTAGAAGCACTTAAGCGGCTAGCATCCTGTCTCCATTCCCAAGCAACCAGCGGGCCCAAAATGACAGCTACGCAAACCTAAACCGCAGGGAGGAGGGCCGTCCGCGTTTCTTAAAAAGAATAACAAATAAAATAAATAAGCAAAATCCCTGTCAAGCCACAGAAGCCAAGAAAAATAAATAAATTAAAATCAGCATCTGTTAGCGCGCCTACCTATTCGTTCGTTTTAATTAAGCCTGTTGACTTTCCAGATTCCCGCATGAATCTGGCTTTATGAGTCTTGTCACCCCTGGGGTGGGACAGATGTTCTAAATTTTTCTCAGACAGGTCCAAC
>JABFDZ020000049.1:14696674-14710089 GCA_019775955.2 Pollimyrus isidori | reverse complement strand
CCCCACCCGCTAAACTCCTCACCCGCTGCCCTCCTCCCCCACCCATTTCCATCATCCAAGTGTGGATCTTCTCCATGGGGAACTGAATTTAACATGCTAATTCGGGCGTGATGAGACTTATTTATGGAACACCGTGATGAAGCGATGTGAGAAGCAGCCATGGGGCAATGCAGGAGGCTGGAGCACTTGGGCCGTTCATCTCCGCTTCGACCGTGCCGATAAACGCCTCACGGACAGGGAGAGAATTTAAAAGCCATGAGCGACAGGTGTGGTATTAAATAACACCATGATGAAAGATACCAGGCTGCCAGACCAGCACTGGTGGGATGCACCATCAATCGGTACCCGGTTAGCAGCCTTCCTGCTGTTTATCACACTGGTCCCCCCCACCCCCGGTTAAAACCGCCTATGCTAACTCAACCCGCTGTGGATGTGAAACCTTGTTTTCTGACTTGAAGAAGCATAATTTCTTTAATGTTGGCATGTCGTGATAAATCAATGAGCACCCCTACCGACCCCCCGACCCCCTCCACACTCAGGGAGAGGCCGGATACCAAAGCCATGAATTACAAGCTTATGGTTGTCGCTAATCGTCTGTGGAGAGAGATGATGGTGTGGTTTTCGTTCATGCCTATACAACAGAGAGTATCTGTGCCATCTGCTCAGAGACCCTAAATGGTCCCTCCATCCCACCACAAAGCCAATCCACACCCCAAAAACTGTCACAACTGCTGCTTCCTCCACCATCCCAGACAGCTCTGTAATCTTGAGTGAAAGATCAGACGCCCAGAACATCCTCAGAAGGACCATGCTGGAGTAAGAGACCCGCCCTTGCACCCAAGGCACGTCTTAGCGGGACCCAGAGGACTCCGTCACATCGCCCAGTAACCACGCCTAATCCACTGGGTTAAGCAGACAGCAATATGACATTTTTCAACGTTGACTTGTATTCACTTGAAAGACTGGGGCGGGATATTGGGGGTCGGATCGCACTGACAGCGAGGAAGGCACGGCCAGCTACGCCACTTGTTGAACTGTCGGGCTGCCTGCCATTAAAAACCGTACTAAAAACGACACCCTGATTTCTAGCCAGCCTAGCAATCTCTCCCCTTCACTATTATTTCAGGGCGATTTATTAAGGTTTACGCTACGAGTAAACCAGAACAAGCCTGTTATACTTAACGACATGTAATGACTAAATTAAAGGGATAAATTAAAAAGTACCCACTTGATTTCAACAGTAAATTGACATATGTTTTATTTATACCCACCTCGGTCGCATCGCTCACAGGATTTTAACTTACAGTTTAATAAAGTATCCATTTCAGCTAAATTTAACACGGGGTTCAGCCTAATTTCATAAACTGCACTAATCACCGGCACGCAAATGAAAAGTTACCTGAACCGAGTCATTATATAATCACTAAATTTGTCATTTCCAGCTCTTATATATATGTTAGAAGACCATTCATTAATTTAATGAGGAAGTCGAACAGCATGAGCTGCCGCACAGCCGGGTGCAGTGGCCCCTTTTGCGCAGTTTCTCGGGGCTCCGTCGCTTTTTCCGCCTTTCAGGAGATTAAGTCCAGGTGTGGCGTCCTAAACCAGCTCAGGGGGCAACCGGTGTGTCCTAAACTTTTTTTTGCCCAAGACTGTCACTCATAAAGCAAATGAAGCGATCACCGCCGCTTTGGTACGCATCGATGCCGGGCTGAGGTGCGAAACGTGACGAGCTATGACAACTATTATTAAAAACTGTCCAAGCACATGTGGCCAAGGAAAACGTGGGAATGATCGGTTTTCCCTAATTGCCCAGCGTTATATGAATATGCAAAGTAAACAATTTAAATATAACATTGCCGTGTAAACACCTCCGCACCCTGGTGTTATTATAAGCCTGAGCTGCTGTTATTGCAGCTGTACCGACGCATTTGCCCCGTGTGCAGCGCATAGTCTCCCCCAATCTGGCATCCCTACCTTGAGCCTCCGCGACGTGGACGAGCGAGTAAAATAACAGTATCCAAGCGTATGGCTGCAGAGCCGGAGAGCCGGCAGCGGCGCGGCTGCGGGACATGTCGCCGGGCGGCCGGTGGAGATGCGCGCCGGTGGACGCCTGGCACCGTTTGGACGGATCTGGCTCAGTCGAGACAGAGCTTGAGACCCGGAGGTCCCTGGAGTTAGCGAGGCTTGCGCAGCATGAGGCGGGGTCTCGGGTGATGTAGAGCTTGGCGGTATCCAGGTATGAATCGCAACAGATTCTCAGGCTTTCAGTGGAAAAAAACGGGTCGCTGTTGAGACACTAATAGACGTCTGATCCGCTTCCTACCGTCCTTTCAATTTTGTTTATTAGGAAAAATAATAATACAGGTGATTATCCTGAAGGAAACCATGTTTCTATAATTAACACCGTGGCTTCTGTCAAATCTCCGTAAAACTTAACTAAACCAACAGTTTATTCTCTCATTAACAAAAAAGTGATTTTAAATAGAAGACACAAGCTTTCTCTGCCGCCTAATGAGCGCTGTAATTCCCGCCGATCTGTTTGAACCAGCATCAGTGTTATAGAATCATAAACGGCGTCCTACTTTAATCCTGCGTGCGGTTCAGCTGCGCCCCTCACGCTCTGCGTGGGGCCGGTATACACTTTCTGCTGGCCCAGCGTGTATCTACCAGCTAACAGAAAATGAGCAAATTATGTACAGAGGTTTAAGCCTCGGGCTCTGGAGACAAAAGTTGTCTACCGAACGCGATCGGAAACTCCTGAACACTTTTGCTGTTTGGCTGTAATTACGGATGCCAGCATCTCGCCATCGCTGGGGCCTTACACAGATGGACTGTGAAATGTCGCCACCTCGCGGCATTTGTCGGTACAACGCAAGTACTTGTGAAACGGAGTCGTGTGGGTAACACATAAGAGGGGCTGGCAAGAAACGCCTGATCACTGAGCACCGTAAGACTCGATTTGCTGCTGCTCCCAAGACGAAATTAGGCCAAAGTGTGCACCGCAGCATGACTTGCTGTGTTGTGAATCAATGCAAAGTAACAGATAACACAAATGTTCAAAGGTAGAAGTTCTACCCGTTCAGCACTGAGGATTACAAACCAGCAGGTCTGGGAAATAAGGATTCATCATCTATGAATGTGATGCAGTCAAAGTAACACAGCCTTTGCTGCTCATGTTGCATCTCACCTTTGAGCAAATACTGCCTGACATCTTTCCAGCGGAACTGACATGTGGGTCAGACAGTGGAATAGCAACTGCAATGCATGGCACTGGAATGGAAAGGTGCACTAGCTTCGATTCAAGGCCAAGGGGCACCTCTAAATGAAGTGACAGGGAGCACAGTTTCACTATTTATGGGTTTCAAGGGAGCATGGGTCACGGCTACGCTCCAGTGGTCCAATGGTGCTGTTGTTCCTATACCAGTGTGCGCAAAGACGGCTGTCCTCGGATTCTCCCCTCCAGGTAAATGACAGAAAAAAATCTTCCCTCGCTGTGAAGGGATGTTGGAAATGACAGGGGTTAGTGTCACCATAACCAGGATAAATTACCTCCCAGCCTTCCCCTGAGGGATAGCGAATACCTTCACGATGCCAGGCTTTGTTTACAGAGTCTGAACTGCCTAATGTGGCTCCATACTGATACCATTATTATTGTCTCTCACTAGCCACCACTCCAGTGCTTCACAAAGACTGCTGGTCCACACAGTAGGAATCACTGTGGTACTAAACACTAGCATTCTGATAATTGCTCTACTCTGACCACTACTACATATTAACACCCTGATAATTGCTATATACACTGACCACTACCCTACACAAACACCCTAATAATTGCTCTACTCTGACCACTACCCTACACTAACACCCTAATAATTGCACTACACTGCCCACTACACTAAACTAACACCCTGATAGTTACTCTACAGTGTCCACTAACCTACACTAAGACCCTGATAATTGTTCCCAGCTGATCACTGCCCCATACCAAACGCACCCTTCCACACTGCTTCTCCAACCACAGCCCTGCGCAGGTGTCACACCATGCCTGATCTTAAAAACATCCCAGAGTTCTTGCGTTTTAAAACGTAAAAATAGGAATACAGGTCTTGTTGAGTGGAGCCGTCAGGATCTCTGGGAGATGCGGGTGATGGCATTTATTTTCAGCACAGACATTTAAGATGTCACAGGTGAACACAAACGTATGCATAAAGGTGTAATTTTTGACTGCTACCACCGCAGGGCTCCAGCCAACATGCTGTGAAGGTCCCCCTCCCCCATTGATCCCTCCCCCATAGAGAAAAACAAATGAACATCAAGGATGAGGGGAAAAAGACCAGCCCGCCTACCCACTTAAATGAGATTGAGTCAACAGGATAGCCCTTCACTCTCAGAGGGCTACGTCGTGGGAGTGATTCGCGAGACACTCTCCCAGGTGTGTGTCCGAGCGCCTGTTCTGTGAGGCAGATACCAGCATTCTAATGTGATGTGCACTCCTGCTTTTCTTTTCCTCTGCACGGTCACTCTCATGCCATGAAATGCCGGACTCGCCAGTCGGAGGGGGGTGGTGTGCCCACTGCTGTGTTGTGCATGCGATGAGTTGCACAAGTTACTTACGAGACAAATTATGGCGCTGTGAAAGAACACGTCTGGGAACAAGACTGACAGTCGTGACTCAATTTGAAAATGTAGCAATACCTTCCTGTTTTACCCATGCCAGCAGTGCCAAAAGCCTGGCCAGAATATAATTTTTATACTGCTGACAGAAACCATTCTCTGTACCTGTAAGTAAAACCATTCTCTAGCAACTAATGGAAAGCGAGCATCGTGCCTCCAGACAGAAATCATTCTCTGTACCAGTGAGGAAAATCAGTCTCAGTACTACCTGATGGAGATCATTCTGTATACCTCTAAATAAAACCATTCTGTGCACCTGTAAATAAACAATTCTGTATATCACGTGACAGAGATCATTCTGTATACCTCTGAGAAAAATCATTCTATATTCCCATAAATAAACAAGTCTCAGCATCACCTGATGGACATCATTCTGAGAAAAAAATCATTGTGTGTCAGTAACACTATATCTTTGGGTCAAGCTAAGGGAACCCACCAAGATTACTGGGCAACACTACATGGGAAGAAATTTAACATATTGTGCAGACACAGTCAGGGCATCTAAGTTTGTGATTGGGCAGTGAGGATTGGGGTTCTGACACATGATTGGCTCCCATCCCACAAGCCAACAGTGCTACAAGGCAAACGTGTCAGGCTGACACCATTATGTGTGAAGCAAATCTTTTAACTCCAGGCAGAAACCTGAGCTTGGGTGATGTGATGTTTTGAATCACGGCGCTACTGGTGCTCGGTACAACCTCTTGCACAAAATGGTATGTTGCTGCCTATTCTTCAGTAACCATGACGACGGAAAGAAATGGGGAAACAATCAAACTATGATTGCCGCTCCATACGGTCACAGGCCCTTTGTTTAATGCTGGACACCTGGAGTCGGGGAGGAGGGAGTAAGAGGCACGGCACTCTGTTTAAAGTCCCACAGGGTCCTGTGAAATCCCTGCATTTCTCAGAAGGAGACGAGGACTTTAAGGGGCATCTCTTGCTTACAATATGGCAACACTCCTCCTCATTAGGCATGTCTCACAAAGAAGCGATAGGAGAAATCAAGGCTCCGAAACCCATAGTAGCTGGGATTATCATGCATGTCAATCACAGAGAGCTTTAACCTACTTCTTCTGGGTTACATAATTGGTTCCCTTTTGGGTTAAACCAAGCAGTGATGGATGGTGCACAATAATTCCACCCATCGTAGATGTTGAAGCCGGGGTACCATTTATCTGCAGACCACCAAGTGGTGCTGGAATGGAGCTTGGGTTACGCCACCCTGAGACGCGGAACAAGCCCCGTAGGTAGCTTAGGTCTTTTGGAGCTGAATGGAATTGCGAGCGGCCATTAAAGTACCAAGTGGGTTAATGGGTGGTTTTAACGAAGGAAACCCGTTTCCAGGCCACATCATTTGAAAATGGCCCGAAATGTAATGAATTATTCACTGGGCCTGTCGTCACGACGATGGGAACCCAAAGGCTACTTCAAAGGCTTGGACGTCCAAACCTGTTTACACAAATCCCTCATTTCCGCCACCGGCCTGTTAATTTGTACGTTGCGCTCCAGCCATTTGTCTGGTGAAAAGCGGTTTAATGAGGGGGGCCAGAGACGATGGCACGGCTGAGCTCAAAACCGCTGGCCGCCGCGCCGATACTCACGCTGGGCGTGTCACAGCGGTGTTCGCCACCAAGGGCAACAAACCGACGGTTAATTCATTCACCAGTCAACCATGCTGAGTTCTGACATTTAGGGTCCACTTCCTGTTTGCTCCTAAATAATGGGAGCCTGCTGCTGAGGAAAAGACACTCAATGGTATAACAGCAGTGCTCTTCTAGGAATACGATGCTCTCCCTCAGGACTGGCCCAGGCATGGCCACCCACCCCTACCCCGGGTAAATGTTCATCTATTAAAAACACCACCCTCCTTTTTCGTACTGTGCTCCCAGCTCGGCTCCTGATGAGTAAATTATGAATATTTATCGCACCGTCACCTTCACCTGGGTAACTGGTTTAGAAAATAAATTGATGTATTTATTCATATTGTTATGCACATGCTAATTATGAAGTAAATAATTTGTGGGCGTCTTGCTTCACTTCTCAAGTTGAAACATTTTTTCCAGTCTGAGGGAGGTGCTTGCAGAAATGAACGAAAGGAGATGGATTTAACAGGCACCAACATGGGGTCTCCCGACCTTAATCACTGGTGACCCGAGTGTCCTCGTGACCACATCCGCTCGCTTTGATTAGTCGGCTGACTTGTTGGGGTCTCGAACTGTTGTGTCTCCACGGTAATCAGGACATTGCGACCTGCATATTGTCCTGGGGAAGGCTGAGATTGCTAAGGTGGTTGGGAGGATGGAGACGTGGTCCAGAGTACAGACTTCTAATGGCTGCTACCCATGTGTGGTTACAGGCATCCAACAATCAATACAGCAGCTACAATTAGATCTTTAACAAATCCAGTGGGCTTTGCCATCCAGGCCAGCCAAGTGGAGCTTTCACCGAAACTTCCAAACTGTGAAATGTACAAGATGACTGCTTTATCTGCTGTCTGAACAAGAGAAGCAAGACTGAAGCAAAACACTGACCTCATCAGGGGGCGAGGGGCACTGAACTGTCTTTACTCACCTTTCTCTTACCCGCAGAAGGTCATGCACCCACTCCCTCACATGGAGGCGTTGGTCTGCTCCTGTCCGGTGATCGGGGTCGGTCTGCACCTGCGACCTCATCTTTGCATATGCAGAAAATTCAGAACTAGATAAGTTAAACTGGCTATAAAATACAGATGTCCGCACTTGTCAAAACATCAAGAAAGCTGCCTTCTATACGCGAGACAGAACTTTGCAGCACAGCGTTGAAAAACCCAGTTAGTCACCCATAGGTGAAAAAAATGGGGCATTTTATTTTATTTTTGTGAACCTTTGACATTTTATTTCACCACTTTAGCTACTACACCACCTGCTGCATACAGCAGAATGCCGACTGCACTGGAAACAAACCTTTTTACCGAGAAAATGTGATTTTATTTTAGATATATGTCAGGCAATGTAATAATCTCAGCAGAAACCTTACCCAGGAGTCAGCATGTTTAGGTGCTGCAGGAAGATGGGGGTATTAATAACGGCACAGCAAAGGCTGACTGACTGCTGATTCTGGTAAAGTTTCTTTCTCGCGTTTAATGATATTTAAAGACAATGAAATTCAAAGCCAGCTCTGTATACCTCCGCCGGGCGAGATCGCCGAAGTAAACAACGCGCTCAGAGAGCGTACGGTAATCATCTGGAATTTTCCATCTTCGTCTCAGCGTAATTAGCTTTAATGAAAATTACACTGACATTCCCAAGCAGCTCTTTCTGAACACATGGGGGATGCGCACGTGTGCCTCCCCCTCGTGGGGCGTGCCGCGTGGTGCCTCCCCCTCTACTGCCCCAGACCGTGATGTCAGATTACTGTGATGCGCAGGGACAAGTTCGGCAGGGCTTTTGTGTGGGCCAGGGTGGGAACCGGGGGACCGGGGAAGGTTGTGAACATAAGAGCATGACAGATAAATTTTCGGAACAAATCCGGCAAAATAGGGGTTTTACTTGTTCTGATGGCGCCGCCGTGCAAGTCTTCCTCTTTGGTTAGATCTCTTGGGTCCCCGAGCTCAGAGAGACAGTTCTCCTACAAGCAGTCAACAAAGAAAAAGTGTTACTTTTCCGCAGTGACGGTTCCTCTGTAACGATAGAACTGATAAGGGCCCTGCAGCGGGTGGGATTAACATGTGGCATCAATCTCATTTAATTCACTTCCTGTGTGTGCTGTCAATCACGTACTTGTCCGATCCGATTCTTACTTGTTCCTTGCACCCCGTAGTGTTAAACCTGGCACTGACTGCCAGTCTACAGCCAGTCTACAGCCAGTCTACTGCAGAGTTCAAAGCCTGGATTCCAGAATGACTACAAGCAAACAGTGATTCTGGTCCTGTCAGTGACACGGCAGAGACATCCCGCTCCCCGAACAACCTCGGTGCCACAACGAAGAGGAGAACAGGCCGTAGACGGCCAGGACGGCAGGAGGTCGCAAGCAGCACCATGAATTCGAGGAAGACAATTGAGAGATCGACTCCAGACAGTATGGCCACCCAAACAGACTCAGTGGGAATAAACTGAAAGCGTTGCTTATCTGTACCTACTGCTGCCAGATAAGGTAACCTCCCAGAAGTTATCGTACGTTATCAGATTTGGCGACAGCCTTGGACAGAGATCTTTATTTTCTGACAAATGCAAAAAACTATAACTGCAGAGGAGGTCTCCGAAGTCACAGTGAGCGGACTCGTCATCTATCGCTAATCGGTGATAGAAGGAGGGAAGAAAATGGATTTCAGTCGATTTAATGCAGGCGGGCGACATCGGGATGAATGTGAGGAGAGCAGGAGAAGAAATGAAAAGAAAGCAGGTGGGAGAGAATGGGCTTGTGCGACGTGGAGGTCTCTAAAGTTCTCCAAAGCTGCACTACTCAAATAATATGATCCCATTGAATCGATGTACATAGAAAAGAAATTCAAGGTCAAAATTGGGAACTAAAAGAAAAAAAAATTCCCCCCCTCGGGTGAAGGTGGTGAGAGAGAAAGCAGTACTGAAGTGATCGGCCGTCCTTTCATGATAAAGGAATTGCATTATTTTTCCATGCAGAAGACCTGGCTCACCCACAAACCGAGAAGCAGAGTCAAACCCACTCTGATAAACCAGATCTGACAGCCAATCGCAGCGGGAACAAAGCGATGATGCTTCAAAAAACACACGAATCTGTGGAATTCACATTAATGTAACACAATAATGGTTGAGGACACTTAGACTTTTCAAATCAAATGCTATAAATGATGCGATGAAGCAGGAAAGGCATAGTAATTGTAAAATGATTAACCTGCCTCTTGGCCACATCACTCTGTCCTCCAGCCAATGACATCACACAGACGGTGTGGGTCTGATTACCAAGCAGAATTCTTCCACAGGGGAATTTTCTGTTTTCTGGAAACATTTTTTCCATGCATTCATTTGTTTACACCAATACCCACCACTGATTAACATCCAAAAAAAAGCACAAACACTCACAAATACACGAGAGAGCGACGAACAATGAAGGTGAATCAAAGTCCAATTAGCATTCATGATACAAAAAAAAAACGCCTAAAAAAACACTCACAAATTTTAAGTGAAATTTCACCGTAGCCCATCTGTCTGATCATGATGACAATGAAGATGCACCTGGACCAAAAGGTACCAGGGGGCCCATATGGAGGGGCTCTGTCTGACATGGGGGGGGGAGTGCGTGGTTCTGCAGGTTGATACACCATGATCAGAAAGTCGTTGATCCAAACCAACAAACAGTCAGTGGGACCTATCGTATGCCAGGACAACGACCCCCCCCCCCCCAGCCAGATGGGACTTATCAGTTGGGTTGCCAGATCCCCTTCTAATTACAGGCATGGTGTCAGGTCAGGAACGTGGATGCAGAACATGGGTCCCAGTTAGCAGGGGAGAAATGCCTAAGGACCACTAACAGGAAATAGATTTCAACCCCTCTCTGCCCCTGGCCTCGTTTGTTTGTTTGTTTGTTTATTATTTCTATTAAATCAACATTCCAGGCAGAGTCCATTTATGATTATCTGTTTAGTGTGTATTTATGAGTCACTGATTTCCATATTAGTGGTGCTGTACTCACCGTTTATATTAGTCTAAAAATGAAAAGCGATTACCACCTCTCCACATCAGCCCATCCTCGCATTTTGATCGAACATAAACACACATATACAGTATATAAGTGTGAAGGCCTGGAGAGCACCTTTGAAGTAAACAGTAAGGCCTCTTTAGCCGAAGACAGCGCATTCCGGAACCAGGGGGCTGAGAGAAAGAGGCCTACAGGTAGCCCACGGTGGCATTTCACCATGAGAACCCTGTGAAATCGAGTCTCCCCCCTGTGGTGGGATTATAGATAAATCGCAAGTGGGAACATAAATCGCACAGTTTGGTGGACTGAAAAAGTATGGTGCAAAGAAACTAGAGAGAGAAGACAAGAGGCTACCATTCCAAGCAAAGCAATCTATGGCCAGGCATAAATCCGTTCATCAGACCAATCTGGTACATGCAGAGAGACGTGTTTGTGAAGGCGGCCTCTAATAATTCATAAAGGCTAGAGAGAAACAGACAATGCTCAGAGGAGAAAAACACTTTCCATAATGGAGAATTCCTGAAGGTCCACAGCACATCGCTCTCTTAAGTTGTGCGTCTGGAATTTACTAAATTCAAAGTGAAGTGAGCTAGTGGAGTGAGAGAAGACCGGTGTAAAACCAGTTCAACTGGCATTATAAAAAGCTTATTTTACTCTACAGAGACCTTTATGAGATGCATTCCTGAGCAACTCGCTTCAGAATTTCTATTCATTAAAATTAATTTTAAATCTTTTTTTATTAAGCTGGAGTAAGACAGTGTCATAGAAGTCTTAGACAACAGGAAGCTGTCAATGCTTCATTAATGTTCTTCTAGCCTCAATAGTTAGTATTTCTAAAATTCACAAGAAACAGCCAAACAAAAGAGGTCGGAAGACGACGTGAGGAAACCTTGGCTGAGCTGCAGAATTTTAGATGAGTGAGCAGAATTTAAAATGCATACAAAATAAATGTCAAGAACAGGAAGCGAGAGGTTCTTGTTAAGAGTTGTGGAGTAAGGTAGTAGGGATGAGAGACAGTGCTTTCTTTTCAGGACCACGGACAGCAGCCGCCTTAGCGCGATTTTAGTGCCACGGACAGCGTCTCCATGAGATGCTGCCTTGTGATGTCACAACGATAGGAACGTTCCATTCTGAGGGGTGTTAGCTTCCATTGTCCTGTGAAGTGGTAGTTGCATTATCTGGGCTCTCCTTTTCTTTTTGCCTTGTCAAATAGTCATCCAGCCCCAAAAACAGTCTGAAGTGATTGCCTGCTTTTGGGGTTTGCTTCACGATTACAGTTACAGATAGCCTGCCGTCTGTCTGCTTTACCAGGAAGCTGACCGAGCTCAGGTGACCGGACAAACTCAAGGGTCACCATTTCACCTAGCTGGCCGTTTCGGTGAAACAACCTTGGTCGTGTGACCCTTCTTCTGCTTAAATGCCTTGCGGTGCCTTAGGGAGCATGATGGTAACATTTGGTGCCCAGGCGGGTCCTTGCAGACGCTTTCCCTGTGTACAGCAGGAATTAGCATGCAGAAGCATGCACCAAATCAATTCATGGACTGGAAGATTATGTTTCAGTTGTAGCAGAGTTCAATTAAAAATTTTATTTACCTCTGACAGAACTCCCTCGACAGACAGTCAGACTCCACTCTTGCAGAAACACGTCTTCAGTTGAAATAAACTAAGAGCGATTGTTAAAAATACTCATTGCATGCATAAATATTCATGAGGTGGGTGAGTCATCACTCTCAAAGGATGGTCCATCTAGGTCTTCACTGAAGTAAGAAGGCGGGTAGGCCTGTGTTTGAGCTTCAGGTGGACGCCAGCCTGGCACGGAGCTGAGTTATTAATCACCGTCCCAAGTGTCCCCCCTTCCTGACCCCTTAACTGATTAATCAAATTTCACGATCTCATGTGTGATGATCAGTTTGAACCTTTCGGAAAAACCTGAGGATTTAGCGCTGTAATTTATCTATGCCCTGGATGAATAGTTTATTATTCACTGTGAAATTTCTTAGTGGTCAGTTAATTATTTGATCAATTAATAGTTGAAGAGTTAAGCACTGTAAATGAATAATAGATAAACCCCGATTAAACATTGATTGCGGCTTTGTTTCATATGCAAAAATGAACCAAATGTAAAAGTAAGTGCAGTCTTTTATTGACTCCGCTGTACCTGTAAGCGTACTGCAGTATCTGGTAACACTACACTTAGGTTTCATTGGTTAAGAATCTGTAATTGGATGAGGCAGCTGCTTTCATCAGGGTGATCACCATGACAACCCAGTTATGGGCCACCAGCCTGCCTGCCTTAATCAAGCAAGCGAAATGCAAACCAGCGCAAGCATTAGAGGACTGTAGTGGCCGCAAATGAAACAGAACGACCGCTAGTGGCACGGACCAAAGGATGCGGACTGTCGTTAATTAGCCTGTCCCCCGCTGCATTTCAAAGGCCACTACAGGCCTCCAGGGGGAAACAGCTGGCGTCTTTCAATCAAATGGGCACTTTTGGAGAGGATCAGTCGTTCCTTGAGTTATTAATGATCAGGGATGTGCCTCTACGCTAAATTCAGAGCTGCCCCCCCACCCCGGCTTCTCCGGCTGTTACCAATAAAGGACATTCAGTTATATTATCTAAATAAACTGCTTTGTAGTATCTACTGAATATTACCATGGAATCCTTGTTTTGTCGTAATGGCAAGATTGCCTGTGTCTGCCATTCTGTTAGAGGTCATGGGATATGTGTGATAGACTAACTAACATAGCCTTGGTTTTATCAGAATGCTGTGCCCTCACATGCACTTTGCACCCTTACACAATTGTATGCATCCAGTCTTTATCTGTGAAAGTACCAACCTACCAGCTTTCGTAGAACTTTATCTTTTTGCAATTACTCTTCCCTTTGTTGGACCTTACAAAGCTCTTCGAGTCTGTTCTATTATCAGGGCCTCTGCAACTCTGAAACTGGGGTTAATTACTAAATTACTGAACACGGAGTAGCCACATTCAGTGGGAGAAACTGTCAACCCCACCCGCTTTGTGGGGGGGGGGGGGGGGGGGGGGCCCGCCGGGGGGCCCCCCCCCCCCCCCCCCCCCCCCGGCGG
>JABFDZ020000049.1:14683719-14696189 GCA_019775955.2 Pollimyrus isidori | reverse complement strand
TCACCACAGTCCCACCTGTTACATGCTGAAATCATGCTTTGTTCCTGCCTCACCACAGTCCCACCTGTTACATGCTGAAATCATGCTTTGTTCCTGCTTCACCACAGTCCCACCTGTTACATGCTGAAATCATGCTTTGTTCCTGCTTCACCACAGTCCCACCTGTTACATGCTGAAATCATGCTTTGTTGCTGCCTCACCACAGTCCCACCTGTTACATGCTGGAATCATGCTTTGTTCCTGCCTCACCACAGTCCCACCTGTTACATGCTGAAATCATGCTTTGTTCCTGCCTCACCACAGTCCCACCTGTTATATGCTGGAATCAGCAGGGCAAATGCAGCAGCACACCTCAAGTACGTCGCCGAGGTTAGAGTAGGTCCATAATTATCCTTTTGACCCTCTCCCATCCACGCAATCTCGTGAGATGCTGAGCTCTCTCTTCTCACGCCCTTACACCGTCTGACCCTTGGTGCCCCTTCCCACCTCCCACTGTACCACCTCTCATACACTTCCTCTTTCTCTTCTTTCTTCCATCACACTTTCTTTCTCTCCTCAGAGCCATTTTCATCCATCCCATCCTTGCCATGTCCCCAAGGCCTTGCAGATGGTCTCCAGGCTGAGACGCCTTCTTTAATTAAAGAAGAAAATTAAACTGGAACAGCAACAAAACAACATAATCAATACCCAGTTCACCTCAGTATAAAGTTTTGCGGCTTGGAAGCTCCTCAAGGGGGCACCGACAGGACTGAGCGTTTTCTGCGTTAATTAAAACTTTCTGACTGCCTCAGTGCTGCCAGGCCTCTGCTGGCGAGTCGACGGAAAGCCCCGTCCCAGGAGACTTACGTTGGACTAATAAGACACCATGAAGACCTACCCTCACCACCCTGACACCTCACTCACAGCATTCTGTGTTGCTACCCCCAGCTGCCCTCTGCTGCCCCCTTGTGACCATGTGACACTTTCTGCAAGTTTGTAAGGCTCAGTGAATTCCCATGCTGCCTTCTGATCATTTTGAAGCCATCCTATAATAAACAATAAATAGGACTGTTACAATGTCCATACAGTTTCTGTTTGTACTGTTTCTCATTATCAATAACACGTTATTTCTATACATGTCTTCATAGATACTACAATATCCAACTCTGATCCATACTATAACATGCAGGGCATGCGACATCCGCAAGCATCATCCTACGACCGTGCAGAGCAACCAAATGATCTGCGGGGCTGACTTTCTGGCACGTTAACATGCGGCTCACTTGTAGCCTTCCGGACAACAACGTGCATATTCATACAGTGGTTTTTGAACAAGGAAATCCTGATGATTTCGTTTATCGTCACATCTGACGGACCAACGGAGCTTAGAGGCATTTTTGATCCAAACTCTTCTCCGTTTCATCTGTAAACATTCAAATACGAGGCACATACAGCCATCCTATATGCTTTGTTAGCTCAGCTAATGATTAATCTCATATACACCCCTCGTAATGACAATATAAATCACACCATACTAGACGCACAAATCCTTCCTCCACCAAATCGCATCTTGTTTGTGGCCTAACAAGGGTCCATGTACCAGTGCATTGAATTTATCAGTTATTATTAGTGATATAGTAAGTATAATGAGCTTTTTCTGCAAATTTCACATGGTTGCTTCCAGCTTGCAGCAAGGAGCTTTACGCAGGCAGATAGATTCATCACAGCGGTGTCAACACTTCACCCAACAGAAGAACACGGCAGCTTCGGGAGTCAATGCTAAAGGTCTTCAGGTGTTTGGTGTCACCAGCCTGAAGCCTTGAGGGGAGGCACATGGCTAAATGGAATCATGGGAAATGTGTGGAGTCACTATGAAAAAGTCGTCGCATACTGACACATTAAACTTCAGGTGGGTGGGGGGCATATCTCCTATTGTTTTCTTCAGTTCATCCACCAGAAGCAGTTTGGTCCGGTAAGCATCGCCCCCATCTCAGCCCCATTCACAATCTAACAGGGACGGGACTTCCTCTGGGATAGTCACCTGACCCGAAGAGATGTGATGTCACTGTTAGTCTCACGTGACCTCTCCACTGGTCTAGCCGGGGGCTGCTACCAAGCATCTCAATCAAGCCTTCCTCTCTGTTCATCCCACTGTGGATCCTTGAGGTACAGCCCTGTTTATCTCCTAAGCAGACGCAAAGCGTGACAGTGCTCCATATTGTCAGGGGGATGCCAGTCAATTACAAGTAAAGCGGCATAGTGCCCCCCCCCCAACTCTCCCGCCCCCAGTATTTAAGCTGTTTGTGAAAATGGCTCTGATCTTATGTAACACCCTTTAATTTGGTTACCCCCCCTTTCTCCTCACCTCCTTCCTACAGCTTTTCTTGTCCTGGCTGTTTTGCCCCCGAATTAAATAATAGACAGTTTTTTTTTTTTCTTTTTACTAGCCTGATTTTTCCTGGGGTGGCATGGTGGCACCTCTGGGACGTGCATTCAAGTCTCCACCAAGGTTCTACGTGTGTGGAGTTTGCATGTTCTCCCCGTGTCGTCGTGGGGTTTCCCCCGGGTGCTCCGGTTTCCCCCCCACTGTCCAAAAACATGCTGAGGCTGATTGGAGTTGCCAAATTGCCCATAGGTGTGTATGCGTGTGAGTGCATCCCGCGATAAGTTGGCACCCCATCCTGGGCTGTTTCCCACCTTGCGCCCCTAAATAGGACAAACAACCTCAGAAAATGGATGGATTTTTCCATTCTCTTCACTTAAAATAAAGACAGTTGCAGAATAAGGCCACGATCGAAAGAAATCAGGATGGACTTTAATAAAGAGCTAACCCTTGTAACCTTTAGCAGGACACATGTTCCTACAGTTACAGTTTGAATGTTAAATGTTCTTATTGCACAGCCTCTCATCAATCGCAGTTTTCCCTCTCCACACTGCACGTTTTATTACCCCGGCGCTTTGCTCTCAAGTTTTATGTCAAACCATATAATTTATTTATTGTTGAGTAAAAGCTATTGTGGACCAGCATGAGAAATATCTTTATAATACATTTCCTTGGGTGAGCCCCGACATTATCCCGGGGAACTCAGTCACATTCACAGGCAGGAACCCCTGGAAGGTCATTCACAAACGGACTCGCACCTCCATCGTGTTACTAGCAGCCACAAAGTAACACATGCGTTGATTAATATGGGTGCATGATTTTGGGTCAGATAAAGCGCAAAATACACAGTGGTGACTCCATGGCAACAGTGAAACACCAGTTGTGCCTCAGACTCACATTCTCTCACTCTGATTTGTGTGCTATTTTAATACTCACTACTACCTAGAACACAATAATAAAATTCCATTATACTCTAGTGTAGAATATAAGTAAACTCTAATGTAGAGTATAACTCAACATTCCACAGTCCTACAGCTTTAGATGCCCTATGTAGCGGTGGACAATGACGTTGGCATGCTATGAAGTTAATGTGAAGGCAGCACTTCTGGATGCCTTATTACCCACCAAGAAGTGCAGTGGATCTTTTTTAGTGTCTGCCTGGCTGTGCAGACCAACCCGAAAGGCAGGTAAAATAAATAGGAAGGCTTTAAGGATCGATTCAGGTCCTGGGCTTCCCTGCTAATTTCTGGGCTTTAATAATAAAGGCAATCTTTTAGCCTCGGTTAAATCTCGAATAAGGTGTGGTGCAGTCTGGACAGAAGTGAGAGAGGGAGATGAATCCCATTTGTGGGCGGCGGGGCTCATCCACCGTCTGATGGGGCAGCCGTGACATACAGAGCTGCTCGGGAGTTTTGGTCAGCAGTAGTTAGGGAACAAAGCACACCCAGCTTCTAGCTCCATGCTGTGCTATTTTTTAGCAGACCACTTTGTGGATTTAACACATTCTTGGTGAAAACAGGGGCAGTTATATGAAAATACGAGGGGCTATAACTCATACAGATTGACCAAGTTTATAAACCATTGATTTACCTATGCTGACCAATCAGCTTTCAGCTGGCACCAGTGAACCTGTAGCCCTGCTCCCTGTATACAACCCTGGGTAAAAACCTTGGCTGGTTTCCAGTGGTTGGCCATCACAGGTAGAGAACCTCCAGAAGCAGCAAGTGGTGTGAATGGATGGAGAGTCTATGCCCCTAAGCCCCAAAGGTGTCTGGGAACTGCCATCACAGTCAGAAAATGTGACACTCTCATCCTCCCTGGCGACAGTAAGGTGCCATAAACACAAAACCCACCGTTACACATCTATGAGAATGATGTATAATAAAAGTTAGGACAAAGCTTGTGTAGGTGGTTATATTGTGCTAATAGGCATTACACCTTACACCTACGCACATACTGCAATTACTTTGGTTACACAATAAAATGCCATCACCATGGGCAGTTTGAGCAACAGTAAGAGGGCTTAAACGTGCTGAGAAATCTGCCGTCGTTTTCATTTCCATATTTATTCCCAGTCGCACTTAAGGTCTGGCGTCAGTGAATGTCCTACAGATTAGCATTTCAGTAAATGATCCAAGTGCCTTCTTTTCTTGATTTTGCCCCCGACTCCCTCCAGCTGAGGCTATGAGCCACATGAATTCCTGACTCCAGTCTCTTCAGATGAGCCTGGAAAACCTGGAGAGCATCTATGAGATGTTACAGGTGTCAGTCCACAAGCATTGTTCCATCCTCAAATCAGCCTCTAGAGCAGGGATCTCCAACTCTGGTCCTAGAGAGCTACAGTCCAATAGGTTCTCTACCCTCTCTGGCTTCTGATGAGCCACACCTGTTCTCAGGTTAATGCCAGGTACAGGTGAGGCTCATCAGAAGCAGGTACAATAGAAAACCTGCTAGATAGTAGCTCTCCGGGACTGGAGAATAGAGAAATGGTTAGACAGCATCATAACTGGCTCTGTCCACCAACGATCATGAAACTGAGCTCCTCTCGGTCTGTCTCTGTTGACCAGCCCTCTGCTCCCCCTCACTGTTCCCCCCACTCCCCACAGACCACTCGCCATCTAACCGCTTCTGATGTCCCGAATCAGGCGCTCGGCCCGTCCGCTCCTGCATGTGAACGAAAAAAGATGGAAAGATGAACCTAATCTCCTTCGTGTCTCGAAGCTCCCAGATAGCAACCAGCTGCATATAAGCAAATGCCCCTTAATCCCGCTGGATCCCGACTGAAAGATAACTCTCACATTCAGGTATGCCAGAAACCAGCCTATTGGATTCATACTTTTCTAAATTAACCTCATTATAAAAAGCCCATCAGCAGAAACAGAGGCAGTACAGCGACTGAGAAACGAACAGCAGCATTCTCTTACTTCCCTGGACAGAGATTTCAGAAAAATAACAAGGATTCCTCTACATCTTCTGTCCTTCTATTGAATCATGTTCACCATAGAACTTAGATTCATCTGGCTTCTAAATAGAACTTCTCCATTTGAGTGGTAAAAAAAATAATAGAGAAAGAAATAATAAGAAAGACACTGAGCTGTAACAATGAAGAGAGTGAATAATGTCTCGGTTCTTCAGAAATCTAAGGCTCTTCCCAATGCTCACTAATACACTGTATCTCCATTTTTAAATTAAGCACTTTAGTCATTCTTGGTTACCTGTCAGCTCTCTGTTCTTAAATTTACACTATAAAAATGAAATGGCAACCCACCCCGGGCTCCCCCATCCATAAAAATAGTGGCATAAATTGAAATTCCTCTCCCAACACGGCATCTGGGACTTTCTGTGGGCCAGAAAAAAAACACAAAAGAACTGGTGGTACCTGTAGCGGTGAAGGGGCATTGTTGCTTTGTGTTCGCTCGTACTTTTGATCCCCCCCCCCCCCAACTCCCAACGGCTGTAATTTTGTGATTCATCAACAGCATTGGCTGAAGCAAGTCAAATTGATTGCAGTGTCAACACGCATAACGATGGTGATGCTACACAGTGCTTGTTTGTAGAGGAGCCTGTCAAAAGCGATTACCACCCCCCCCCACCCCACCCCCTGCGTGAGCAGAGGGGAGAAAGCAAAAAACACATTTAGGGACAGTCAAATGACAAAACTCCTTCAATCACTTTACGTGTTTGTTCAGGTGCCACATTCGCTGTTTCCGTATGAATCTGCACAGTGAACCCATGGGGTTTGTCTCTAAGCTCATGTCCTCCATCCGGGCTGTCAGACAGCCGGAGCTCACAAAACACACCAAATAACACCTGACGCGATTCATAACAGTAGTAATTGGAGTCACAGCTGTTGGCCTGCAGATGGCGTGGTCATTAAGGACCAGCAGCTAGGCTGTCAGGAAGTAGGCCCGACAGCTCTGTCCCAGAATATGTTACCTAAGTGCACCCTGCCGCTTCATAAATTGATAAAATGGCTTCAAATATTTAGAAAATAGCCTACGCCAAGTGAATAAACAAAGTGACACGGACAGAGCCGACAGACGGTGAGGAAGGGGATGCAGGGAGGTGTCGATCACGGCTTGAAAGAGCAGTTCAGTAATGGAGAAAACCGGAATCCAGTGCAGACTGGGGTTATTAATGGTTGAACACAGGGCTCCCGGGTTGGGCTCGGCTCCAGCCTGGCGCCCTGTCACTCCGTAATTATCACGTCAGCCATAACTCCAACAGGAAGCAGCAGCTTCGGAGCAATCCAGGTATTTCATCGGCGATGCCGCCAGCGAACGCACCCCCAGCTCGCATTCTGGACGCCTACCCATAGTCCCTTGCACTTCTGTATCATCTGTAGGTCCTCTGCTCTGGAACCCACCACAGCTGGTATTTACACCTGTGACCCTCAGGTCCAGGCAATTTGCAACATGCCCTCACAACCCTGCTAGCTTATTGAGTGCACACTACAGCCAATAGCTACAACAGACTGGACCAGATTCAATTGATACACTATATATACACACATAATACTACACATGTATAGTACAGTGCTGTTGAATTCTCAAATCTGATTGGTTAGAAGGGTGCTGATTAAATTTCCATAACCGCAGACGTACTGCTGGCCAGGTGAATCAGAGTAGTAAATCAATGTGCGATTGCAATCTTTAATTATAACTAATGTCACGTCAAATTTCAGATTCAGAGCAAAGGTTAAAAATAATGGAAATTTCTACAAATCATTTAGATAGCACCAGCGCTTCAGCCAGAAGACCAAGAGCAAGCTAACCCTCATGAATGTGAAGGAGTTACTGTATATTGAAATACAATTGATTCGTGTTTGATTACAATGATTCATCTCCAGGCTGATGAGACCCTGAGACCCCCACCATCAAAACCACATAGGTTTTACTGCAGGTTCTGCCATTGACAAAACTACCCCACCCCCCCAGGGTTACCATCTGAATGAAACCCTGACCACCTGGAGAAGGTTTACATCAGGATGGAGCCTCCTGTCTACTCGGTTCTCCTTAAACCATCCGCTCTACACCAGCAGACCCCCGATTTGCTTCTGAGTTCACAGATGCCATAAATCAAGGGGATCCTGGGCTTGTCTCTCGTGATGAGAGAGGCAGGCAAAGCAGGGAACCATCCCTGCCTTTGCTGGCTCTTACTACAGGCCCCTTATTACGTACAGGAAGTGCTGACCTGCCGCTCTGTGGGAGCGCTTTGATCCCCGCATTCACATTGCCCACCAAGGCTGAGAGCCATTTAAGTGGACAGGAACGGGACTTCTTTCTGCACCGCCTCTTTCGGACGGCAGTATGCGGCGATGCTCCGGTCATATTTAAACATCCCCAAGAACAGCTCGCAGCTGCCACAGAGCCCAGCTTACCGGCAGAGCGTTCTTGACAAGAGCTGAGTGACTCCCGGACGAGGGTAAAATTGACAGCTGTTATCCAAAAAGAGATGGATCTCCTTGTCCATCAGTCTCACATCCATTTGTCAGTGGGATTTCAAATAACCTGTCGTGCCCGCACGGGTGCGTGAAGAGATTTAGAGTTTGGCTTTGGTGTGGCAAGCCCACGCTTACTATCCTCTGCACGTTCCAGGGTAGCCACCCATTGCCTATGTGCAATAAAACACCCACCCCTACCCCATGCTGTTATTCAATGAAATTCTGTTGATAAAAATGACTGAAACCTTCTCTGCTCCTTGGCAACCCCTCAGAAAGCCATTTCAAAATATGGCCCTTTTTAAGCAGGACTCCACTTGCCCAAATAAGGCATTAGAGCAGCCAGAAGCTACAAGTCATCAGCCCTGCCAGCTACCCCGCCCACATCCTAGCTTGGTTTAGTGTGAGTGGTCGTCAGAAAATGATGGCAATAAATGGGTGAGTGACAGACCAAGGGCCCAATAGAATTTTGGTGGTTGAAGAGGAGGCAGAGCTTACAAGAGTAGCTAGAATTGAAAAAGTTGGGATGGATAAAGAATCTGACCAGAACAATCTGGACTAGAAATGCTATTGTATCTTGCAGCAAATATAAGAACAAACACCAGACGCATTTACAATACTCAACAAACAAAAATGGAAACGAAACATTTTCGAAACGAGAATGCAAAAACAGTATCTTTACTTTCCCAGTTATAATCAGCATTTGCAATTTAAACACAAAAGTAACAAGAAACAGTACAAATGAAAATATTTTTTTTCATTATAAAATCTATTAAGCCTACAATAGCTGCTACTTCAATTAGACCGCTTGTGAAGTGCCATTAGTTTTCATTGCCATTTAAACATGATAAAAATAATATATTTGTGACTTAACATAGTTAGAAAGAAAATGACTGGTAATGACTTTCTTTTGTCTGAACTGGAAAATATGCATAAACTAGTGGAAAAGTATTATTAAATGCATGTTATGATTCTCTGTATTTGGATTTTTTCGGCATTTTTTAAATGCACATCTTTGAATATGAAAATACTGCTGGTGGACAGTTAGATGAGGGGTGAGGGGACAAGTTTCAAGTTTTATTGTCACATGTGTCCCAAGGAACACTGTTGCAGGGTGGCCCATTGAGGGACATAGAACAAGCTATAGTGCAATGCAAGACAAGACAATGCGGGACAAAGTGCAATACAGAACAAGGCAGGGTAGGATAAATTATAGTGCAATGCAGGACACGCAGAAGTGCAACTCATGAGAAGAGCGTGCAAGACAAATAGCTCAATATAAGAATGAGTAAACATAACAGATAAGTGGAATAATAGACATGTGCAATGGGACATACAGTAATAGATATATGAAATGGGACAACGGATGTTGGAGGGGCATGGGTAACCTAGTACATTCAGGGAGCCCAGCACTCTACAACCCCCACTCACGTAACCCCCTCTCTGCAAAATGTACCAAGCGGATCCAATGCCAGAATTTCTAGCTACTGTCCTGTATGAGACAGTATATAACGGTAAATGGACTGCAGTAAGCCTATAGGAAAAAAAAGATAAAGTGCATATTTCTGTGCATCCCCACTGTCCTTGAACCAGTGTCTCACCGCGTGACCAGACAAATGCAAACTCTGAACACTGCTAAGCATGAACTGGGCTCTAAAACCATAATCACAGGCAGCCCCTATAGAGCAACCCCACGCTCCACTTCTGCGATCGCAATCCAGATTTTAAGGGCATAACCCTGCAGATGCTTCATCAACACCTCTCAAGAATCCGCACTAGCATGGATCCCCCGAAACGTCCTGCGATTCTTAAGAAGACATTAGTAAGGAATCCCTCATTTTAAACAAAGCAGCAGTTTGATTAGGCATCTCAGGGACGCTGTGGCACACGTTGCCGTTTTATACATTTGAAGTTAATAACAGATACAGTAATGTGGGTGGTGTTCAGGTGGCGTTCAGGTTTATAGAGGATGTTCTCAGGTTCCTGGCCTGGCCATATTATTTCCCCCCGTTCAGCTTGTCTCGAACTCCAATGGTATGCGTGCCGCACATATCAAAGGTAGATCATCAAGGTGCAGTCAGTGACCTCATCTGCCACTTGAACATGTGAAAAAAAAAAAAAATCATAAAGACTCTTTGTACTACTGATGATTATTCGATGAAAGCGGGGTGCTGGTGGTATGAATCAGCAGACTTTTGTCTTGATAAAAACAACAGTCATTCCCCATTCTTCGCAAGGAAGGCAGTAAAAAGTATTAAAAGCAGGCAGGCGTTTGACGGCCTAGAGAAATCACTTTGGTGGAAAAGAAAAATCACGTCACTCCCTCTGCCGGTTCCTGCCTCTCTCCTGCTCCCCACTGACAGAGCATTCCTGGTATAAAGTCAGGACCACTGATGTTACATGCAGCAAATCCGGCTTTAAAAAAATAAATGGCTGGAATATGGATGGTCTGACTCTGGCATGCATGTGAATTACACATCGTGAAATACTGAGGATTTACGTGAACATTCATACATTTGGAGCTCTTTTGTCCATGGCATTTAAATTTGTTTCAACACTACTTAAGTATAGATCACTAATCCAACTATTATTAAAAATGAGTAAAAGAATAAAATAGTAAGTCCCCGTGGATACTGATATTTCATATACAGTATACATACATAAATACACACACACACATATTTTTATATATATATATATATATGCATATATAAAGCTCATATTTTCTAAGGCTATTCAGGATGTGCTAGAAAAAAAAATACACATTTTCAACCACAGTTTTTTCAAACCAGGTCCTCATTCCCTGGCTTTGTTTGTGGCCGCATTAAAAGGCATTTTAATGGACTTATATTAATCATAGACTGATATTTTTTCCTAATTATATTTTTCCGTTAATAGAATTACAGCATTCATCTTTCTTAAGCCAATAATGAGATATGACATGCGCTGACATATCAGAAAAGAATGATCCGGGCTATTTAATTACCTTTTCAACACCAGTGTATAATTTACAAATGTGCTCCAGCTTCACTGTTATTGTAATTGCACTTTAATAACAGCTTGTATGCAACTCTCAGAAGCTAGCCCGCATTTGGGAGTTCATGTGTGGTCATGTGCATACATGCATTCACGGAAGTTACAGTGAGCTTCTGGAGGGAAAAACAAAAGACCTCTACAATTATTCATGAAGACTGGAAGTGGTCAGTTTTAGTTTGGAGAGGGGTGTGAGGCCACCGTGGCCAGATTCCGTCACCGCGGTGAAAATGGACATTTCCATGAGATGGCCACCCACAATTTATGTAACAAGCTCTAGGAATGGAACCTGACAAAACAATCCTGCCAGGGTGAGCAGCCGTCTGTCCAAGTCTTTTGTGTCTCCTCCTCCCTGTTTGGCCAGCAGGTGTCGCTGGTCATCCTGTCCTCCCTGTTGTTAAAGCATTTAGTGTGTTTCCCTTGCTCCCAGAACAGCTGCTTGGCTCAGTGAGTTGCGCATGCAGCTATTAAGCTCTCTAGTCTTGTATTCAAATCCTGTCTCTTCTGTTGTTCTTCCCTAGTGTTTCATGTATTAGTATTTCTAGTTGCTGTGATTTTGTGGTTTGTTTTTTGCTTTGTCTTATTTTTGCTTAACCTGCCTTCCTTATTTGCCCTGTGTTTAGATTCTGTTTCTTTGTCAGTTCTTAGTTTCCCTGTTGGTTTCTGAGCTTGATTTAATCATTCATTTCACCTGTTGCCTGTTTTTGCAGCCCACGTTAATTTCACTTGTCCTGTGTTATCCTTGTTAGCTCACTGTATTTAAGTTCCTGATACTGCCTGGTTTTCTTGTGGAGTCATTGTTGTTGCAGTTCATGGTTCTTGTTGTTCATGGTTCAAGTTCTTGTTGCCTGCTTTTGATTTTTGGTTCCCTCCTTCCCTGCCTGCTCCTTGTTGCCGTGACCTTTGCTGGTTAGTTTTTGTCTTTGCTATTTTGCTTTTTGACCCCTCGTGGTCCATTTTTGTTTTGTAGTGTCTTCTGTTCCGTTAATAAACCCCTGTTGTGTTCCTGGAGCTGCCAGTGGGTCATCCACCTTCCTTCCTACCTGCACCATGCCGCACCCCATGCCAGAAACTTGAGAGTCCGTGACAGATCCATTGCAGGGTTTAACGGAAAGCATACGTCCTGCCTGTTTGACAAATGGGAATTTATATCAGAATCGTAAACTTGCCCATAGACAGACAAATGTGTCTGTGGCAAAATGTCTTTATTGAGGGGAAAAAATGTAGGCTACATTTTAAACCATATCCATGTTAAAAATGCATTTTGATTAAATAATCAATCATATTGCCATGGTGATGGCCGTTGATTTATGTAAACAAAACAAGGGTAGTGTATGTTAAACAAAACAACAATGGAGGCTATAATAGCAATTTTTTTGTAGATGTTTTTATCCAAGACAACATTTTTTTTTTGAGAAAGCAGAGTCAAACAATCCCTTGGGCAATTAAGGGCAAAGGGCCTCATTCAATGGCCCAGCAGTGACATCAGTGGGGGCAGGGTTCCGCTAAACTGCTAATTAGTGAAGCTAACATCTGTCACGTACCGCGTCGTCCGTCTTGTTCCAGCCCTTCGTGTGCCACGCCCACCTCGTTACCTTCTGTGCTTTCCTGATCGTGTGCACCTGAGGCGATTGC
>JABFDZ020000049.1:14670758-14680945 GCA_019775955.2 Pollimyrus isidori | reverse complement strand
AGGTGAGTACAATCAGGAAAGCACAGGAGGTAACGAGGTGGGCGTGGCACACGAAGGGCTGAAACAGGAAGGACGACACGGGACGTGACAGTAACATTACTTTATTCAAAACGCACAAGGTGAACAGCATTATTATGAAAGCAAAACCAGCATTTCTTAGGTATCAGCAAAGGGTCCACAGATGTGACACTAATCTCCCCATTAAAACCATATAATTAGTGTCAGTGGGTATTGCTTAACATGATGTAAGTTTCTTTCGGATTTTTCTTTCTAAATTATACTTGATTCTCAATATAATTTCCCAAGACATTGTATATTTATGCTATAACAGATCAAAGACTATTTTGAAGAACACAGACTATTTTCTGAGTCTCACAACAAACAAATGAATAGGCTAAGGAAGGTTCAAAATCCTATTGAATTTCTGGCTATATAATTTGATTGATGGACTTAGCTGTAGTCTAAAAAATCAGGTCTTAAAAACTGTGGTTCAACATTCAAGTTCAGTTCTTTTAGGAGAGCTGCTTTTTAAAAACATTTATTTCTAGTTTGCCTTCCAGGTATATGCTGTTTAAATTCTGTTTTATTCCGACTCCATTTCTCATGACAAGTCTGACTTTTAACAAAAACCAGCTTTTTTCATCCGTCCATGCACCAGGATGTCTTGTGGTATGATTCAGATTAGGCTCCTTTCTTAAGCATATAACCAGAAAGTTATTCTCTGGTGACTTGAATGGGGGGTAGGAGAGCTAGCCTCCTGCTAGCTCAAGGCTACAATGACATGATTGAGTGAATTGATAAAGTGATGTGAAATCCATTGCATGAATTATTTTATATTAGAAATGTGTCAATAGCATTGTGCAAAAAAATAATGTTCTACTGTAAATGAATATACAGGAATGAGGGCACTGGGACATGCTATTCACAGATGAGTTAGTCCTTTCGTAGGAGTGAGCAACAAAATTTAAATGAGGCACAAAGTGTGTTGCAAACAAACCTGGGCCATCACCTGGTGGAGCCAAGGACAATCACACTTTGATGATCCCATCGCTTATCTCAATAAACCCCAGGGCAATGTGATGATCCCTTCACGCTGGTGTTCCGCAACAGCCATGTCATTTTAATGAGCGGCCCTGCCAGAGACCCCTGTGTATCGATCCTGAATATGAACAGTGAACATGAACACCGCCGTTCACCACTGGCTGGGAGCGCCACAGCAGGAGCGATCTTTTTAAGATGGGGGCATAGGAGCGGCCACAATTCATACAGAGGGGCCAAACTTGTCATTAGCCAATGAGATGTATGGAATCGATGAATAACAGAGGGCACTCTGGGGGTCAATCAACTGGGACCAGTGTTTCCGTGCCCCCCGTATATATTCCAGAATCCTGGCTTTCAACCAGCATCAAAATAAGACCCAGAAACCGAAAACCCCAGAGGTGACTTTCAGTCTGCCACCCTCATCTCATTTAAACGCTCCCTGAGGGGTCAGAGGTCACTGAAGGGACAGGCAGAAGCATGTGATCATCAGACGCAATTCCCTCAAGGAAAGGGGTCTCATGTTTGCCTGCTAGCCAAAAATGGACAGCGCCAAACTTACAAGCTCACAAAGCAGGGATTATAATGAGCCAAAGGCGCTTAGGATAGTGATGCGAGCAGAGATCTAATAGGCTGGTAATTCTGTGCTTTAGGGTTTACTGATACTTCACAGTAATTCTTGAAAATGGAGATGGTCCATGGCCTAAATAATTCATATAATTGCAAGCTCCCCGCAGTGTTTAACACCAGTGTCTGTCTCCAGTGCTTCGATGTGATTCTCAGAATGAAAAGACCATTCAAGACACAGAATGATTCTGAATCAGCCTGCGTGTGCTCAAGCGGGCAGTGGGATTGGCACCATACTGCTGTCCATGCACACGGCAGAACACAGAATGCAAACGCCACAATACACCGAATCCACCGAGTGGCCAAGGCTGGGGGCTGGAAGGGGATTTCGGGGGATGTTACATAATGGTAGACAAAGTGATAGATACTGACATCCGTGCTTCTATAAAGTTACTTGTACTGGCAGACCCTAAGATTTCATGTCTTCCGTCTGCATACATGGTTATACCCTTGAATGCAAACCTCACCAGCGTAACAAAAATCCGCCGCGCAGCTTCTGCTTTCCTACTGTTTTTGTCTCGGCATTCAGGCATCTGAAAACAGAAAAGAAAACAAAAACAAAAACCAAAAATCAATCCTGTTTCAGGGCAGATTTTAATTCCTTTTTCAAAGCAGAGCCATAAATAGAAGCTTGGCCTTCAATGGGCCTGTTTAATCACAGCTGTGTCACAGAGCGTTTCACGTCCATTTCCCCATATGGGTATAGAACGACGCGGCTGGGTGTGCGTGTGGGCTGGCTGACTCTCTCTTTCTCCCCATTTCCCCCGCCCGCTCCTCATTGCTGAGAATACTTGTAACTCCTCACCTTCATTGTCTTGTTGCCAAAGCAAAGTTCATCTCCCTAGGCGGCCTTGCACTAACATCTGTTTCGGGGGCCGATAACACCAGCCGCCTTTACGGCACCGAGAAATACCAGCTCTGTCAGATGCTGCATTATTCAGTGAGGGGCCTGGGTCCTTGCAGCAGAAATCTGGCCCACACACAAAAGGTTGTTTCAATATTACCTCAACAACAAAGCCAGCTAATAAGAAATCAAAGGTTGTTGTATCTCCTGAGCATTGAAGATTCGTCCTGAGATGCAGGGGGGCCCATTGTATGTGTAACAGAATTACACCCATATGGAGATTCCAGGAGGAAACACCTACACAGGCACCTTTAGGAGATCTAATGGCAGATACAGGTGCACCACCATGTACAGAATGCTTGATTTTCCCCCCTTTTATTCATTACATTTTTCTCCTCCTCGTCCACTCTCCCTTCCTCCCTCACTCATCATTTGATTCAGTTTCTGGATAAAGGGTTTAAGGTGCCTGTGATTTTTTTATGTTTCTGCCTGTCCACAGGGGTAGCCCTCCACATTCATATTAATTCACCGAGGAAAGACAATCACCCCCTAGGACAGGTACCCTACTTGGGGGGGGGGATGAGAGGGGGATTACAGTATGAGTTTAGGAAACAGGCATGAATGATACAGCAGGTCAGGTTTTCGCAGTTTACGTGCGCATTTCCTGGCCAGTCACTCCCAGTAGCGACAAGGCTGATTAAAATTTCATGGTGAATGGAGGATGTCAGCCTGTGCACTATTGAATGGGATCACAGATCGCTTCCCTCTCCTGTCATGCCAAAGCACATCAATAAGCCCTCACAGATTCATGATAAATAAATGAATACAGAAATCCCGCTGTCCTGTTCGTGGCATACTGATGCGACTTCAGCTGTGTGTGTAGCATAGTGAGGCGCTAACGCCAGCGTGTGAAGCCATGGGCCAGTTAGCATGTTTAGCTAAGCCCAGTATGACACTGAAGCATCCTCAGGACCTTCTCTTTGCACGCAGGCTTTCTCATCGTGCCCCAGTGGTGCAACTCCCCTGGAGGTGTTGGAACAGGGAAAAAAGACATACTCTGGTAATACAGAATACAGAAAATC
This sequence comes from Pollimyrus isidori, assembly GCA_019775955.2. Classification (NCBI taxonomy): domain Eukaryota; kingdom Metazoa; phylum Chordata; class Actinopteri; order Osteoglossiformes; family Mormyridae; genus Pollimyrus; species Pollimyrus isidori. The sequence continues at coordinate 14,677,354 of JABFDZ020000049.1, read as the reverse complement.
CACTGCTTTTTCCCACTTACCACCCCAGTAGTTTTTGATTTCTCTGACCATCAAGGGAAGAAATGTCAAACATAATCTGTTTATCAGGGTCGAGTCATTGGGGCTCACCGAAGGCACGGCAGTCCCTCACTGATGGTTCCGCGTTACTGATTTTTTTCAGCTGAAACATCTGCTATTATTGTATTTGTTGAGCTGGAACCATGAGGAAGTCTTGAAAGGAGACAGCTGATCCCATACCAGAGCACATGCAGTACCAGTGAAAAGTTTAGACACACAATTTATTTGTACTATTCTTAACATGTTACAATGAAGACTTGAAAACTATAGAATAAGATAGATTCAATTATGCCCTGTCCAAAAATTAAATTGTGGGGTCGAGCAGCTCTGTGGGTTGGAACTCGGATTGTTGCCAATTCAAATGCCATTGTTCAGCAAAGTGATGCCACCATTGAGCCGTTGAGCAAGGACCTTGACCCCAATTGGTCCAGGGACTGGCTGACCCTACTATCTTCTCTATGCCAGATTCATGAGCTGGCCTCCTGGGATGCTTTCCCAGCTGTCCTATCCTAAAGAATATATATAGTATGGACAGATGTACTAAGACTTGAGGTGTGAACCTTCACTGGTCTCACAATTCGATTAGATTATGATTATCATGTCAGAGATTCGATTCGATTCGATATCTTGATGCATCGCGATGTATCACGATGCATCCCATCAATTTTTCTACATTACTTCACATTATATTTTCAAATACAAATACAAGCAGTGAGATGTAACCTCCCATTTTTACTTAACCTGAAAATGTAAACAGAAATTGTGACATTACATAAAATTGTAAACAGAAACAAAATGAGCTACCCACATCTTGGCACAAACATGGCTGCCTCCATGAACGCGCTGCAGTGTGTTGTTGCTTTATATTTTAGCAGATTTGGAGTGAGATTATTTTTTCCGAGAGACAAACATACAAGAAACACAAACTAGTCAAACCGCATTAAAAACTTTATAAAATATTTTAGCACATTCATAGCGATATTCTTTTTTCGAGAGGCAAACAAACGAAAAACACTAACAAGTAAAAAAACTCATATTGCATGATAGGATACTGTTCACGGTCATGATATGGTATTCTGTAAATTGAACACGTGCAGTTAAATTTATAGCTATTATTACATTTAACAAAATAAACATTTTTAAAGATTTATAAAATATAATTACTGCTGAGCGTATAAGCCGCCATGTTGAAATTACGTCATGGGGCAACTCGGAGAACAAAATTTGTTTTCCGACATCAACGTCATAAAAGAGGCGTGTTTCCGACAGGAAGTGACATTTTCTGCAATGTTTTGTGGTTTTTATCCGAGTTCCGACTCGGAGAGAAATAATCGAAAGCACCATTACTCCTGCACGTGACAGCGCTGTACTCTGATCAGGTTTATGATATAATCAATTATGTTCTGTCACTGCATCGATGCAGAATCGTCCACATCTGCATCGCGATGCATCGATTATGAGATTAATTTCAACACCCCGAACTGAGACACCTGGCCATTACACCTTCAGGAAATCTTATGACATCCTATTCTACATCCAAATGCATATATTCGGAGTTGGTCCCCCCGCTGCAGCTTTAACAGCTGCCCCTCTTCTGGGAAGCTTTCCACAGGATTTTGGAGTGTGTCTATGGGGATGTTTCGCCCATTCATCCAGAAGAGCATTCGCGAGGTGTTGGATGTGAAGGCCTGGCTCGCAATCTCCATTCTAGTTCATCCCAAAGATGTTTGCTGGGGTCCAGGTCAAGGTTCTGTGCAGGCCAGTCATGTTCTTCCACACCAAACTCACCCAGCCATATCTGTACGGACTTTTCCTTGTGCACTGGGGCACAATCATACTGGAACAGAAAAGGGCCTTCCCCAAACTGTTCCCACAATGGTGGAATCATAGAATTGTCCAAAATGTCTTGGTATGCTGAAGCATTAAGAGTCTCCTTAACTGGAACTAATGGACTTTGCCCAAGCTCTACAAAACAAGATACCATTATGATGATGATGATGATGATGATGATGATGATGATGATGATGATGATGATGATGAAAACCCTTTATTGCTGTTGCAATACCTTATGTCACTAGTCATAAGTACCAGTGAAAAAAACGGCCATCACCCCGACCATCCATATACACAAACATCACATTATAGGGGGAAGACAGGTCAGGAAGACAGGGGATATAGGAAGAACAGAGAAAAGCAGAATTACATGAGGAGAGAGGAGGATAATAAAAAAACAAGTACATTTATTATTAGCGGAAAGTGCATATCTGTATGTATGTGTTTGTGTGTGTGTGTATCCAGGTGTCCTTGGGATTGGGGCAGAGGAATGCAAGAGTCTCACTGCCTTGTTCTTCCAGGGCAGTTGTTAATTCAGCAGCAGCCTTGGCCGAGGCCAATGCTGATTAGGTAGGGTTGTTTGGGTTTCTGGGCGAGAAGCTATCATTTCACAGCTCTTCTAACGTCCACGCTAGTCATCCAAAATCCTGTGCAAAGCTGTGAGCTTCTCCATGATGTTATCCCTCCTTCACAAAACTTTATAGTTGACACGATGCAGTCAGGAAGGTAACATTCTCCTGGTATCTGCCAAACCCAGACTCCTGGATTCCTCAGACTGCCAGACAGACAACTGTGATTGAGCACTGCACAGAACAAATTTACACTGCTCCAGAGTCCAGTGGCAGCGTGCTTTACACCACTCCATCCGACACTTGGCATTGCACTTGGTGATGTGTGGCTTGCATGCAGCTGCATACGCAAGGAGGCCCATTCTGTAAAACTCCTGGCACACAGTTTTTATACTGGTGTTAATGCCGGAGGAAGTTTGGAACTCTGCAGTTACTGAGTCACCAGAGCACTGCGACTTTTATGCACTGTGCGCCTCAGTACTTGACAGCCCCGCTCTGTTACTTTACATGGTATTTCGCTCTGTTACTATACAGTACATGGCTTAAACACTTCCACTTTGCAATAATACCACTTACAGTTGACTGTGGAAGATCTAGCAAGGAAGAAATTTCACAAACTGACTTACTGCAAAGGTGCCATACTATGTCAGATGTAGCCTGAATTCACTGAGCTCTTCAGAACAATCCATTATTTCACAAATGTCTGCAAATCTGACTGCATAGCTGCATACATCTGTGGCAATGGGTCCGAATGAGACACCAAAAGTCAATGATTCAAAGGTGCGTCCCAGTACTTTTTTCCATATGGATGTATATTCCGAGCATTCACTGGCCACTTTTCCTTCACTCTCTGGTCAAACTCCTCCAAAACCATGTCTCCTGTTTCAGGTGCCTCATCTAGATAAAAAGTGTGTATATTTTCTCAGAAAAATAAACACAATTTAACATCATAACCTCCGTAACACATTAAATAAAATAAATTCTTCTCTTCTCCAAAAAGATATATGGACAGCTAGATGAACACTGTTTTGGCTCCCAAACCTCTCCTTAGTCATCCCATGTATTCCATGTATTTCTCCAAGAGCCCAGTTAGTTAACTTAGTTAAATAACTCAATGTGGCATTGATTAGCCACATAAGTTGGGCTAGTTCTCCAGTCAAAAACACGCTGATATATTGGACAGCTGCTGAAAATACTGGGATGACTTTAAGAGAACTTTTGAAACGGCTACACTGACACATTGACAGACAAAATATCGTCCTTTTACACCAACATGAAGATCATTTAAACATAATTTTCTTTGACTGCTTTAGACTTTTGCACAGTACAGTATGTGGTGCACAAGATTACACTCTATTACAACTGCATTACACTATGTTACTATTACTGCATTTTTTTCCATGTTGGCTCTCACAACCACTAGTGCTGAAAGGTGGGAAAATTGAGTCCCAAAAAGAAAAAAGCTGAAAAAATTACCCTAGTTCTGCCATGAGAAAGGAGAATCACTGGTTTGACAAAGCCCAGGGTTCCTAAAACAATAGCTACAAGTGTATTGTGATTAGCATTTATGTTTGGCTCAGAGTATAAAGACTAGACAACTCAGTGTTCATCGCCCTCATTCCAAATGCATTTAAAAGATATAATGACATGTTTACCGCTGGCCTTCTGACTCCACTGAATAAATGCATTGATGTACCAGTCCTCCAAAGCATAGGGAACAGCTTTAAATGGACAAGTTGTTAAAGCATTCTAAAGGCCCCATCTGACGGCAAAGAAACAAAATGCCGCATGAAACCACCAGGCAAAATGACTACCTGATATTTCGTAAAGCCCAGGCAATCAGAAGACGTAGTTGACAGAGTTATTGTTGCCAAGCAACTGAATTTAAAAAAAAAATTGCTAAGCCAAAACCAGGGTACCCTTGGTTCATGAAGTATGCTGCTGTTTGTAATCCACCAAGGGACCACATTGACAATTGTTGCTTTATTTTGAAAAACAGATTTTTTTCTAAACTCCAACCAACTTCTACCTGAGAGAGTAGCAGGGATGCGGCAAGAAGGTGTTTTCTTGGGATCTGAAAATGGAGTCTGCAACCCCCTGGGGATCCGTAGAGCAGGGAGTCTATCGAGCTGGAATTAATAAATTTTTGCAATACCAGCGTTCATGCTCTTAGTGCAACATTAAAAACATTCAAGAGGGACCCCTGTGATCTGGGTTCTTGGATCATAAATCGGCAAGCAAAGTGAACGGTCGTGTTTAGTTCAGGAATCAGAGCTAGTTGGGCTTTACTTATATCTTGTTTGCAATGTCCACCCCTTCTTACTCTGTCCTTCGCTCAGATTAATATAAGAACATAAGAAATAATTTACAAATGAGAGGAGGCCATTCGGCCCATCAAGCTCGTTTGGGGAGAACTCAACTAATAGCTCAGAGTTGTTAAAATCTTATCTAGCTCTGATTTAAAGGAACCCAGGGTTTTAGCTTGCACTAAACCAACACGAACACTATTCCATATTCTAACTACACGCTGTGTAAAGATATGCTTTCTTAAATCCATTTTAAAATGTTCTCCTGGTAATTTACACCTGTGGTCATGAGTTCTAGTATTTAAACTAATATGGACATTTGGACTTAATACCCAGCGGCACCATGTCTTCAGGGGGCACTAAGCAGAGCGACCCTCCATAAACCCACCCCATGCCCCCGCCCCGGTCCCATGTGATTTTATATCTAAAATGATTGCATATTGTTCCATTAATATGGCACTCACTAAAAATCCTTTGTGATGTTTTCCCTATGTTACATGCATTTCTAAATTTTGTGATATTATGTGTGATGTTATCCGGGGGCACTTAGTACTCATAATCTTCAGCCTTCACCTGGCACCAAAGCACAGAACTGGAGTGTGGAGGGTAACAACACAGAAGGTGCTCCATTAATCCATCACTTTCTACTCATTGCTATATTTTTTTGCCTTGATTTTTAATCAGATTTGTCAGGTGCAGAGAATAAATGTCAGGAAATTGCCTGGGTCCTTTCCATGCATTACAACCGCACGGGGAAAAAAAAACGTTGAAATTCTGGTAAGGGCATGTCAACAAGCCGTGCGATAGTTAAAATGCATAATTGGCCCAAAGTTTGTGGGATTCCACCTGCATGCAATGTAAAAAACTAATTAAAGAAAATCAATAAAGTGACAAAAAGCACACCAATAGCTGGGCACAAGAATTTCGTGATTGATGCTGGTGCATTACTGTGGCGATACCTATTAGGCTGTGATATGGAGATTGCAGTCTCCCCGTTCATGAGTCCATTAACACAGAAGGTCGACAGGCTGCAGTAAAAGTAAAAAGCTCAAGATTAAACATTAATGCAGCATTTAGATCAAGGGGACTCCCATACTTAAAAAAGTCAAAAATTGGTAAACCTCTGATATGGAAGAAAAATGAAAGACAATCACAAAAGGTCATATATGAAACACTGCTAAACAACTTTGCTTGGCATAGTGGGGATGAGAGTGAACAAGAGTGAGGTTGGATGTGGGCAATGTGCAAAAACAGAACGCAGTGGCAGGGCAAACATGATAACTCCGGTATCATTCAAAGCCCCAAAAGAACAGTTAAATCAGCTTGGTTCAAGGTGATCTGTCAGAAGATAAAGATGGTCTTTGAAGCCAAACAAAGAGAGAATGGAAATAAAATAGTGCCAATGAGTTTCAACACTAGCCCACTAGGACATTGGCTGAGAAGCGGCATGTTCCTATTGGTTACCAAACAACAAAGGAAAGGCCTTGAACGAGTCTTTCCCATTGGTGAATATAATCTTCTCTCTATCCAACATGGACCTTTACAGACTGACAAAGAGGATGTCTTTGAAGGTAAGTGAGGTGTGTTTCTCTCTGTCTCTCCATTTCCTTCAGATGCACTTTACTCATTTCTTTTTGTCCTTTGATCCCCCGTGTCACCATTTCTTTTCTCTGCCGGCTTTCCAGGAAGGTCCTTGGCAGATCACTGAAGTCGTGGCTATTGCCACATCCTCCCAAAAGGACCCAATCCCCAATTGCTCGCTTGGGGGGGGGGGGGGGGGGGGGGGGGGGGGGGGGGGGGGGGGGGGGGGGGGGGGGGGGGGGGGGGGGGG
>JABFDZ020000049.1:14652310-14663590 GCA_019775955.2 Pollimyrus isidori | reverse complement strand
TCGTGATATATATCGTTATCGCACGTGCTATAAATTATATCGCGATATAAATTTTAGGCCATATCGCCCAGCCCTAATTCAGGGATTTAAATTGAGATATATTTAAATGTAGATTTCCAGGTCAAAATCTCAGTGTAATGCAAATTTAACAAACTTACTCCCAAATCCACTGCTTTAAAGGCCAGGTAAATAATGTGATCAGAAATTGTCTCCAGTCAAGACTGAACAGAGCTAGGCAAGGACAAGGATTGGTCGGCCCAAGACAACGTAAACAGAACTTGGTTTGGTTCACTGTCAAGTAGGGTAAAAACACTTGGCTGATGTGTTGGGGTTCAAGAGGCAAATCCTGCCGGGGGTGGGATTACTGGCCTAGGGAGTGACATTGACAGGTATCCAGAGTATTGGGGCAAGACAAACCACAAATACACATATTCAGGAGATGCAAGTAGCTGAAATAAATGAACACAAAGAAATTCCTGTCACGACACAACTAGAGGCCATAATGCCCCAATGGTAAATCAGTCCAGACAAGGAACTGCACTAATGTGGTCTCTACATCAATGAATACAGCACAGCCTATAGAGAGACAGGCTGTATTACAGCCTCACTGGTGCATTACTACATATAAATGCCCCGACGCTGAGCTCAAGGCATCATGTTCCAAACCCATCGACTGGGAGCGGTTTGTATATGTATGTGCGTAAGCAGTTAAGCTAAAGACAACATAGACAATCCACTTCACAAAACTGGTAAACACGTATCTCCTTCTCCTCTTGTTGAGCCTGGTCATTCTTTTGGTATCCTTTTAAAGCCATAAACTCAAACAGACACCCACCCACAATCCCCCCACCGCCTGAAGCCCCTAATCCACCCCCCAGATCAATTCTGTGTTGTTGTAGTCATAGGCGGTACACACCTTCGGTGGGATTTGTTACGCAGGGAGCGGGAATGACATGTGGCAGCGTGTTGTCGGCGCATGAGCCGATATGTGAGGGCACGTGTGCAATTCCCCAGTGCAACAGCACTGCAGCGCTGAACATAAGGACAGATTTCCCCGCACTCGCGTACACAGATGTATAAACGAAGATGCAAATTATAGGCAAGGATAATGTTGTTGGTAATAGTGTCTGAGAGAAGAATAAACGAAAAAAAAACAAACAAAATGCTACCTAGGGCCACATGTCAGAAAACAGGTTCTGGAACCAATCATCCTTGCAGGAACTGAGACTAGAGAAGCTAGCCTGGGCGCCAATTAGATTACCAGCCGGTGGAGGATCTGACAGCTCTGAGGGTGATCAGAGTACGTGGCACGGCCACAGGGGTGCGAATAATGACAAGAAGGGGCTGCCCAGCTGCTTTTTGCTGTTTGTCAGTACAGCAAGGCCCAACCGCTGGCAGGTAAGCAGATAAAAAGGAAGGAATCACTCAACTAATGACATATAACTTAGCGGGTAAAAAAACATGACAGCAGCCTGACAGGCTGCCCCCATTCCACCCCGTTTTCCAAGCAGAGGACTAAAAAACAGTATTGCCTTTCGTGTAGCCACTGTATTCTACGCAAGAACAAAAGTTAGCGTTAGAAAAGCGAATCAAATACTCCGATGTCAACAAAATCACGCCTTGGTAGATCAGGGTCACCTTGTTTTCACACTGGAGTCTGCAGGAGGGTTTGCCTCTACCTATGGAGAAAATACAGATAGAAAGAAAGGACAAGTTTATAGTGCCCTTAGAATGAGTTTGTGCATTAATTATATATTAATCAGATTTTCTTACATAGTTTCAATCAGGGCCTAGAGACCAGCAGATCTACCCAGAAATCACCATGCATCCTACTGAGGTTCTTGTAAGGACCAGTGGCGATCTGCCAGCCAATTTAGGTAGGTACATGCCTATCCAGTATTTTGCAAAAATGTAAAAGTATAAATTAATTATTCAGTCAGCCAACAGCAGGCCTACATTGACTGTGAATAACACGTTAAACTTGCCATAAACTTGCAGTCAAGGTTATCTACCCAATGAGTGTGGTTCCTTTGTCAGATCGCATCACTTAATCCCCTCCCCCATCCCTCATGATTGTCGTCTTCTAACAATAACACTACACATCACCAACGAGTTCTCGCGCTGTGACATTCAGGACTCACATCTCAGAGGCAGTAAACAAAGTTTTTGAATGTGCTTGAATGTATAATGGTTACATAAAGTTTCAAGAACATTACTATGTGTGTGTATTTTTTGTCTTGTGTGTGGTTTTGAATGCCTGCCCAACCATTGAATACTGGTGCCTACATCACTAGTAGGGACAACGGTTTCACCTTGTAGAAGAGAATTGTTATTTGACAATTTAATCCAAAACAGCCTAAAATATCTAACCCAGTTACCCAGCTAGAGTAATTCAAGCTAAATAGCCTTCTTGCGAGCCCCACAACCGGGTGTCCCCAAGGACTTTGGATTTCTCATCCATGTCCTAAACTGTCCTGCTACCTGCTATCATTAAGTCCAAATTAACTGCTCTTACCAGCGCCTACTTTGCCAGAGAGGCTGGGGAACCAGGCAGACGTCTGAAGTAATTACGGCTTATTTATGTGATACTCACAGGCCGTTATTGACTTTGACTTAAGACAGACGCGCCGATTTCACTCCCGCTTTCAGCTGTTTTGATGTTCCGACTTTCTGAAGCCTCCCTATCGTTTGCAGCTTTTTCACAGCTATTTGTCCACCAAAGTCTCCTAGGATTACTCCGACATGCAGTCTAATAAGATCATAAAATACATCTTAATGATATTAGATGACTTTTTTATTAAATGACTTGCTTTTTTTCCCCGATCCTTATGAAATCGGCGCCAAGGCCATCAACTGACTTTCTGATGTGTTCACCGGGGGAAATTGTCAGGATGACTGAGATCTCAAACCTTTGGATTTATTTATTGACCTGTTTTATTATTTGGCTTTTGAATGTAAATGTAATAAAGGGAATCTGTAATTCATCCTGGCATTACATAATCTAAAAAGTGTAGCATGGTACCTCAGCTGGCAGTGTTGCTGTCACCTAGATCTCTTCTCTTTGTGCAGTTTTAATGTTCCCCCTATGTCACAGAATTTGCTCCCAGAGTTCAAGTCAGGGCTGGATTAGAACACCAGGCATTTACTTGGAGGATCAATAGGTACAGACCAGCAAAATTTTTGGTACGCACTGGAGTGCCCATAGAATATGAATGTGCATGTAGGTACCCTGTGATCGACTGGCATCCCATCTAGGGTATACCCCAGTCTTGTGCCCTGTGCTGCTTAGGATAGGCTCCAGGTACTTCCATGACCCTGACCAGAACAGATTATTAGAAGATGTTTTAATCTGATAAGAAAGTGGCATGTTCACCATTTTTGCATGAGCTGTGGTGTGTGCTGTTTAGTGGAAGGTCCCTGGTTTGAGTTCTGATCCTGTATTCAGACCCCAAGCTTCACTTGTACTGTATGTGTGTGTCTCAAAACAGACAGCAAGGTGGCACATGTGAAAGGATGCATTCCTATGCACCTGTACTTCTGCAAATGACAAATAAAGCATCACTTAATCGGCTGTAGACTCTCTAAGGCAACAGAATTTCAAGAACCCAATCACCACCAGGGACTCTGTAGAATTCTGTCTGACCGACACACCCACATCTGCTCCAGCTGGAGAACGCAATGGGAGCTGTGTCCCCACAGCCAATGTCCGTATTGTCAATAGGTAGCTCCATCATATGCTATATGTATCTTGAGTTGAGTTGCACAGTTGACAGACTCTGGTGTCACTCGCTGCTCATCACCCGACAAAGAGTGATGCCTACTGTATGAAGGACAGTAAGCTTGTCAAGTAAAGGTTGACTAGCGAAGATACATTTCCTCAAAAGACCCGTAGATGAAACGGTGGCCATTTTCCCTCCTCTTTCTGAAGTCCCCAGACAGGGCACTTTTGATGTACCCATGTGTCAACAAACTATCCAGTCAAAGGTCTAATGTATTTCATACTTCACATAGTTCAAATTTCATTGTAAGGAGTCAAAAATGAATGAACGGTGCTTGTGAGATGCGGCCAGAATTTAGTTCTTACAGCATTATTCCTAAAAATGTAAAGATTTTAAACATTCAGAAATACAGAGATGTATTTAAATATGGTGCTTGTCTCTGTTTTAAAGCAGAGTGCCTTGCAGTTGAATGAAATCTACCCAGAGGAGAAGATTTGTGCTTAATACTCTTCACATCAATTCCACTCATGGACCTCTGATCTTATCTGTGTCACTGACAAACCTGTGACCAATAAAATCCTTCTCTTGGTCTCTCCTGTTAAAGTTATTTGTACCCCAGCCTCCCCCACTAATGTTTTTTTTTGCACTGGTCTCCCCTTCTAACTGTGTCCTTTGGCCCTAATATGTCTCTTATCTCTCAGTAGTATATATGCACCCTGGTCTCACCCACTAATTTATCTGTGCTCTGGTCTCTCTTTACTAGGAAACTATTGATTGCGCTTCCCTTTTGCAAAATCCAATTTCAGCTCCTACATACTGTTCACAACCCCATTTCATTTCTGACACTGTTACTTTAAGTGACTTTCTTATTTGTTTCTTATCCAAGTGGCAATTTTCCCCAGTGAAATTACTGTCAGGTAAAGCCAATTTCAGTCCCTGCTGCATTGTGCTAGATTCAAATAGATGTATGAATAATTCATGAATTGAGATTACAAATACGTATAAACATGCAGCAAAAATACATCAGAACTTGTCAGAGAGCATAAAAATAAATAGTCTTTTCAATTTGCTAATGATACTGTGACATTCTTTGTAACTAAAAGGAAAGGCAGATGTATCTGTGCGCTCCTTCATGCTCCACTTAAACGGCAAAATACATACATTAAAATCTGTGAAACAAATAGCAATTTGTTAATTTCTGCTGCAGCTCTACTGTAAATGTTCCGTTTCCCAGTGTGAATGAGCACTTCTCCTAATTGCTATCAATTTGATTTTGACATGCGTGCCTTTGACACATTTCTCTCTCCGGCACTCTCTGTGTCTCTCTCTCAGATCAAATTCGGCTGGGCTTTAATGGCCTGACAGGTTAAAGCAGGAGCCGTAATAGACTCAGACAAAAGCATCATAAACTCTGACAACCTTCTGAACTCCCTCCCTTGCTCCTTAGCTCCCTCCCTCTCACAGTTGTCCATGCAGCTCTTTTTATTCAGTGTCAGCCAGCGTGGAGTCCAACAGGCCCAATGCTCATCCCAGCAGTTGGTGGAAGTGATCAGAGGGCGCAGGCCCTTATGCGGGCAGGATTCTGACAGGACCATGACATGCTATTAGCGGGGAGCCATCAAACCGTTTCGTCATTGGCAGTTCCACCAGCGACCTTCCCCCCCATTCCCAAAACCTGGTAGGAGGTTCTCATCCCAGCACAGCCTCCTTGTGGCACTGGTGTCCGCCCGGTCAACACAAGTGTCGGTTCTTCAAAGTGGGTGGGGGGGGCAACTTGACACATCTGACTCTCATTCCCAAACCTCCAAATAGACTTAAACAAGTGAGAGACACAACACTGCCTCCACCCAAAAAAGGTCTTAACTTCCCCTGTGGTAGCAGTCTAGCGATGGTGCAATACCTGCAGTGAGAAAGTAACAAAGTGTGATAAAACACCCTGTCTCATTTTCCCTTGGGCTTTCCCGTTTGTCTTGTGTCAACTTGAGTGACCCAAGGCGGACATCTAATAAATCCCAGTTCTTTTTTAAAAAAACAACCCTCCAAAAATCCAAAACAACACCTAGGCTACATCAAAGACCACAAGAACACAGTAGGATAGCACAACATGCTAAGACCCACATCCTAGGGGCTATATCTTGGGTATTTTATAACAACGCATAACTCCCAGCATGCACTGCCTTGCTGCTGGATGAATCAGCCTACCAGTCAGCTGGACCTCCATCACAGGCAGAGAAACTTCCATTACTATCTTAGTAAACCCATGTGCCTGCAGATCAATGCCCTTTAATAGAGACCTTTTGCATCTCGGGAATGACCGACTTGCATCACCCACTGAACAAAGTGCTACAGATGGGGGAAGTGAGCCCTGGATGGGAAGGTTTCAGAGGCAATAAAAGTTAAGAACGGACGGCACACAACAGGGGGACAGCACATACCGTCAAAGAAAAATTTCGCTCTAAAGTTTCAGCCAAAGGGGTCCTTGGAATGTTCAGTATGGTCTTCAGTAATATCCATAAAAAAACATATAAAACCAAAAACAGACAGAATAAGTGGATTACGTTTTCTAGTCAAACACTTGCTAGATTGTGATAATATCTGGGAAAATACAGGCTTAATTGATTGATATTAAATTATTAACCTGATTGTTCTCACCAGCCACTTGCTCTGCACAAGGCATCACAATCGATTTCACACCCTATCCAATTCTTGTCGTGCCTTCTGGAGAACGATCAAAATCAACGAAGGAGGGAGAAGAGGGAGATGATGTAGGAGAAGATAAAAGAGAAATTAAATTAATATTGACTGCTTGAGGGAACAGGCAGCCATCTAAATTCCTGGGCGTTAAAGGCATCACATGGGCCAGGTTAATCTTCCCAACTCAGTTATGCAACAGGATGCTAGGAGACCCTGACAATGAGTTATATTGAGGGCAGCAGAAGATAGCTGAGTGATATTACTTCGGCCTCCCAATAGAAGAATAATACATGCCAGCATCATGGCCGATAGCTGATTTATCATTTTGTCCTTTCCTGAATTACAGCTAACTATCAGGTGCTTGAACCTTAATTATTGTGCAGCCCCCTTCCCATAAACAACTCACGTGGTATGGCACCCAGTCAAGTCATGTGGCAAAAAACCAGGATGATACAGGCAGGAGAACATTCCTTTTTAATCAGTGCTACACAAACATTGCGGCAAGAGATAATGAAATTTTGAAACTATTTGTGTGGCTCTCGAGCCCCGGTGTGTCCATCGATTCTTGGATAACAAGCTAAATTTTGAAGATGGGCCCCACGGTGGGAAACACAGCATGTACAGATGCATGAAGACACCAAGCTAGCATTGTTAGAGGAAAACCACACAGTGGCAAGTATTTTTCCAAACCCCCACCGCATAGCCTTCCACCGGCAAAAGAAAGCTTCCATTTATGGGTTGCCTGAATTTGGCTTCCTGTTGCAAAAAAGTAAAGGTGAAGCACACAGCTATCTCAGCATTATATGGTTCATCTTCATTATATCTCTCCTAATTAGGTTTGTTCTTCTAGAGCTTTCCTTTTAACAGTATTTTCTCTCTGAAATTTCTGTCCAAGGTAAGCCCCAAACAGATTTATGGCTACATGCCTTTTTAAGCACCCCTAAGCCATGCTCATTTTAGGAGTCAGTGCACACAGTATGGCAACCCTTCATGATTCATGAGAGCAAAGCAACCCTCACTGTTGATTTGCGCATCAGAGCTGCTGCGCCCACAGTGGCCAATCAAGCCTGCGAGAGCTCATCAGGATTCTCGCAGAGGTGCCCAGGATTAAGCGTCTAACTCAAAGGCAGAAAAACAGGCCCACCCAGCTAGGATTTGCACCTGCCCACCCTTCAAGACCACTGTCCACAGCACAGAGGACAGGATACATACACACAAACACACACCCACCCCACCTCCAGTCCGACACACACAATGAAGCTAATGGAGCTGACAACATCCACTGGGCGACAATACACAGATCGGGTGTAACTGACGAATTACCCCAGATTCAAATATCTAATTTAGTCTCCTTGGCGAATGGAGTGTGGCAATCAAAAAGATAATGAGATTTAGAATGAAAGCTGCATAGTTGTAAAACTAATTACCCTCTGCTGAATTCCTAGCTATTCCTATTGTGATATGATTATTAGCAGTAACACAATTAATGATAGATTTTGAAGAGTCACCGCACTGAAGCTTCATCCCTTCATGCTCGATTTAGTTATTTGCAGCTGGTAGAGATTAATTATGTATGTTTCTGTTGTTAGACCTTAAAGTCCACTCTTAATAATAAATACTGTCTTCCCCCAATTTTCATATTGTTATTTGTACAACAACTTGGAGAAAAAAACAATGATGTTCACGGATAAAGTTCCTTGTCAGAAAAGTGTTTATTTAAAAAAATAAAAATAAAAAATAGGCCTACCAGTTCCACCTCCTGGTTTATATATGCATAACATCAAAACCTGGACTCTCCAAGCATCTATAAAAAAAAAAAAACATCAAAAGCATGTCTTTGGTTGAATTTGTACACAAGAAGCCTTAAGTGTTTTGCATTCCACAATCTTTTTGACATTTATAATTATGGGTAATCATGTCTTCATTATTCAAATGAGTTATTATGGTGAATCATAGTTTTCTTTTACACGAATTCCATAACAGCTGTTGATACGTGTCTTTCAAGGTTTTTTACCAAGCTTTGTATTCGATGTGTATTCTCTAAGTGAAAGCATTTCAATACGATTAAATAAATAAAACGGCATCCAGCTTTCAGGGTTAATGTTTCCTGGAAATCGTCGTTGTTCCTTCATATATCCCAGATCTCCCCGATAAATTAATCGTGTAAGTAAATCAAGGAGTCCGAGGTTCTCCCATGACATATTTATAATCAAGTTAAATTTAATTTCCATTTACATGAGATTAACTTTCTTTTCCGTTTTGGCTTCTCCAACTGAGTAACCTGTGCAAATTCCTAAATAACGGGCACCAAAAATAAATGGGTATGTTTTATTATATATATAAATGTCTGTGTTATACCAATTCTCTCTTCTAGCTCTCGAAAAAGGCGGGAACACGGGACAGCGGTTGTCACTGTCGAGAGTCATTACAGATGCTGTAAAAAAATACCCACACGTCGGTTTGGGGCGGTAACACGCTTTTAGGAATGGTGAGGAGAATTATAGATTGCACTTGTGACCATAATTTCGTGTACTTTACAAGCAAAAATAGCACAATGAAATAACCCAGACTTACACTTCGCCTCTGGGTGATTATTCCTGGGAGGCACGACTCATCATTTGGCAAACAGCGCCCTCTATTCGTCATTCACTGCTGCCGCTTTTCGTAACGGCTCATTTGACGCGCGCGGGAGGTAACTGCGCCCCAGAGCGTCACGCTACGTGCAGTAACGTCAATATCGGCGACGCGACGTTCGTTGCTGAGGGGATTTACTTGGTTTCATCATCTCCTTTTAATTTTAAGCAAGTATAGGCGTGTGGTAACAGTACTCAGGAATGCCGTATGTTTGACAGTAATGGGGATTTTTCTGAAGCTGTCTCCTTGTGCCTTGAAGCACAAGTCACACCGTTACTAAAACTTGATGACATTGCTGAAAGTTTAAGGATAGCAACCTGGAAATCTTCCCAAGGAATAGACACAAAAGCTGGGGGAGAGAATAAAGAATATTCTTATCTGTGATTAATTATATTTTTATAATTTCTCTCTTCATTTTCCCGCCAACAATACCCCTTTGTTCATCGTACGGCATCTGCAAATTAAATTGTGTTATCAATGGCAGAAAGAAAATACAGAGCGGACTGAAAGAGGAGAGAAGGCAATTTAGCGACTTTTGGACCCGCATCTTTTATTAAATTATATCGTTGCTGTGTGTCGTGAGGACCGAGAGAGAGCAAGATTCAGGTCAGGTAACGCGGCGAGAAGGAGAACTATTGAGCCCTTCGTGTTAGACAAGTGAGGTGGAATGGGTGCTAATTTCACAGGCTGACAGCTGATCGATACATAATTAAATTGAGGGCATGAAATCAAAATAGGCAGAGAAGATTTGTTTTAATACCACAATCAAGCGAATTGGTAAGCGCCCAGTTCTGATCTCCGTGCACTTATGGTACAGGAAAATGGGTCGAACTGTGCACATGCATCGTCAGCAAATCCCTCCTACCCAAGACAGGTCAGCCTAAGAGATCCTGGATGAAATATCCTTAGGGGCAGATCCCTCAAAAAGTTGTGTCGCCCCTTGTTGACAACATATGGAATTGCTGCCTTTGTAAACTATTCTGACACAGAATTCACACGCAGTAGGAGTAGCATGTGATTACCGTAAAACATTTACAGAGGCATTTGCAGGGAATTACAGATGACAGCTTTGCTGTCATGGGACTAATTACCTTCAAGCGAATTTTATTTAATAGTGATTGGGACCAATTTATGCATGACCAGTTCAATTAGCAAATAAAGCATGTTTGGTGTGAGAATGATTAGCTTGGTAAAGGCTGGAGGCCCTGGGCTATTGTTATTGCTAATTGTATAATGGTGACACGTACTGCAGCCATCAGTACAGCCATGATTAAAGAACAAATGGGGGAATACTGCCACATTTATTTCATACTTCAATCCACTTATTCCTTTTTTAGTTATCTGTCTCAGGACATGGTTATAAAACAAAGTATCCAGTAACTGACGATCTAGAGGGAAATGGCCATTAAGACGTGTGACTCATACCGTCAGCCTTTATTAACAAATGATTGTTCACCACCATGACAAACAACGCAAAATAATTGCTTGAAGGGTCTGTCAGCCCCGTTGCTATGTTATCAGAAGACCCCATCCCAGTATTGAAAGCTGTCGGTCTTTCATTTGGAAAAAAAGAGACGTTATCTCCTTCTTCAATAGATGGAAAAGTGGCCATTCATTTTTCTTTTGTACTAGACAAGGCAGCATCGTCAGTCCTTCTTTGTCTTCACATTAGATGGGAAGGTCCCAGTTTGGACCCTTTCACAGTCCTGACGTGGTGTGTTTTTTCTGCTTGGGCATTCCTGATATAAACAATGCTGCCTCAACAAGCAACCGTGTAATTTCATGCCTACTTTAGACAAGAACAAGTGTATGGCAACCTCTACATTTCATATTGTAAAAGCATCCACAAGGACATAAGTAGTTATCAACCTCAATGAAGATCTCACAGCCTGCTGTAAGAAGCGAAAAATTAGAGCAAAATTAGGAGCATTTATATTACAAAACACAATATGAGATGAAAATACTTTTTAAAAGACTGATAAAAATGCAATAAATATTATATTTCTTAGGCTGGCAACTGGATGTTAGGGTACCTGGATTACGTGCACCTGAAAGGTAATGACGTAATAATAAGGAGGACCAGAAAAATGGAGGGCGAAAATTCTGTACCACGTCAAATACACCATGGGGGCCCCCGCCCCCGCCCCCCGACACCACAAACACCCACCACCCCCCCCCAACAGTAGGAGGGGTAAGTTGGGGGAAAAAACCACAGACACAACAGAAAGATGAG
>JABFDZ020000049.1:14633173-14645782 GCA_019775955.2 Pollimyrus isidori | reverse complement strand
ATTCACCTGGCCTGCCCCCCACCCCCCCACCCCTGAACAGAACAGCAACAACAACGGAGTGCAAGCAATTTACAAACATTTCATAGTAGGTGGGAATTTGACTGACGCCTCGGCCCAGTGAGGGGAAGGAAGTGAGCCAGTGGCTAAAGAAGCACCGACCCAGACCTCACCAGAGCTTGGTGGGAGGCACATAAGCGGAATCAGCATCAGACGTGGATGGAACGGGAAGGGCAAAGGCCATATAGCCAGTGTCAGTGGGGCGCACCTCCTGTGGATGTGAGACAGAGCCTGATCTAACTCTGCTGTTTTGCTCCAATCTCTGCCTGGGCTGCGTCTGGCTCTGTGGAGAAAGCGGCTACGTGACAGATCAATGTTGTTTTGGAGCAGATCAGTTGGATCAGAGAGAGAAGCGTTTCTGTTGGAAATGAGGAGAAACTGAGCTGGTTTGCTGAACCCAGGGTCAGTTCACACTGTATGTCGCTAGGCGGGCATCGATTCAAATTATTGTTTATTAAGGAACGCAGCTTCTTCAAAGTCAAACCATAACCTGCTATCTTGTATTGAAACATGTTAAAAACACTCCATTCTCTGCTTTTTTCCATCTACTGCCTTTTGTTTTCCCTCTCTCTCTGTGTTTTTTTTTAATGATCCTTCCACACCCACACTATGTCCTGCCCCCAGGAATGCATTATATCTATACCACCACCATGCACCTTCCTCTGCAAGCTGCTGCCTGCCTATTGACCGTGCTTCAATCTTTGCCGTAAAATCTTGTGGGGTGCTTCCACGTTTCATTTTGCACCATTTTGGTCAATAGCACCCCCCCCCCCCCTTCCACCCCCAGCTGAAAGGTGATAATTGGCCTCTACCACGTCAATCAAGCTACCCTGGCAACAGCATGAATGTCAGGCTTCCTGGGCATCTCCGTAAAAGCACTACCCTGGCTCCGGTACACACACAGACAGCGTAGGCATTTTCTTTTTATAATTAAATCGTTGCATTTTATAGCAGAAACGTCAGTGGTGATTATGGGGGATGGGGGTCAGCTAAAACAGTACCCATATTGTTTTACTCAGAACCTGAAATTGCACAGCTGGTAATCAGATTAGGAGTCATGATATTTTCTCACTGGGAAACAGACAGTGGGTGTCAGTTCGATGGGGCTACATCCTGTGCTTTATTTTTTTTCTTTGCCCAAGAACCAAAAAAACTGGTGACGATTGTATGGATCTGGGTTGCGGTACTAATGTCCTTATCGTGAAGTGACGGAGTGTTCGACAGACCTCCAAAAACGCATTTAGATCTTCAGTAATGTATGTTAATGAACGAACCCCCCTCGTGCTCCACCACTAGACTCCTTTTTTACTTCTGACTTTCTCTCCCTCCCCCAGTCACTAATCGTCCTGACCTGCATGGCCGCCATCGGCCTGGGATTGAACCTGCTCCTCCTCGCTGCCTACCTTACCTGTGTGTGCTGCTGCCAGAAGGACGAGGATGAAGAAGAGAGTAAGAGGCCCGGCTCCCGTTGCGTCAGCTGGGTCTCCATGCTGGCTGGGCTCACCATCTGGTGAGCACGGGGCCTATACTGTTCACTCAGTCTCCTAGCGTGAAACATGTTTAAAAAAATCATGAATAGCCAATGTGATTGGAAGTCCAGCCATTAGGCTCTCTACGTCCATTTCTGCCAGTGTTGCTTTATTCCATCATAATACTGGACAGCACAAAATAACTATAGTGCAAAAATAAGTACATTTCCAGTGCATTGCATCGCAATTTATGAGAAATGTATTGGCAGATACCTATTGAATGAGAGTGGATGGGTAAATTACTTTTCCATTGAGCAAAACAATTTTTTTCCTCATTTTTCTATTCACGACCTCTCCTTATCTCCTCGCAAAATGTTCCGGAGCTCCTTCCAGGTGGTTCCTCTCTTCCACTATTCTTGCTTCATGCAGCATTACCCTTTCTAGAACCAAAAAGGAAAGGCAGGCGCCCGTTGGGTCTCGGATGCAGTTGGATCCAAAGCGCCATGTGGTCTGGAGCTACAGTCCATGGAAAGAGACGCTCTTTTGCACACAAACACGCACACACATACACGCACACACATACACGCACACACATACACGCACACACATACACGCACACACATACACGCACACACATACATGCACACACGCACGCTAACACATTTTAGCAATACAAGTTATTGACGAGGTAGCAAACAGTTCTCTAAGTGACAAGTTCTTTGACCCTACAGTTATGAAGCCCTGTGCCGCCAGCCCAAAATCCTTTACCAAAACCGACCTTCGGGGACTTGGAGGCTATAGGAGAAAATAGACACAGCAAGTGGCTGGGAAAAATGAAGCAGATTAGCCAGCTAGAGACATTCGAGGCTGAGCGTTTTGCCGCGTCTCACATAC
The DNA here is from genome assembly GCA_019775955.2 of Pollimyrus isidori. Classification (NCBI taxonomy): domain Eukaryota; kingdom Metazoa; phylum Chordata; class Actinopteri; order Osteoglossiformes; family Mormyridae; genus Pollimyrus; species Pollimyrus isidori. The sequence continues at coordinate 14,643,362 of JABFDZ020000049.1, read as the reverse complement.
AACGGCAGAGATTTGGCTTGTGTGTGGGATTAGTAAGATAGGCGAATTGGCTCAGTAAATGGTTGAAAGCACCTTCAGTTCGGCGGCCATGAGTTGGCTGATTTCGCTGTGTACGCTGCCCTGCTGCTGGAATTGTTAAACCATTACATTTTTTCAAGCAAGCAAAGAACCATAGTGGAGACGCCACACAGCGATCATGCTAAAACACACACAGCGGTCATGGTATCTGCTGCCTTTCTGCTCCCCCCCTCCCCCCCAGCAAACTCACCCAGGTTGGATTTTTCATAACAAAGGGGGGGCCCATGATAATCAGCACCATGTGCTTGATTGAATAATGGTAGATCCTGCTTACTGTTAGATTTAGCAGCTAAGTGAAGCATTTCAACTGAAATATGGGTGTTTGTTGTAATTTCCAGGCCTATAGAAAAAAGCTAGCTCACCATTTAATGGGTCATCACAACCCTGACAATTAACGTTGTGGATGCACAGCTTAACCACAAGTTATCAGAACATCTCAGCAATGGCTAACGAACCCTTCGTCTTGCATCTGCAGCCACGTTGGGTCAGATCTGTGTCAGTTGTAAGCAGTGGGCACCAATCACACACGAGGACTTGGTTCAACCCTCACTGCATATGAGTGGAGAAGACGCAGGGTATTTCATTGCCATAGTTACCACTGTGTGTTTTGCTGTTCCGGAATAATTTACATTCATCCATCTGGCAGACTTTTGTCCGATGCAGCCTACAGGTAGGGCAGATGATGCATGACAAACATCAGGCTGTCAAGCAGCCCATCTTAATACAAGGGCTGATAGGCTGAGCTTCCAGAATAATGGGAATGATCTTGTACACTCTGCAGATAGGGTGTTACATGTCGTGCTGTGAAGACATTTTCAATTAAATGTGTAGTCATTTTTATGATTACTGTCCTCTCTAGCTGGGTTTTTTGTTACTTTCTGGGCAAATAATTTGGGCAAATCTTTGATTATAATCATGCCCTTTGATGACATTAAAAAATGTACATTTTTTTAAGTATCAGATTAACAATAATATTGATTATGCAACATCCCTCGCCCCAGCTGTGTTTTCTTTTACTGTCACAGCAGCAACACTAAAATAACACTAAAATGATATAATTACCCCGACGGCACACATACCTTGGCACAGTGTCTCCACGATGCTTGAAAATCTATCAGCAAAACATCTCTGTCACAGAGACACCGCTACTGAATATTGATTCAGCATCCCCCCGTGTCTGTGCCCTGTATTTCAGCAGCAATGCGATGAGATCACTGTGCCACGTTTTGTCTACTGCTATTTCTCCCGATATACAGTATATAACCCGCAATAGGTTTATTCTCTCTCTCTCATGTATATATTTTATTTATATATTATGTAATATGCACAGATTTGCATATACACACAGCATACAGTAGATTTTTCCATTTACCCTGCATGTAAATGATGCATGATCATTTAATGACATTCTAATCTTAAAGCAACGTCCCGGCGACATATGTGTACTGTCTGGGCATATGTGCATTAATAAGAGAACTGAAGTAGCGGAAAAGTTACTTACCTTAGTAAAAAAATTACTTTTATATGCAGTAATTGGTAATTGAATTACTTTTAAATGAAGTAACTAATTACTAATTTTCAGTAATTTGAACGACCCTGGCGTAGAATAAGCTTACTTCCCCAACAAAGGCAATAATTGGCCAACACCAACACAGAGTTGTTATTTTCAGCAATTCCCGGTAATATTGTAGAATCACACAAGTCTAGTGCACGGTTACTTCGTTTAATTTACTCTAAATCAGAAATGTTTTCAGCACCTCACTGGCAGTGGTGTGGCCTCACACATCCAGGGTACAATGTGCATCAGCTGCACCCTCTCTGTGTGACACGTTTTGACATTTCCTTTGTTTTCTGCCTGGCTTTAGTCCCAGAACTTGCCCCCCTCACACCTGTGTGTAGGCAGTAGGTGTATCAGATCGGATCACTGGCGAGAAGCGACCCGGATTGCCAGCCGCAGGGCTCTTCGTGAGGTAACTCCCCTCCAGTTAGGGTCCTGGTATGTCGGGAGTCTCAGCTGCAGACGTGTCCTTTCAGGCCCATTAGAGTGATTTACTAATCAATACCTCTATGTCCCAGAGGGAGGTCCACAATTTATCACTGCCCCGTTTAGCCAACAGGTGGCTAGTTATGGTCAAGTGATCTCCTGCTTGTGACACACATTTTTTGTTCTAATAATTAAAGTAAAGGAAAGCTAAGACTTAAATGTAGGACTTGTGAGCGGTATGGTGGTAATGAAAGGGATAGTTTTTGAGCTTGTGACGCACTGCAGATGATTTCCATCAAGAGAACATTATAGTTTTTTAAAAACACTGGGCATGAATGAATCTATTCAAACGTTGTTGGAGTTTCAGAAGATCTGTAAGGAAACCTTTCAGTTGGCACAGAGCTCTTGTCCTTATCATTCTTCCTGTTCCTGCCTGGGTTGTGAGCTACTCTGGAATTGTGAAGGAGGGGGGTTTTCTTTGAGGGGAAGGGGAGGCCATGCAACGATTTGACCTCTGACCTGTCAATGTATGAACCGAGTTGTCTTTCATGCCTGTGGGCGGCTGACTGATTCATTAACAGTGGGATACCCTTGAAGTGGGGCACAGTCAAGGGCTGACGTCCTGCTAAGTATTTGGGATTGATAGTAGTTTATTATTCATAAAAGTCTTCAGGCATAGGAGGGAGTACTAGACAAAGATAAAGGGTCCAGCTTCATAAATACACACCACAATTATCAATGTTCCGTCCCAGTAACAGGCATTTTGGCCTCCTGCAGATTTTTTAAGGCTTGATGGACCGAATGGCCTCCTCTCATTTGTAAATTTCTTATGCTCTGACAGTGATGGACTTAGATGGACTGAGGTCATCTTGGGGTAGTGGTTCTGTTAGAGATTATGATTAATGTCACTGGAATGACCCCCATGGTGTTCTGCGTTTCTCCGCAGCGCTGGTCATGGCGAACCAAAAAGCAGAAAAGGCAGTGAAGAATTGCGTCACGTGGAAATGCCCTTTCCAAGCCACTTGTTTACATTCGAGAATTTTTTTTGTCACCACTTTATTGTAGTGGAAGTTCTGGCCCTATGTTTGTTTTAATGATTAAAGCAAATTGGGTTCAGGTATAAAAAAAAAAAAGTGATTGGTTAAATATAATCAAATCAAGTGTGTTGGTGGCAGATCACAGGAAATACAATATGTGGACAAAAGTATTGGGAGACCTGGCCATTACACCAACAGGAACTTTTGTGACATTCCATTCTGAATCCATACAGTAGATTCACAGATGGAGTTGGTCCCCTCCTTGCAGCTATAACAGCTTCCACTCTTCTGGGAAGGCTTTCCATATGATGTTGGAGTGTGTCTGTGATAATTTTTGCTCATTCCAGAAGAGCGGATGATCAGGCTCTGATGTTGGACATGATGGCCTGGTTTGCAATCTCCCTTGTAGTTCAACAGTTTTTGATGAGGCTGAGGTCAGGGCTCTGTGTGGGCTAGTCAAGTTCTTGCACACCAAACTCACCCAACCATGTTTTTGTGGACCTTGCTTTGTGCACTGGGGCACAGTCATACTGGAACAGAATGGGGCCTACCCTAAACTGTTCCTACAAAGATGGAAGTGTAGAATTATCTACAATGTCTTGGTATGCTGAAGCATTAATGGTCCCTTCACTGGAAGTAAGGGCCTAACCCCTGAAAAACACCCTCATACTATTATAACTCTTCACTGACTCTTTAGCATAGTGACTCCCAACCCAGTCTTGAGGACCCCTAGATGATCTACAGTTTTTGCTCCCTCCCAGCAAAAAAATGTACTGTCTGGGGGTTTCCACACACCAGCTTGAGAAGCACTGCTTTATTGTACAAACAACGGCTTCCAAGTTGTTGTTTCAGTGAGCCTTTTATTAATTTTAATCATTTTTATAAATGGGTCTTCCTGCACTAAAAGATCCTGCTAGCCTGATGTGGTGTTGAATGTGGGTCTAGTAAAACAGAAAAAATGTTTTTCTTTACAGTTGTGCCGTAGGCGTGGGTTTCTATGGAAACAGTGAAGCCAACGATGGGGTGAACCAGCTGACCCATTCTCTCTACCAAGCCAATCACACGCTGGATGGCATCGATCGATTGGTGAGGGTCGGCACATTTTCAGCTCCGTCGGCCAATGATATTCATACTTCCAGTGATGATGTGAAGATGAAGGCCCTATGTTAATAGATGTCCTCCCAGTACCTTATGAACAGATTATTCCTTTTCTAGATGAATGGTGATTTAAATTACCAGACACTCACAATACAGACAGAGGTTATAGATTTATTTTGGAGTATGGTAGAACTTCCCCATGTTGTTCCCATGGTTACATTTTTTTGCTCTAGCGTCATACAGTCCAGAACATTGTCCTAGTTCACTCAGAGGTACAATGGCTCTTATTTGTTTGTGACATCCCCCGCCCGCCCGCCCACCCACCCACCCACCCCAGACTCCAACAACCTCATTTATCTTCAGACCTCATTGTGTCTAGTGAACATTTCTCTGCATAGGCCAACCTGCCTGTTTTTGTCATGGTGGTTGAATGACCCTGCCTTGTTTCTCTGTGTTGGGGGGGAATTAACTCTCAAATCACTCAGATTTTTAATATTCCAGGAATAAAACTGCATCGACACTAAATAAACCCCAAATTTTTGCCCAGACTTTTGTCTGAGACCACATATGACATGCATCATTCTCCCAAACTCCCCCCCCCCACACACACATCTCTTCACTGACTGAAATTCAAGGCTGGAGAAAGTTGGTCTACTGGTAGGTACGGTAGGTAGATGCAGTTCTGGTAGTGAAGGACATAGGCTGTTCTGCTACCATGGTACACAAAGCATTGATTAAAATCTACTTTGGCTTAAAACTTCTAATTAATGGATGGCGGCACTAAACAGCAAGTATTTGGGTTGTCTACTCACTGGTAGAAGCCCTAGCATGCCTGAAGGCTGAGCAGATGGAGAACAATGGGTGCTTACATCTGGCTTGTGCGTGCCTTTAATGTTGAAGTTACACAGGAAGTGAAAAGGCACTTACAAGGAAGTGCACCATTGTGCCTCAAAAAACACTCCTAAACATGCATAGCGTGTTTCCCATTGCTGGTTCCCATGGGGTTACATTTGATTGACAGGACAGTGCAACCCGCAGTACAGAGTCGCTCTTTAATACAAAGATTTAATAATTAATTCTCGGCCATTTGCTTCCCCAAAAAGCCCGACCAGCCAGCTAGTTTATCAGTCTAGAGTAGACCCACACTCCAAAAGTTTCCTTTGTTCTGAAAGGAAAGGGGAAAAAAACATTACTTATCTTCCACCTATTCTGAGCATGCACAGAAAACTGAAGTGACTCGTTAAAAGCAGCTTATTTACCTCAAAAACAGGTTACTGGGCTTTTAGACTTATGCAGTGTTGTGGGAGAAGACCGCCTCTGAAAGGGGACAGACATCCGAATGCTGTGGAAATTATATATTGACGATAATAACAGCAATGTTCCCATGATGATAACCAGCAGTCACATCTGGATGTGGGGGAAATAAGAGAGTAATGTTCGGGGGGAAGGGGGGAGTTTTCATTTGGACTGACTGCTTTTCTGGCTCTGAAAACAGACCAGGTGTCTGGATTGAGTCCTGTTATTGTAATCTACTTGTGCAGGAAGCCTCCACTGAAATCAATGGACACCTGCTACGAATGAGTAGGCCGCTGTTCACGATCGATAATCGCTAATTTACACCCGATTATTGGGGTAATAACTGAGTGCAGCCAGAGGAGCAGGACTGAGGGGATGTGATGTGAATGGCAGGTGTGAAATTTGGTTGGGGGGGGTTGGGGGGTATGAATACCATCCAGCAATATCCTCCTGAGCAAATCCCAGGGTGTTCGTGACTGATCGAGTGAAGCGGAAGCCATTTCTCCTGAGTAACTCATGAGCTCTGTTCTCAGCTTCGATTTCAATTCCACGATGTAAGAAGTATCTTGTTGTTTTTGTCAGCTACATGAATAGGCGGCGGCATCCACTAAGCCTCTGATCCGGCGTGATCTTTGCACGGCGTGTGGCTTTTGCTCACTACTGTAAACACTACTCAGCACTCTCAGGACCCGTGTCCGACTCCAATTATCACCCCAGCATTCCCTTCCGCCAGCTGCAGGTCTCTCATCTCCGAACCCCCCCCCCACAACTACCTCCCCACAAACTGGGATTTCCTTTGACGCTGAATAATGCATTGCATTTCCTTTGAATGCAATGTACTCCCGCCTCTATATGTTGACATTCTTTCTATGAATGTCAGCTCCACCCTTGGTCCTACAGATTTGCGAATTTCAGGGGCTCAAGAAGAAATGGGGTTTAGTAACGACCCAGGCTGTTACCTAGTGCCAGGTGAGGCATTACTCCCCGGGAGGGCGCCGTCAGCAACACAACGTCGGGCCGTGAGTCCCGTGATGTCACGGGAGACATGGCAGACGATGGAGCACTGAAAGAGCTGTTCCAGAACTACGGGGATGGGGGTTTGTTGCATCTCCAGCTGTTGCTGTAGATGGAGCTTAAGAGGACATCTAAGCTAACCTCAGATTCTAGCGCGATCGCTCTTAGTGAGATCGCGTAGCTTTCAATCAATGGCTCCTGCTAGCTCCAGGTTCTGCATTTTTTTTTTTTTTTTTGCATGTCCTTGGTGTCAGCTGCCGTTCGGATGCCACGCACGGAGAAGCAGCCCAGAGGTCCACAGTTCACTTAGGAAGGGCGTCTCACTCGAATCTCTTCCATAAAAATCCCCAAAGACATATGAGACACTCTGTCCGCTCACATGCTCTCATTTGTACTGGTGCCCTTGCTCAAACGTTCACAGCAAGCCCAGGGGCGAAAATTGTCCACTTTCTTTGTGTGTGACCACTGTGGTATCAGGTGCATGAGTGCTCATCCAGAAACCACTTATCCTCAGTAAAAGCTTTCAGGAAACCTACATCACACATGTTATTTGACTACTGGTTAGTTTGCCAGCTGTGTTCACAGTAATGAAAAATCCTGATTTTTGGCAGATTAAAATCTTTCGGATGGAGAATAAGAGAGTACAAGCGGCTAGAACCAGTTCTCTGAAAGCAGCACCTCGAAGAAAATATAGTTTAAAAAGATTAGATGTGCATGCATTAGTACTGTTGTACTTCACGAGAGACGGGGGAACGTCTTGCATGAAATGAAGACTTGGGTTTGTTCCCATTCTGTGCAGAGATCAAGCCTGTATCGTGTCTTAAGAAACCTGCTTCTTTTGGTAGTCTGTCTCTATCCTGCACTCACTGAAAGCCGTCCCCTTCCTTGGCGAGAGGCTCCGCCACCCTGACCGTGCCCCCTCACCGCACAGGTGACTGGCACGGTGGGCAGCATGGAGGGTGGCCTGAAGCAGCACCTGGGTCGGCTGGACGAGATCTTTGCCGTGCGCGAGGACTACGTACGAACGCTGCACGTCATGCAGCGGATGGCCGACAGCGTCGTCGTGCAGCTGAGGGGACTCCCGGACCTGGGCCGGGCCAAGCTGGACCTGTCCACGATCGCCGAGCGCACTTTGTACTGGGAGCATCGCAGGTGAAGTTCCACCAATAGATAGCCTTGAAACAAAATGCAAAGTCGGCTGGAAATGTTATAAGCATTTGCATTGGCTGGAAAGTTTGTCGTTAATATGCTGCACTGTCAGACTGGTGAATAGCCCGGATGTTCTGGTCTGACAGCCTTGTATTAGTTCAGCTGCATCCACTGCATCAAGACTGGGGGATGTTTTGCAGCACACTCAGTCCTCAAGTGTCCAGGAAGAGGATGTCCTGTTCAGCTGGGGGGGCATGCCATGAAATATGTAGCAGGATTGATTTGTCTTTGTCTTTTTTAATTATTCACCCATCTGGCGCTAGGAAAGGGTCACGGCTGGGAAAGGAGAGAGCGCACAACATAGCACATGCATAAGCCTGGTGTCAATCTGGGAGCCATCTTGGACTGGATGCCAGTCCATTACAGGGCATAAGAAACATAATGTAGAATAACGTAAAGTGTACGTGACGTTGCTGTTCGCCCTCCCTCCCCTAGGTGGCTCGCTTACTTGTTGGTGCTTGTTGTCTACCTGGTCATCTGCCTGGCAGTCTTCCTGGGCCTGGCCAAGCAGTCTCGCTGGCTGCTCACCACGTGAGTTGCTCAGAGTAACGCGCCGGATCGCCCGCGTTTGCCTGCTCTTTCTCCCCTCCTTTGTCCGTCTAAAAAGCAGTGTGTGACTTCCTGGGTCAGGATCTCTGCAGTCGGTCAGTCAGCACTTGAAAATCCCAGGGTCTGCAGAGTAATTTTCCTGATTTTACCCACTATTAAGTCCCCCAAAGATGGCCTCCATTGGCTGCTGTTCTTCTGTAAGTGAAAGATTGAGTCGCTTTTTTTTGGGCCCCCTTGCAGCATGTTTTGCACATGGTCACTCTGAGCCCCCAAAGATACATTCTCAAACTCAAAGGCTAAGACTTTGCTTTCCAGCAGGATGTTCCCTGGAAGTGAAATAATGAAGGTGGATTCTTTACAGCCACACAGCTGCTATCCCGTTGCGAGTGTAAATGATCTTTTTCTTTTTTTTTTTTTTTTGAGCCGTTGCCAAGGAGACACCCTCAAGCCCCTTCCCACGCATGGATGTGTAATCAAGAGACACCCATGGCCTCAAAGCAGGCATTCCCCTGGAGACCCCGTCCGTCTCTCCATTCGCTCCGACCTTAATGACGCCCGTAATGCATATTGATCACCCTCAAGTGTCTATGTGTGCACACCGCTATGGAAACCTTAAGTGGCTCGGGTTTCTCCAGTCCCTCGGTGCTTCTTAGTCCGCCGGAGGAATGGGTCGTCTCCGAAACGATGAAGCTGCCAGTAAGCGTCCTTTGGGGGGCCGTCGCCGCGCCCACCACCAGTCCTGCCCTTCCTTTTGATTCCACTCTCAGCGCTCCACTCACGTTGCTCGCGACGCCGCCAAATGGGACCGGGACGCCCATTAAGACCAGCTGTAGCCGAACTGCTCCCTGCCGGCGCCGATGCCACCATCTGCCGGCGGTGGACCGACCGGAGCGGAATGTCTTCATCTTAAAATGTACCCCGAGAGAGCGAGGAGCAGGGGGAATGGAACAGAGCTGGGCAGGGAGGTTGGCCACAACTAGACAAGGAGCTCTGAAAGCGGCAGCTTATTTCCATCGTTGCCTCCCAATGTCCTTATCTGTCCTACAGCAAACTCAGTGCGGGGTTAATATAGTCATCAGTTACCAGTGACTGATCCCTGCTAGAAATATGATAATGCATTGCATGTATATGGTGTTTAAGTGGCTTCTATAATATAAGAATGGTGACACTGTTGCAATTATATATTGGTATATTGGGGGGACACGCCCCCCCCCCCCCCTCAATATTCAGATGTGCTCACAATGTCCCCCCCCATATATCTTACATATAGGGCTTTAGTCCCCCCATCCAATGTTGACTATGTGGGAATAGCTTTGCATAGTGATAGTGGATGGATGGATGATTTGATGTTTGCAACTTTAAATGCCAGGTATAAACATACCCATATTGTTTAGGTTCATAAAGTTGTAAAACGTCCAGGTGAGACCTGGTCAGCCTGCATATTAATCTTAGCTTTGTGTTTCTCAACCCAGCCCTTGGGGACTCCCAGACGGTCCGTATTTTTGCTCCCTCCCAGCTCCCAGCCAATCAGGGCGTGTGGGGAGCTGAGTGGGAGCAGAAATGTGGAGTAGGTGGTCCCTGAGGACCGGGCTCAGAAATGCTGCCGCCACTAAAGGCTCACCTTAACTGGACCGGCAGATTGTTGGTGGCAGCATGGTCCGCTCTGGAGAGCGGGGTGTGCCGTGGCTCTGCAGTGAGCCGGTTCGGTCTCCCCCCAGATTGATGGTGTTAGGAGTGCTGACGCTGGTGGTGAGCTGGGCCTCGCTCGGAGCGGACACAGCCGTTGCCGTGGTGAGCTTTCCACTGCCTGCCCCAACTTTCACACCACACATACCTGCCAGTGGTATCATATACAGGACTGTCACAGAAAATTAGAATATTGTGATAAAGTTCTTTATTGTCCGTAATGCAATTAAAAAAACAA
>JABFDZ020000049.1:14620206-14633073 GCA_019775955.2 Pollimyrus isidori | reverse complement strand
ATCAGCACTATTAAAACAATAGAAGGCTTGCAATATTTCAGTTGATGTGTAATGAATCCAGAATGTATGACATTTTTTTTTTTTTAATTGCATTACGGACAATAAAGAACTTTATCACAATATTCTAATTTTCTGTGACAGTCCTGTAGATTTGATTTACTTTTTAATTTTCATTATTTTAAATTTTTCATTTGAAATCCAGTTTTGTTTTACTGTTTTTTTTAGTTTAGTAGTTTTTATTAGTTTGTATTTTAACATAATGCATTTTACAGAAGCCATGAAATGCCATAATATAATATTGTTTTCTATGTTATGACTTTTCTATGTTATATGCCTATATTACAGCCTCGGCCCTGTCATTGGTGAAGTTATCTGAGATCTAAAGGAAATTATTCGGTTATCATGAGAACTCTTTATATTTTCATTTTAGTTTTAGTAATTTTATTTCTAGGGTTAGACTGACTGATCTTTACGGAATCCAACAGGAACACAGTGCAGATAATGTACTGATGTAATAACTCAAAATGGGCAAAATATGTTCCAGGTATTATTAATGGTAATGAGATGTGTATATATAATCACTAGCTAAATAGTATTTAAGTAACGTATCTTTTTTTGTGAACGTGAAATAAAATGTTTTTTTTTTCAGTTTTTGTCCATGATGGTAACCCTGATTCCTGCTACTTGAAAGCACTGAGACCCTTCACTTGTCTGTCTCTCTATCTTTATCTTCCCTCCCTCTCGCTCTGTCTGAGGCTGCAAGGAATAGAATTGGTAGCTCGGGTAACTTGAGTTAAGTGTGCATCTCAAATAAGCGACATATTTTGACACTAGAAAATGACAGGTTTACTTTACAGTGGAGCTGTTTATATATAGCATTTATCTCCCACTTAAAGGCATTGTGGGTAGAGAGGGTAAGCTCCTGTCATGCCTATAGCTGATTGTCGTGCTGAAAAAGCATGCAGACTGGACAATAGGAGGCCTTCTGCACATTTTTACACCGGCAGCTGGCAAGTCAGCTATAGGTTACATCTTAAGGACCTTCACCTTGGATCTGGAGTAAAAAAAAAATAGCAAACAGTCTGTAGCTGGAAATATGTTGGATTTACTTTTGCCAAAGCAGTGCTGCCTCCTTTTAAGTATTGGTTGCAATGCTCACAATGTCCCCCCCAATGTATATTATAATTGGTTTGTTAATTTACCATGTATTTGAGATTCAAAAATTTATGTTTTTAAGAATTTATGTTTTAAGAATAGAACAAATGTCTAAAATGGCTTTAATGTATGTTTGGTGCCTTCCGTTTTTTGGCGATAGGGAACAAGTGACTTCTGCGTTTCACCCGACAAGTTCATAGTCAACCAGACCGAGGACATTGTCCCAGCCGGTGAGTGCTGCGGTTCAGCCGTATTCCCAGCCGGTGAGTGCTGCGGTTCAGCCGTATTCCCAGCCGGTGAGTGCTGCGGTTCAGCCGTATTCCCGTACAAAGGCTCGGAAATCAGCCTCTCTCCCTCGTTTGCTTGTGGAGGTGAGGCTCGGCACTCTGTGAGGTGTTTTGCATGATTCAGGAGCTGAACTTCCTGCATTTTCTCCTACAGCTATTACTCACTACTACCTGTACTGCAGTCCAAGTCTCCTAAACCCCTTTCAAAAGGTAAACCTCCTGCTTCCCACTGACTTTTCTATTAGGTATCCAGAGTGCCCTGCCCCCACCCACTCTTTGGGTCCTTAAGACGGCACAAAGAGGGGAGAGCCAATTCGGACTTACGCTATATCTCCCTTCTACATTTCTGTTGTATGTTACATTTTGGTTTTAAGCCACTAAAGTACACTCTTTAACCCTGGGATTCCCCTGTTGGTATTATGGTTCAAGGTTTTTAGGGGCAAATGTTCCTTGTACCCGACCCCGTGTCCAGAAATTCATTTCATGCAGACTGAATATCCTTGAAATGATATATGAGACATGTTGCCACCTGCTGGTGAGGAGGGAAAATGACCACCATCCTATTCAGGAAGTGTGTGTGTGTGCGTGCGTGCGCGTGTCCATTGGCTTTGCAGTTGCTGACCATCTACCAGAGGTCCCTAACCACCATGCAGACCCAAACTCAGGGCTTGCTGCAGAGTACTGCTCTACACTTCCCTACTGCACAGGTGAGTCACAGGACATTCAAGGGGCTGGGAGAGGGACGCTTTGCTGCAGGGTGTTTTCGATCCATCTTATCGTGGTGTTAGGTAGGACGCCTCTCCAGAATTTCATTGGAGAATCATTGCCGCTGGTGATCCACCATTTCTGTTTCCAGAGGGACCTCCTTGGGGTCCAGCAAATCCTGAACATTTCTGAGTCTAGCCTGCACCAGCTGACCGCCCTGCTGGACTGCCGCAGCCTGCATAAAGTGGGTCACCCCCCCCACTCACTCTTTCTCTCTCTTACTGCAGCCAAACTCATAGCAGCTAAGGTTAATAGGTCACTTAGGCTCCATACATACAGGCATCTAGCAGGATTTCAGCTACTGGGACATGATTGGATGCACTGGATGCAGGCCCCACCCAATTTGTGTGAGTTTATATATAGGCGTACATGTTTGGGCCCTTCAGGACTACCTGGAAGCAGTGGTAGGCTTGTGCTACGATGGCGTGGAGGGTCTGCTCTACCTCGGCCTGTTCTCCCTGATGTCCGCTGCCGCCTTCGTCGTCTTGTTGTGCGCCATCCCGCAGGTCCTCAAGCACATCGCCAGCAGGTGAGAAGCCCAGCCCAACTCAACCACGCCCCTTTTCCCAAGGGCTCCTGTAATTGGCTCTCACCCCGTGCCGTCTCCTCTGCCTAACCCCCTGCAACCCGCCCCCCCTGTAGGGAGCGCGACTACAACGACATCGATGAGGAGGACCCATTCAACCCGCGGGCCCGCCGCACGGTGGCTCGTGGCCGCAGCTCCAGTCCGACCCACGTTCCCAGTTTCTGCAGCTACAGCAGCCGGGACAGCCAAAGCAGTCTGCACCTGCCCCTGCCCCCGCCGACCGCCACCAATGCCCCCATCGCTGAATACATGTGAGGCCCCCCCTCAGATTCTCTCTGAGACACAGTTTGTCTACTCGATTTTGAGAGTTATATGTGTGTGTGTAACATTTACTGTGCATTTTTGTGCAGGGCCCGCCCAAGCATTTTCAGAGCCTTGAGCAATATTTGATTAACTTATTTGCCATTTGTCATCTTCCTTTCCATTCTGACAGGCAGATTATATCGGGGGGGGGGGCGCCTCCTGGTGGCCGCTGACTGCTAAGCACTTAGTCCCATTATGCGTAGGATGTGTACTTGGACAGGATTGGAAATGTTTGCCCCTGTGTATGCATGTGTGGGTGCCTGTATGTTAGCAGTCACATATGAGTGATGATTTTAGTTTTTGTAATCCTATTGTGAAACCCCGCCCTCTTTTGCAGGAACCAGTCGATGTTGTTTGGGGGAAACCCGCGCTACGAGAACGTGCCTCTTATCGGGAGCGGCAGGGGCTCGCCGCCGCCTTCAGTGCGTTGCACCCGAGAGGCCAGCCTGTGATGCTCACACTGCCCCCTACTGGTTCACACTATTTCTCAGACTAGACTGTTACGTCACATGACCACAGCAAATACCGTTATTGAAATATCTAACACTTTTAAACTTGAGATAAGGGATCTTTTATTTTATTTAATAAAGAAGTGTTTATAGAAGAATGTCGGGTCACAATGTTTTATTTTGGACCAATGGTTAGCTCATTACAGTTATATTAATTTATCTTCGCTCATGTGAACGAACAAATTGCATTGTGCTTTTTTTTTTTTTTGGTTTTGACATAACATTCTGTGTATAAAAATACTTCATTGCATTTTGATCTGAAAAATAAGATGGTTTTCTGATGTTTCTCTCCCAAACCCCACAGTACTCTCCCAGCTTGAGGTCCACCTATCTGACCATGACCGACAGCCAGATCCGCCACTTTGGGACAGACCTCCCAGTATAGATCCCCCACCCATCCATCCTCTTCCTCCTCTGCCCCACTGCCGAGGGCGTGTGCAGCTACAGTCCACCTTATGCTGTCGCTCCTGGCCGGCCCTGTCTCAGGGACAGAAGTGGTGCACCTACTTTCAAAAACAAACAAACAAAATCACACTCTGGTGTGTATGTGCTCTGTTGCCTGTCCTCATAATCCTGCCAGACAACAATAGCCTTGTAGGACATCTCTATGTAATTCCATGTTAAGCCTCCTAACGATGGAATGCAGATTCATTAAATAGCAGAGCAGTCAGCCCGGTGGGGGGGATGCACTTCTTACTATGCAGTAAGAGCCCCCCCCCCGGACTTCTGTCACTTTTCTGTATGGAAGCAGCAGAGCCTAAAGAGAGAAGAGATGGAAACACGGACCCAACATTCTACTCATCGGTCCCGAGGCGAAACATTTCCAAAGCGATTCTACAGCCCTTGCGCTGTTTATCAAGCCTTATCTACTTGCAAATGATTCTCATTTTCAGTCTGTCTGAGTTTTTTTTTTTCCCCCCTCTCATTTTGACATATAAGTGTCGTTTTGTCACTCCACTATCACAGGAGAGGAGTTTTTCATTTTTCAACAGTGATTTTAAGTTGTGCATGGAGCAAATGCTGTATTCCTCAGATCAAAGATTGTTAAACTCATTTGTCTCCATATCTCCATATCTGTTATTTCTTTTTAATTCAATGATTTTCAAATATGAAGAATAGCAACCCCTAAGAGCAAAATTTTCAGGAGGGAGGGGTAATAGCATGGTGTAGCAGGACAAACTCTGCATGTGACCTACCCCCAGAATTCCTTGGAGTTACATAAGTATGCATTAAAATTCTCCAGACAAAGTCCAGTTTGTACCAGGTCAGATTAGTGGCTGATTACTGCACTCTTTCTTGTCCTAAAGAGCATTACTCTAGCTACTTAAATTCAAACAATATATATTTTTATAATGTTTTAATTCACGTTAGGGAAACAGGTTTTAGTGGCCCTTTTTAGTGGCCGTGATGTCCAGCCAACGGGATTTCTGCTTTGTCTTTTTCTAGTGGATTTGTCTTTGAATCAATTGCAATTATATTCAGATCATTCTTCCGTTAATCTCACTGGGGAAATTGGACTACATTTTGCTATGTCTGCTTGATTTAATTTGAAAATTAAAAAATACCAGAAAATCGAAAGCTATTTAATTTGTGCAAAAATGCATTCTTGTGTCTTTTCTTTTGTCTGCTCGTTAAAAATGACTGAATTGTTTTATGGCAAAAATTAAACCATGCTGTTGGCGTCAACGTCGTTGGTGGCTTGGCGGCTCTAATGAACAAAACGTTTTGGAGACATCTAGTGGCCAATTAATAAAATGCACATAGAATGTTTTTTTCTTTTTTCTGTGGGATTAAGATGTATTTGTGAATTCATGTAAAATCCACAGATGCGTTTTGAAGCGATTGCAAAGGCTCAGAAGTAATTAAACGTCATCGACACATTAACACGTGGGAAAGGCGCATGTTTAAATGATATATTCGTGAAACAAATGGTCGACTCACGTTAAAAAATAAACACCATTGATTAACAACATTTTGCCTCACTTAATAAATGTGATGGTTAACACGCAAGCTTATTGTAAGCTTATTTAAACCTTTTATGCTGTACACAATTTCATGGAACAAGATGCAAAACCACTGATCACGTCAGATCTCAAAGTGGATGTTATCGGCTTTCGGTGGTTTGTTTAATTTCTTTCCAGCATTTTATGGCAGTAACAGTTTATCATTCTCAGCAATATTTAAAGCTATTTAATATTCAGCAGATTGTCATATGTTTTCGGGTGTATTAATAAGGACACGGATGCATGGTGCGACTTTCTGGTGCTGACAGAGGTGCCCTCGGAGAAGTTTGTCGAAGTGCGGCCGCCGTACTTCCTGAATCTTCGGGTGCGGTTTTTGTGGAGTTTGTTGATAAATCGAAACAGTTTTGCCAGAGTGCAGTGACGTTGCTTTTCTCGGATTCCGGCAAAAAATGTCATTTGCAAGATGGTCATCTGACAAGCAAAAGTGTTAACTCTTTGCCTTTTTTACGGATTGCCCCGACGGCGATTTTTGGGAATGCGACTTCGAAATGGGAAACCTTTTTGGCAAAAAGAAAGGCGCTACTCGTGTCACGGAACAGGACAAAGCAGTTTTGGTGAGTAAATAGCTAACTGACAGGGTACGGTTTAGCGAGGTGGAGATCGCCAGGTTTCTTAAAAAAATACATTGTCTCTCAATCTTCTATTTAAGTAAATGACTGACAGTGACACACGTGTATGTGCGCGTAAACTAAGGAAGTAAAGGTTTGCAGTGGTATGTTAAAATAAACCGCTGGCCCGCAGGTTTCGCGTCACGCCGAAGCTATTATGTTTAGGAACCGTGGCTCTAAATCCGTCCCGGTAGATGTCTGACCCGTCTTGCCTTCTGCCCCAATCCAGACACTGAAGCAGCAGAGAGATAAGCTGAAGCAGTACCAGAAACGGATCTCACAGCAGCTGGAGAAGGAGAGGCTTCTAGCGAAACAGCTGCTGAAAGATGGAAAGAAAGAGTGAGTTTGCCCGTGCATCGCCTGTTCAATATTGGTGCTTTATTGTGCATTTTACCTTCATAAGACGTTTTAAAAACAGACCCTTCTATCCGTGTTCCAGAGCTGCTCATATTTTGCCAGCTTTTGGTCAACAGGCTTTTGGTCGCTTTTTAGATTATTATCTGAAAGGTGTTGATTACTAGTAATGGATAAATGAAGCTTCATGAACCGTTGCCCCGAAGCAATCCAAGAGCACCATCTAGAGGGGTCAAAAATACAGCAAATGGTTCATGAAGCCTCATTTAGCCTGTGCCAGTGACAGAGTTTCTGTTAACTACTTTGCATAAGATTCCAATCCCAGGGGCCTCTCTTGAGAAGTAAACTGGCACATAGGCTGTGTCTCAGTTCACCCTTTCGATTGGTTAATTGCAAGTGGAGCGAGGTGTGTCTCATAAAATTAGCCGGTGGGGGGTTTCTTGAGTGACTTATTGACTGTCGGCTCATGACAGGAAAGCCTTGCTTTTGCTGAAGAAGAAACGCTACCAGGAACAGCTGCTGGACAAGACGGAGACGCAGATAAGCAACCTGGAGCGCATGGTGAGACCTTAAAAGGACTGGGCACTCCTCAGGGTCAAAGCGGCGATAGCTAGCAGGACGCTAACTTCCAAACTAGCTTCACAGCTTTACCAGTTAATGGCATCATGCTGGCATCAGCTGACATGCTCTCACCTGGAGCCACTTGTGTGAATTTTATCACACCTCTTCAGCTTCACTAATTCCCCCCCCCTGCTCCCCAAGGGTCTCTTATCTGCTCTGCTGCATTCAGGATATATTCCAGAATATGTCAACTTTGGTGTTTCTTTGAAGACCTTTCCGTGCATTTATGGCTATCTTTCTTCTTGCTGAAAAGGTTCAAGATATTGAATTTGCCCAGATTGAGATGAAAGTCATCGAGGGGCTGAAGGTCGGCAACAGCTGCCTGAAGAAGATGCACGAGGTAGAGGCCCCCGCCACGTGCTTGACGCCGTCCACTTCCTGCAGCGTCTGTGGGAAGCCGACTAGGAAATCTCTCTTTGACGGCTCCATAATCGCCGTCTCTGTGGTCCGTCACACATGGTCACATATGTACTGTAGGTCTGCAGCTGCGCCCTGAAGCATATCCATTGGTCAGCACACCAAATGTCATTAGCTTCAGCTGCGGTGAAATGTACCTTGACTTCCTGACTACAGTTTCATGAATTTTGTGTGACGGGGGGGTTGTTGTTACTGTGGGGGTTTCTATAATTCCGGGTAATGTCTTTAAAATGTTGTGTGCTTCAATCCTGTCATTACATCTTGCTCTGCTCCTTTCAGGTGATGTCCATAGAGGAGGTGGAAAAGATAATGGACGAGACCCAAGATGCCATCGAGTATCAGAGGGTAAAGTTCCTACTCCGCCTCGTCAACCTCTGAGGACAAACAAAAAAATTTGCAGTTTTTCCCTAATTGCCCAGTAACGTCGGCTGAGTGTTCCCTGACTGACTCGCCGTACTTTCACCGCCTCTGACACACAGCAAATCGACGAGATGCTGTCAGGCTCACTGACGCAGGAGGACGAAGACGCAGTGCTGGCGGAGCTGGAGGCCATCACACAGGTGCGCTCACCTGCCCGTTCCCTCATCTCCGCCGTCTCCCGGGCCTCCTGCCTCGCTGCCCGTCAGCCCCTGCAGCACTTACCTCACCTTAACGGTGGTCGTGCTCCATGCTCTGACTGTGTCCGCACAGCCCGGAGTGTAACTCGGTTCCCGATGTGGAATTATGGGTAAATACCCATAGACCTCTCCTCTGGAATTCTGTCCACACAAATGCACCCAAAAGAGAATCTAGTTAGAAACTAAATCTACGTATCATATGCAAAACAAAGAGTATCTCGTAGTGGAAAGCAAACTAAGGACTCCACAGGGCAGTGGAGGTCAACCAGTAGGAGGTGAGGTTAGTCTGGGTGAAGAACATTAAGGTGTTCCTGGAAGACTGAATGTCCCTGAAGACAGGATCGAATTGGATAGTTTGTTGTACCATTTAGGAACCATGTATGTAAGACGTGCACTATGGACAACGGAGAAAACGCCATGCGCTGTTCATCTGTCAATCATAACCTTATAGATTTAAGTTAAACACTTTGCTCAAGCCTGATAGTCAGGCTTTCCGCCACCAGCCTTGACTTAAAGGTTAGGGAGTTATGCTGGCAGTCAATTGGTTTTGGTTCGGTGCTTAATTTGTAAACTCTGTGGTGCTCGGCCTCATAAAGAGCAGAGAGACCTATTGCGACCGCCATTGTATGAGAAGCTGGAACACTGAGTTACACAACACACATAAATCTGTCTTAATGATAATGCACTATTAATTGCTTGAACACGTAACAGTGCGATATTCTTTATCGATGCTTGTTAGTTACCTTAAACCGTAAGACAGATGAGTTTAATAGTCCAGAAGGTAACTTTATGTAAATTAGTGGGGGGAAAAAAGTGTAATTTATTGCACGCGCATGGTGTGTGTTTTTTTTTTTTTTTTCCCCCTGTCAAAGTAAAAGTCAAATAAGGAAGCATCATAATTTAGGCAGATGTATGCCCGACAAACGCAGTCGATTTTATAAATATGCATGTCTTTGTATGCCAAAATTTTAGCTGTAATTATGTTGGGGGTAGCGTTTGATGTGGCAGAGCGCAGACTGCGGAGCCAGAGGTCCCACAGCTGAACACCCAACACACATTAAGCTCTGGTTTGGTTAGCCAGTCTGCATTGTCGGCCATCTGTCTCTCCTGGTTACGAGTGAAGAACTTGTGTCTGTAACTGCAGGAGGATGTGGTCCTTCCGGAAGTCCCCACGGAGGCCTTGCCAACGGTGCCTGAGAAGAGGGGAGGTATGAGCTCTGAAAATGAACCCCCGTTGGTCAGTTTCAGCTTATTTCCCAGCTCTATTGGGAAATGTGTGGCTCAGTGGGGGAAGCCTTTGTGCCTGTGGTCAGCTTGACAGACCAGTCACTTGTCCATGGGCCCTTGAGCAAGGCCCTTAACCCCCAGCTCTGGGGTGCTATATGCCGGCTGACGCTGCTCACACCCTCAAGCTTGGTCTCACCTGTGTATGTGTCTGTGTGTCTCCATGGAGGGCAAGATGAGGTTTGCAAAGAGAGAATTTCCCCACGGGGATATGTCGTCCTTGCCATCTGTCCCAACCCAGTCCAATAGCTCATCCAGCCTGGCTGCATTTTTCTTATGATCCACAACCTACACACTTGTTTTTACATGTTAGCTAATCATAATGCCCTGCATTTGCCTGACTCAGGCAGGCAAGTTGCTGGTGGACTGGGAGTGGCCCGAGAACTGGGTACAGAACCTTTGTTTTATGTAACCAGTGAAGTCCTTTTATGCATCTTCAATGCAGAACTGGATCATGGGACATTTTGTCCAACCGAAATGCTCTGAAACGTGTTTTGTCTGCTGTTGTGCAGTTGCCTTGGTGTGCTTATCAGGCCCAGAGCTGGCCATGTGTTCTGGCCCGGCTGTCTGCGGCAAGGCGACTTTATATTCTTCTCTTTTCCGTCTTTCAGAGGGGGGGCGAGCGAAGGAGCCGAAGAGAGAGGCGCTGGCAGTGTAGTTGCTCCCCTCACCACAAGGGGGCTGTGTGACATTTCCTTCTGGAGGGGAGGAAGTCCTTCCAGTACACATCTGTACATGTGATATATACTGACTGGCCACTGCAACCCTGCGATGGATGGATGTGCTGACTGTGTGTGTGAATGCCAGAGAGAGAGAGCAGGAATACGAAGGGAAACACAAAAAAACAGCTCCACACCTTCATTGACTCTAAGCCAGTGTTTCCCAACACGGTCCTTTTTGCTCCCTCTCAGGCAGTCCACATTTTTGCTCCCTCTCAGGCAGTCCGCATTTTTGCCAGGAGGGAAGAACGTGGACCGTCTGGGGGCCCCCCAGCAACTTATTTAAATGTGATTTCATGAATCTTTCCTGGGAAGTGTACCCTCCCCCCCTTTCACACGTTAAACCTATGTTTCCTGCCCAACAGACTGATCCAGCACAACTCTCATAATCTGACCCTGAAATGCAGTGCGAGTCACATGACGGTGGTTAATTTTCAAGGTGACTTTCATGCTGTGTTTCCCCACTGTTCTGTTTTTATGTTCTTAATCTGTGTGAAATGCCAAAATCGGGCGTCTGGATATGGCTGAAGCAGTTCCGGTACTGATGAATGTCATTGTATTTATGGGGAAAGGAATCATATGGGGAAAGCAAGTATGATTCCTGTTTAATTTAATGGCTGGTCCTTTATCCAAAGCGGCTTATGTTTTTTCTAACCCAATTTATTTCCGTTTCCATTTAAGTTCATTACTGCTTCAAACTTGAAACATTTCGGGTTGGAATCTAACTCCTTAATCGCAGTGCCACCTCTTGGCATAACCTGATATATTCTTCGTTGACCGTGTGCTAAACCTGCACTGGAAATCTTACTCACTTAACACGGACAGTGTAATACACGACGGCATAACTACTACTCAATAGCTCTTCAAGAAGCTACACTTGATTCATACGATTAGCTATTATTCAACACATACTGTATGTAGCCCTTCCTGGGTGCTGCCTGCTAATGATGTTATATGGCATCAGCGTGAATCATATGCACAGTATTTGGTTTCCATAGTGTTAACACTGTACTTAAAATAGTCATCATAATGCATTCATAAAGTATTATTAACATGGCTGTAACTATTTACGAAAAGGGATAACACATTGTAACCATGTGTATTATGCATTGTGAATGTTTTATGAAGCTCTCTAGCAGTATTCATACCTTCATAATGCATTATCATGGTCTGTATAAGTGATGATAAAAATGGCTGTAATGTGTTATGCCTTTTTAAAGTTTTACCAGATACGTTTCTTTCTTTTTGTGGGGGGGCGGCGGTAGTTTTAAGCAGTAAATATTCATTTAATCCGGTTTAATTTTGGCAATTGTGCAAAACTGTCCATGAGTGAGATATCCTTACCAGATATGGCGGCGATTCCTGGGACGTGCCATCCCAAAGTGTCTTCAACAGAAATCATGTTGACATTTAACACTGACGCTGTGCAGGGGTGTGTGTGTGTGTGTATACGCCCAACTCAACCTTTTGAGATATAGTATATAAGTGTAAAAGGATTAACTGACTTCTGTCCTCTTGGCTGGTTAGTGCAAAATGCATTGATTGGGGCATTAGTTAGCCCTAGAACTGAACATCGTCATCACCAGGAATATTACTGTCCCACCTGCAAGGGTTAATGTATCTCTCTCAGATTGAATTGCATTGTGTTTTAAGAAAGGGTTTTTTAACTGGTGTCAATGCTCTGCTATGAAGTTCAATGGCGTGATGAGCCCCATTAGACACAAGAGGGCGCCGTAAAAGACCGCGGAGCTATGCACATTTTTTCAAGGCAGAAACCTCTGTTGTGTTTTGCAAGTGATATTTCTGATAATTAAGTTGATATAGGAAAAATAAATGCTTTTTTTGTGAGGAATTTTGTGATGCTTTTTAAATGAGACTCTTGCGCCGTCATTACTGAGCTAAGCCATGCCTGATCCAGACTTGCTTAATTCAGACTCCCGTCAAAAAGAAACTCCCTCCACGCCGGACCCAAGGTGATTTCTGCCGATGAGCTCGTTCGCTCAGTGATGTCCCCGTCACTTAAAAGGCCAGCGAGCAGGGACACGGAAGGCGTACAAAAAAAGCGTGAGGCATTTTATTATTTATTTATTTATTTAATTAAAGAAAAAAAAGGGTGGGAGGAATTTTAGCCTTTGGTCCGTAAAAGGGCATTAAATCCATGTCACAGAACCGAAGGAGAGGAAATGAACAGAATGTGACCCACAGCGTCAGAGACTGAGCGAGCCGTTGCGGTCGGACCAGCCTCCCACGCGAGCTGCTGCTCCTGCCCTCGCCACTCCATTGTGCGTGACGTAACCAGCCAAGCATTGTCCATTTTAATGAGTAATCTGTTTATTCAGTGGGCCTGTTCTCACAGCCGGCCCAGGTACCTTGACGGCTGCTTATGGAGTTTAGGTCGCCGTTAAGCTCTCGGGAGATCGAGAGACTTAAGGGTTTGCAAAGCTCGGAGTGTATTATGTGTCCGGATTATTGAGCTCTGTTCATCCACTTCAGCTCCAGCCCATTTCTGCAAACAGGCTGGGAATGTTTGTTTTATGTCAATTATTCTTGTACCGTGGGGGGGGGGGGGGGGGGGGGGGGGGGGGGGGGGGGGGGGGGGGGGGGGGGGGGGGGGGGGG
>JABFDZ020000049.1:14598329-14618299 GCA_019775955.2 Pollimyrus isidori | reverse complement strand
CTTTCCCACAACACCTCACCCTCCCTCAAGCGCTCGGTCACAGAATGTTCCGGTACAGCTGGCTTAGGTGTTTCTGTCAGGGCACAGTCCCTGGAGATGCTGTGACAGTCATCGCCGTGGAGATGATCATTACCCCAGCTGGCAAATGAAATACTTTCCACCTAGATTATCCGCTTTGGCAGTATTGGCCGGGCTAGACATGCAACAGAGGGCGGAATGGAATTTTAAAGGGATCGATCGTTCACGGAATATGGGCGTGACGCTTCTGGGCGGTCCAGCTCTCCCTGAACCTCTTATCTGTGTGGGAACAGCTTCATTCCTCTTATTGAGTTTCATCTGCCTGCCACCTATTCAGCTCGGCCATCCTGTTGGGCCCTGCCAGATCCTGGTTAATCTTCCGAAATTCCTTTCTTAGAGGAACGAGTCTAAAAAAGAACGAAAGATGGCTTAAAAACAGTGTAGAATTGCAACCCTGAAATGAAATTCTGATTGACTGCGCAGGACTTGGAGGTCGGTTTTGGCTCCTTGGTCCCCAGAAGGGTGCTAATGAATATCACAGGTTTGTCACTAATGATGGTTAACTACTCCAGGTCTGAAAAAAAAATCATGATTATACACCACTGAGCGGTGGGGGGGGTAGTTTGGAGCCGCCTGTCACAGCAGTGAATCAGCAACGACCATCCGGCCAACCGACCATCCCACTCAGCCCTCCCTTGAAGTTTACAGGGCATCCAGGACCCCGTGGAATGCTGGACGAGAACCTCGGGTTACCGGCATCTGCTCGCGGTTTCCACAAATTGCACTTGTGTGCCAGATAGGTGGGAACAGGTTGGATGGGTCCTTCGCATTAAACAAGAAACCCGACGACAGCCGAGTCCTTCACTCTCACGTTGAGAAGTACAGCTCTTTTGAGCAGCTTCAGCATTCTTGGCAACTGTCATGTGACCTGGCCGTCCATATTTTTTTTTTTTTTAGCCTTCCGTGTTTTTTTTTATACACGTGAATTTATAGAGAATTGAAAAAGGAAAGCCGGGAAGAGACACGGATCAGGCACATCGCTCTGATCCGTCTGGATTATGGTTTATTTGGAGCGGGAATCAGGACTTAATCGACGCATTTACAGCTGTTTATTGAATTTGGTCGTCGTGGCTCCAGACGGAAAAAAGGGAGAGACAGACCTCAAACACAGCTCGTTCTACACATTGGCAGTGTCCCCGCCGGCTGCAAATGTTTGTTTCTCAGGGGTGGCACAAGCTGGGGTGGGGGGGGTTAAAATTCTTATACATATTCAAGTGGGGGGGGGATTCTGTGAGAATCTGTAAGCAAGGGAGAAGATCCAGTACCTCCTCTGTTTTCATCGCCTGGAATACAGACACAACTGGCTGCTCTCTCCCACGCCTTCCCACGCAAGGCACACGCACGCACACACACACAACGACGACTTGTCGTTTTTGGCTGAGGCTTGCTCGTGTGTCTCTCTTCCTCTGCATTATTAAGATTTTATTACATTTTAAGGGCCGGTTCACGTTTTCCTTTGATCTCTGAGGCGACTCGGAAAGCCAGTCGCGGACTCGGGAGCCGCTCCCGTGGTCCTTGTCAGTTCCGGTCCCATCGCAGCCCCACCGTGGCCTTTGAGTGCGTTTATATACATTTGACGGCGAAATGGAGACGTGACAAGACGGGATTGTTGACAGGTCCGGAACTGTGATTCTGTCCATCTGTCTTCCGTAACATCAGGATCACAGGGTTCCTGAATCCCATCCCAGGAGCTACCTTGTTCGGGATGCCACTGCTGAACAGGGCACATTCTGTGGGCAAATTTCAGTTGTGATTTGGCCTAAATTCATCATTTTGGACTGCCAGAGGAAACCCACGCAAACACAGGGAGGATGCAAAATACACACACACACACACACACACACACCTATAGATGAAGTTCTGAGGCACCTTGCCAGAAATCCAATTCATTAAACACCAGTTATTGCCTGTTGTTTGTTAAACTATCCTGTCAGCAGTAGTCCTCTGCATGCTGTATCAATATTTACCCTTTCTCTCTTTGCTTAAAACGAAATTCGGAACTTGTATCTTGTTGCTTTTGTCTGGTCACTGATCTGTGTACGAACAGACTTATCTGGCCATTATTGACCATGAACGTGTTTTATCCATGCGTATAGCTGACATCTTGTCACGTCTGTCATTTCGGTGAATTCAGCATTTTCTCTCCATCATCTTCTTTTTTATCCCCCACTCGGGGACTGAATCGCTCCCGCGTATTTGGCACACGCCGGCAGCCCTTGCGAGGATCTGCTGACGCATTTTTAATTTCCCCCGTGGCGTTTAAATGCTCTCCCTTCCCACGCCGGGTTCCGCGAGATGCAGCGTAGCAGCTGCAGAGGTCACCGCTCGGCCGTCCCGTGAGCTGCATCATCAGCGCGGCAGACGCGCGTCCAGCGGCGCCCCGTCACCGGCACCTCGGCGAGGGAACCAGCCCTGTGGCATAATCCTCGCCTCGAATACTTTCGCCGTCATCCCGAACTGTGATTATCCGCACGCGACCCGGACAGATGTCGACTTCCCCCCATCATCCGGCTAAACAGCTACCATCGACTATTTAGCAACGTCGACGGACTCCTCTTGCGATACGCAGCGCTTCAAAACAAGCAGTAATTGCGCAATCACTTCCTCTCATCTTGTAATCTGTTGACCCAGAGGTCATCTCTACACTTACAGTGCAATTAAAAAGCGAGATAAGTTATCTTTAAATAATTCAGACCCCGCCCCAGTCTTCAGGATCATCGGTTGACTCCAGGATCACATGATCCAGTTCTGTTGTAACGGCAGCCAGCAGCCCACCCTATGGAAAATTTGCATAGCTTAAATCTAATTTGTTCCTTTACCTAATTACAGCTGAACATGTACAGAAGGAATTCAGGTTAAATGCCATCTTTAAGGGTACAACAGCTGTCTCCCTTTGGAGATTCTTAATATAGCGGGCCGCTTAATATAGTTGTCCACATTTAGAATTTACCAAAGAGAGGGAATGCATCAAGATATAATACAAATGTAGGGGCAGGAGAGAAATGAATCCTTGGTCCGTGAAATAATGTATTTGTAATTTTAAATACAATTGCTTCTAAAAATACTTTCTATTAAAATGAAGCAGCTGTGTTTTAATCTTCAGGTGTGAATCACAGTGTAGATGCCGTGCTTTAGATCTTCACTTGTGGCTTTGGGGTTTTATGGCTACTGAGGCCCTGGATGAGGCCACAGCTGATGCATCTCCGAGAACGGAACCCCGGTTCACAGGCCTGGAGATTCTTCCTCACGTCAGCTGCCGTTCTGTCGGCGCTCAGCTATTAATGGTCAGAGAGCGTCATGCTGAGATTAGCACTTTGCTCTGGAGGGGCTGGAACCTCGTGTTTTATTATTTTTTTATTGCCTTAAAGATTGAAGATGCTTATTGGGCTGCTCTGTCGGTAGCTCTGCAGCCACCCCCGCTCTCTCTGAGTGAACGAGAACTTTTGTGTGTTCTCCCCAAGTGTGGGTTTCCGGTAGGTTCTTCACTTTTTACCTCCAGTGCAGAGAAAAACTGTGGTAAAGCCAACCGCTGTCTCTAATTTGCCCATTATGTGTGCCCTGTGACAGACTGGCATACCCCTGCCTAGGACAGGCTCTAGGTTCAACACAGCCTTGTCCTGGCTAACTGTTCCTGGGTGACAGGAAATGTATGTCGGTGATAATGGGGTTTACAGTAGAACATGCACTACATAACTAACACCGCTTAAACTTTTGAGCATGTGGAAGAAAAAAAAAAACGGAGTCTCTAGCCTTTATGCTTTTGAAGATGCCTGATGTGTTATAACCATGCAGGGCGCGGACCAGGAAGCAGGCAAAGGCAAGGAAGGGCTCAGGGAATAAGGGCTTTAATCGGCACATGGAGAGGCAAACAGGACAGAGGCGTCACAACAATACAATGGCAGGACTCAGGAAACGGACTTAAATAAATCGAAGCAATAGAAACAACTCAAAACAGCTGGTAAACACAGGGAGGAGGTGGGGGGGCGTGGCACACAGGAGGATCAGATGAGCAGGGTGTGACACCTGGTATGAAGAAGGCACAGACAGGTACCATTAGCTGTAAAATGCTTCATTGCTTTAGAAATTTAGCTCATGGGAGTTTTACTTACACAAAAATGTTCTGAGGGCAGAACAAAAAGATGATTGGTTCAGAGAGATAACCAGTCCGATTGTAGAGAAGCTAGGTCTAAGCAAATAGAGGAGGTGAGACCAAGATATCTTGTTGCTAGGAACCACCTGATCTGCAATCTGATTGGTTATCTCTCTGAACCAATCGTTTTTCATTCTGCCCTCAGAACATTCTTGTGTAAGTAAAAACCATGAACAAGCATTTTACTCATATAGGCTGCTTGTAATCCAGGCGGCTCAGTTGTAGTTTATCTCCATTGCCACCGGGGGCTATAATACCGACGTCCCCCGAATTCCCTCTGGATATGGGCTGCCTTTAGGGAGAACGCCCAGTGAGCCCCCCCTGGAGGAAGCAGAGCTGCCACCTGGGAAATGCATCGCTTGGCTTCGCCGTCTCTGTGCCGACAAGGACGAGATGAAAAATGCTCACCGCCGCGGCAGTTGGAAATCTTGGAAGCGGCGTGAATGTGGGGGATGGACCACCCGGGATGTCATGATGGACACCAGGATGTTGTCTCTGAAATCAGACAGTGACATAATATATTTATTCATATATACATTATTCATGTATTATGTGCCCAGTAAAGTACCGTATCGGTACCGAGTATGGAGGTGTTTTCTATCAAGGTAAACTCTGAGCATGTTTATTCAATTGCTTCCTACACAAGTTATTAAACAAGCGAAACCACGTCGTCACGCTGATTTCAACACTGATTTTTTTTGTAAAGAATGACTGACTTGCAATCTGTGTTCGCAGTCAGTTGTATTTCTTTAGTTTTTTAGTCTTTTAACGTTTCAGGAGGTGGGATGGTGGCTTGGGCCGTAGCGGTTGGGTTTGTGAGTATTGTGTGCATGTGTGTGTGCGTGCGTGTGTCTGTGTGTGTATGTATGTGTGTGCGTGTTCACTCTGTGGCATTTGGGTTTCCTCTCACATGCCAGAGAAATGCCAATTGGCTTCTCTGAATTGCCCGCGGCGTATAAATGTGCCCTCCGATGCACTGGCATCCCACTCAGCATATACCCAGAATATACCCATGCCCTGTGCTGCTTGGGATGGGCTCCAGGCCCCCCTATGCTATGGGCGCAATTATCACCATCCTCATTATTGTTGTTGTTGTTGCTGCTGCTATTGCATCTCAAAGCTCTGTGGAGGCTCCTTTATCTATCAACCTAACTATTGGGCTTCGACCTGTCGGTGACGTCTCTGAAGTCACTGCCTTCGGTGCGGGAAGCTGAAGCCTCGGTGGGGGCTGCCCCCCCCCCCGACCTCGGTCAGTCACCAGAAATAAGAAAAGGAGCTGAGGTCGGTAGTGTATTTCCTCGTGGGTGCAATTCATCATGGCAGCTGTGATGTACGACAGGGATGTCAAACTCCAGTCCTGGGGGGCCGGAGCCCTGCACATCTTTGGGTTTCCTCTTATTTAACACACCTGATTCACCTCCTTGTGCTAATTACCACACAGCTCTTGAGCTGAATCATTTGTGGTGGAACAAGGAAAGAACTAAGATATACAGGGCTCCGCCCCCCCAGGACTGGAGTTTGACACCCATGATGTAAGACCAACATGAGGGTGCATGGTGTCTCCTCACAGGGAGGGGGCAGCAAAGCAGCCCTAGCACATGCCCAAAGACCTAAGAAGCCTCTCTCTATATCAGGGGCTGCTGGGGTGGGGGGTTGGGAATACCCTTCCCTCAAGGTGTCCTGTGGGCGAACTCATTGAATCAGTGCAGGTTGCTAGTAGCTCGCGGTTGATGGATTAGCAACCAGTGGTCTGCAGATGCTGCTGTTTGGGATGCCTTCTACATGGGGACCAGGGTTTGACTCTTGCCACAGGCTCCACCTGGTGGAGTAACTGCATGAACCATTCATCATACTACAGATATTTTTCTGATGTTGTAACTTTCTGGTCAGATCAATCAATTCAATCGTCATAAATACTTAAAAAAAAAAAAAAAAACACGATAGAAAGTTATGTTTATTTCTTGCTTTGGAATTCAGATCAACCTTGGGGATAAAGTCCTGTCCTTTATCCTAAGGTTTGACCATTTACAAGAAGGCACTGCCCTCTAAAGCAGATAGGATGGATGTTGTAGAAGTAAGTCCTTTATCACTCTCCAGGTGCTAAAATGTGATTTGACTTGGGCCTGTGTGTCAGCTGGTATTGATGACATCTGCAGGAATTCCTCTCTTTGGGGGACCCGTTTAATTATTTATGTATTTTTTGAACCCGTTTAATCATTTATGTATTTTTTGAAGCCCATGAGAGTATATTTTATAAACTAATGGAATTCTCAGAAGTGCCTTTGGGGGGTGAAAAGGAGGGATGTCACCATTTATTTCAAGAGCTAAGTTTATCCCAGGATCATGAGCCTGGTTTGAACAATCCCGATCAGGACAGCCACAGTCTCGTGTTCCCCGAAATCTATTTCTAGAATTAGAATTTAGTGATTAATTGTCATTGCTGAGACACCACAGCACACAAAATGTGTCCCCTGCATTTAACCCATATGTGACATCATGACATAGCAGGGGGCAGCTAATTCAGCTGGGGGCCGTACCCTGCTCAGGGTACCTCAGTGGTGCCTTGCCAGTCGGGGATTTGAACCTGCAACCTTTCGATGATGCAATGATCGTGTTTGTATTTGAGAAGCTACTCCACTCTCTCTCAACTACAGCAACCAATTTTATACAAAAAATACTCAGTGTGCTGCTAAGGAGAAGGCAGTGGGGTTTACCCCTTCTACTGAGGCAAGTACACGATATTAGCAAACCGAATTACAGCCATGGGGGCTATTTCAGTTGTCAAAGGCCCCCCTGCGACAGTTAAAGTTGTGCCCCCATGGAAGGGGCCGGGAGGGGGTTGTTTTTCAGCCCCTGTTTTGCAGAGACCCCTCGGCTGCAGCCTATACATTAACACCCCCCAATCAAATAATCTTTTCCCATCATTCTTTGAAAGTTTCTTACTTCTCAATGAGAAGCTGTGCACTTCAGGTAGCATGTTAGTGAGTATATGACACTGGCTCCTTGTTCTAGTGATATATATTATGTAATTTGGTCTCACCTGGTGCGGATTGCATTACCACCACGAAGTGTCGTGACGGAGCTTTGCAGTTAGTATTTGTAACCAACCCATAGATCAGCTCAAACATAATAAATAAAGTTAGAAGCTTAACAGCCTTCAGCTGAAGTATCGCTTAGGCTGGATCTGCTAGGTTTTGATATTCACAGAAATCACAGGGATCCTTCATGCATCTGAAATCACAGTTCGCACACTAAATTACCTCATAGTAGCATGCAATACTTCCGAATGCCGTTTTGAAAGCGTATTTTAAATGCACGGTTTAAATGAACTGCGCCCACATGCATTATTTCACGCACACGATTCCTTTTCATACAGATACCTAGTGAAAGAACAGAGTTAGGAACACTCCTCAGCAAGAAGAGTTGAATCGTTTCCTCGCATTTAAATAGTCGTAACAGAACCGGAAGAAAGGTGTGTGGATGACAGCGAAGTGCCGCAGGCGGTATCGCAAGAGCCGGGTAGGAGGGTGGAGCGACAGGCGGCGTTTCACGGGCAGAGGCGGCGCCCTGGTGCATTGAAAGAGCTGCACGTTGGCAGCGCAGCTTCTCCCCATCGCCGTGCGGAGACTGCGTGCGGGGGCCGCTGTGGGTGCAGCCAGCGATCGGCGCTGTTATAAAGCTGCGGTGCTTCGCGAGGCAGGAGCGCGTCAGTATTTCTGCAGCCGCCCATCCCGCTTCTGGGTTTTTTTTTTTTCTTTTCTTTCTTTTTTTTTTACGGATTGTCTCCCCACCACATCTTCCCCTTCCCCCCCTCTCGGATAACTCTTCTCTGATAAGGAAAGTCTGGTGTATGGTTTTGGCTGAAGCTCCCAAGATGTCTCGTACCGACGAGGTCCACCGTATAACGGAGAATGTCTACAAGGTAAATTCCCTGTCAGCCCGATTAATGATTTTTGCGATGTTTTCGAAATATATAGCGGCTTTTCGGGCTTCTACGGATGCCTATATCAGCTCAGATACAAGCGGTTACTATGACTGACCTTTGTCATTACAACAGGTAACCTGTGAACTCCTTTCCCAAATGTAACAAAGCGGAAGAATTTAATATGTCTTATTTCCCCCAATTTGAGTGATTTAAAATAAGAGACACAGTGTGTTGGGTTTATTTTTAATTGTTATTTACTTATTTATTTTTGCCGCTGGCGTGAAAAAATCCTCTCGGTGATTCCCAAACTCTGCTCTTACCCGCAATGAAATGTTATCAGGGAAATCGGCTCCACTCCAGCGATCTGGCCATCACCGTCTGGAGTTTTTAGGTATTAATTAGGGATGATATCAGTAGGAAATAATTAATTGCATGTTGTTAAAATTCGTTATGCCCGATGGAGCGCCCGGACTTTGAAGTGCCATCGGAAACCTGTGGAGTCGTGACACTATGTGCAACAGTGCGCAATCTGCCGCTCAGCTCTGCGCCTGAATGACTGCGGAGAGCCGCGTTAACAATGATGGGTCTGATCGGCTGGATTCACCAGCACACCCTTTGGGACTGTAGTACAATTCTAATTATACATGAGCTCTTCAGACAGACGTGTGGTTTCCAAATAATCTGGAAATTCTGTGTCGCGACAGGCATAGCAAACAAGCCTTCGGGCTTCCCTAGTGTTAGAAACCAGTTTTTCGAAATAGGTAAAGCTATAAAATACTTTACTTTCAGGGTTCAAGTTTACGGTTCGTTGTGTTTTCTAAGTAATTCGGAAGGTTGTGAGCTGGATTTTTTTCATTCTGTTCGTTAAAGGTAAAAGTGATGTAACTGATTTAAGTTACGTTATAGTGAAAATGCTCTTGTGCTCTTCCCCACCTACTGTAGGTGAATATATCAGTTGGCAAATGAACCAGAAATACTAGCTGCATACTGTGCCTTTAGCCATAGAACTTGGCACCGGATCCTTGAAATATGACGTTGCGGTTCGAGTTCCCCTCAGAATTGCACATGCACACGCACATGCACAGCCCCTTAGACGGAAGTCCGCAGTGTCTCTGACAGGTAGATAATGCGATGCATCGTGGTGTTGGTGGGGAGAGAAAGAGAGAGAATCTGCTAAAGAAAGCGTTGTGAAGAAACGATGGACGGGTGTGAGTGATGGAATCTGTCGGTCCCTTACGCTCCCTCCCCTGCCTTATGCCGGCCGCCCCCGCGCGCCCACACAGGCGCGGGCACGCGCAGCCTGACATCAGGGTATGGGTCGTAACTCCAGGGGCTGTGAAGCGGTTCCCCCTACTGTATACCTTCCCAAGAGACGATACTCGGAGCCCTACGCACCCCCCCCTACTAGCCCCAACCCAGCAGGTGCTGACATTAATAGGGCATTTTGTCTCCGTCTGTGCAGCATATGTGGATAGAATAAAGCATCAGCACAATAATTGCTTTAGGCGCCATTTTGTTGTAGAAGCTTAACTGTTTTTGTTGTGCTTTTAACGAGAGACAGAATAAAGCTTAAGGAACGGTGAGAGCTGGGTAATTATGACACTGTGAACTGTGCGGCTCACCCCCCACCCCCCACCCCCCAGGGCTTGGGGGGTTGATCACCGGGACCACCTGTTCAGTCCAACATGCTCGGCTCTCTGCTGTGAAATGTGCAAACCCATCGCCACAGAAGAGAAGCCTGGTGTGAGGGAGAGAACCCCCCTCCCCCCACCACCCCCCACCCTTTGGCTATTCTTATTTCTCTCCAAACCAGCTGGTAGAGAGGTGGAGGAGGCGGAAGTGCAGAGAGAGTCAGATCTTTGGTGCGGCTTGGAGCTTCTGCTCATCCTCCATTCCTCGTGCAGTCTCCCTCCCTGCCAGCAGGGGGCATGGTAGTTTCCAACCTGTAGCTCACTAGTTCCAATCGGAGGAGGGATTCTCTGGTGTCCCTTGTTGCAGGGTGCTTAGCACAAATTGCTCCTATGAAGTGTCTGGCTATATAAATAGGCTGGTGATTGGAATGAACATTAGTCACTCTGAATAACGCAGCGCCCATTGAGCTAAAAGTAAATGTAGGCCAAGGTGAGGAATATAGGCTCTTGGCAGGGGCCACGTCTGTTTGACGCCCAACTTATCAAAAGTGCCACCTTGAGAAGTTGATTGTGGGGCCGGGCGGTGTTGGGCTTTTTATTCCCCTTGTTTGGGGGGGTTCAGGAGTCGCACAGGGAGCCACGTGTTTGTTTTATCAACTTGACCTCGTCTGCTGATATGACTGGGAGTCCTTGTGCTAGCGCTATGGTTATGTTACCAAAGGGCAGTGCGGCGGGTTAGGTTTATTGATGCAGAAGGAAGGGAAAGAAAAACATAGACCAGGGACCAAAGTTAAACATGTTTTGGTGGTCTGGAACCATTGTGACCTGCTGTGGCAAGATTGGTGGGGAGGTGCATGGGGGAGGGGGCATAATTTATACAGAGGGGCCAACCTTACCATTAGCGAATGATATCCTTTGATTCAATGAGTGACAGGGAGGTCGACCAATCAGCTTTCAGCTGGTGTCTGCAACCCCACCCCTTTATTCGCTCATGGACTGTAGCTGTCAACTGTATCATTGACAAGGATGATATGGCTGGTAGAGCAGGCTGCACAGAAGCGTATCATCCAGTGTCAGGCTGTCCTGGGTCAGTCTGCTGCTCTGATACGAAGCACGGCTGATGTTCCCACAGGCCATAGCTGAAGGGGGTCTGAAAGCTGCCCCGCATCCACGGGTAGAGCTGATTAATGAAGCACAGGTTGGTTGCTGCTTGTGTCACAGAAACCTGCAGTGGCCTGGAATCATTCACAGGAGCATGGGGGTGTTTAATTATGTGCCGGGGGGGGGGTCACAGGTTTTGTTGGCATGTCGGGACCTCCCCCAGAATTCCAGGTGTGAAGAAGGTGCTAATTAAAAGCATATCTAAAAGCTACAGGGTGCCGGTCCCTGGGGAGTTCAGAGCGAAGATCCTCACCTGGAGGGATGCATGTGCGGAGAGGGGTGTGGCGAAGGCTTATGAATGGGATGGGAAGGTCTGGGGGCTCAGCCAGCTGGTGCTGTGGTGTCTGGCCCCGCCCTCCTCCCCTGCAAGGTTAAGATGGGGCAGGAGTAGATGATACCTTCCAGGCGGGTGTGTCAGGGTCTCAGACGTGAGTCACAGGCAGAGCTGGGTGACTCGGCAGCCGGACTTGCATGGTTGAGGTATTTGTTAAGCTGAGGGATTATTTTAAACCCCTTGCTAGTTGGTTGAACCCTAACCCTACCTCCCACTGCCGAGTCGCCCTCTGGTGAGGATTACAGGCCTGGGAGAGCCAGGCCCTCGAAGGCTTCCCTGAGCTGTTTTCCCGCTTGGCTCTGCTGATTGGCGTAGTCGTCAAAGTTGATATTGCGGTGCAGTGATCCTTCCCTGGTGTGGCAGCTGCCGGTCATTCCTTGTTTGATATTCCCAGCTAGACTTTCAACCCTTCAGACAGAATAAACCTTTTTTTTTTTTTGGAAGGCATCACCAGGCAGGAGCAATACTGTAGATATGTGGAGTCCACAGTTGGTGATCTGTGAATTTAGACAATGGCCAGCAAGGTCTGATGGATGCTGTAATCAGTGGTTTGACACACTGGCAGGCAATGTGGTGTGGCTCAGTGGTACAGAGAGGTCTGTATGTCTATAGCTTTGGCTGCCTTTGAGGAGACTCTACGTATTTATTTATTTATATTTGACAAGGACTTTTGTTCATTATCAAATCATCTTTCTCCTTCTGCCTCTGGATTAGTTGGAGTTGCAAATGTTCACAAGGGTAGAAGTGTGTGTGTGTGTGTGTGTTTGGTTATGCTTGTTTTTGTATATCTTTCCAAACATTATCTCAGTAATGCCCTTTACTCCCTTGTTCACAAAACCCTATTTTAAATTCAACGTCACCGATTTCACCTTCATACTGGAAGCCTGGGATTCATCTCCCCGAAAGCTGCTGCTTTAAGTTAAATGGGGCAGTGTGTGGCTCGCTGGGTTTGGGTGCTGTGGTTGTGGTCAGAAGGTCGCTGGTTTGGAATGACGTCACCTCTGGGGCCCTGAGCTGGGCCCTTAACCTCCAGTTGCCCCAGGGACTGCCGGCTAAGCATGGTAACCTCTGCACTTAAACTACGGCTGCACCGTCTTCTTAACCCCCCCCGAGGTCACCTTTGGAGGACATGCTCAGAGTCCTGCGCCTTAAAGGCAAGTGGCGTTGTGGCCCTGCAGACCTGTGTACTTTCTGGGTGGTGCCCCACCGCAGACCGATACCACGGCGGGCTGTGCTCGTCTCCGTGAGAGTTAGCGATCACACAGGCTGCACACCGGGCCTTTGAGGGAGGCGTAATGCCTGGGCGAGGCTGTTTGATTTATGGATCCGCTTGGCCACATTGACTCAGCCTCCCACCGCCACCAGGTAGGCTAGCTCTCCACCCGGAGAGGCGCTCAGTTCAGTCTGACACCTGACCGCGCCTCGCCTGGCACGACGGAAAATGAGAGGCCATCGAGCGGCGGTTTGATCTGTGAAAGTTCTGCACCGCAACCCCCCCCCCCCCGCCCCTCCCCGCTTCTGTTAGATCTGAACAGATTTGTTCCTTAGCAACACACACTCGACGCATTTCTGTCACCTCCGTGAGATCTGGGAGCTGCACTGGCCGCCTCTGCGTCTGCCTCTAATTCCTGTAATGAAAATAAACCGTCAGGAGTGACATGTTTAAGCAAGTTTCATCTTCCAAGGAAACTCTCGGCGCGGCTCGCCGCGTACTTTATTTATGCCTTCGGCTAAAAATAAAAAAATAAACTGCAGTTGAGACCTGCTTTGTAGCCTAACCTCGAGGTCGTGTGGAAGGGGGTCATCAGCTCTCAGTAACTGGACTGTTTCTCGTTTCGGTTATGATTTAGAAGGTCCAAAGTCTCCAACCAGAATCCTTTGGGTCTGGAGGAGCTACGGTCTGGAATATTTGGCTCTTTAAGCCAAGCCATTGAGCAAAGCAAAAGATGACATAATGCCTTAGGCTTCGTAATATTGCATATATTAAAGTAACAACAATGTGGTTTATTACCTAAGGAGGTACATGTACCAATAATCCAATAATACACTTGAATCAGACTATTGTGAATCATTTTTTTTTTTTTTTGTCTCCTTACGCCCACCTTCTCCCTGTTGTGGGGGTGGAAAGAACCTGTTCCGAGCCCCCGCACACACACACGCACCCACCCCACCCCACCTCACCCCCGTTACAAATTTTCCCAGCGTTTTATTCTCGCTCGTCCTCATCGCTAAGTGAACGCGGCCGCCTACGGGGGGGGACGGCGATGGCCGTGCCCGGCATTCTGGAACGTTCTGAGCCAGTCTCGTCCAAAGTAAGGCAATTTCAGTCGCCCTCCGTGGCGGCTGCTCAGCCAAAACTGGGTCCGTCAGGAGCCAAAAATCTGCCTCAGACATTTTGTTTCTCCACCCCGTCACACAACATGACTGACGTCTGGTTTTACGAGGAGAATTTTGGTTTAGTTCGCACTTTGTCGGTACCTGTCTGAATTTGTTTTCTCTTGGTTGTTACTCCCCTTTTGTTTTAACCCTGTCGCCGAGGCAACAATTGCTAGAGTAAACTAGGAATGTTGTGGACTCCCGGTGACGTGTTCGTGGTGTGTTTCATCCTTCACGACACTTTTCCGAAAGTTTTGCCAAAATACAGCATTGTTGGTATGAGTTTAGTGTGGGACGTTGTTCTTGAAAAGGCCCACAGTAGTGCCATGTGACTCAGCTGGTTAGGTTGCCATTCCTGTACTCGGATGGTCGTCGGTTCAAATCCCGGGCTTGGTAGAGTGACCTCACCGTTTGGGTCCTTGAACAAGGCCCTCCGGGTGTTCCAGGAACTGGTTGGCCCTGCTTTCTCAAAAAAATGTTTAAGGTAGGATAGTGTGGAGGCTGTGGTATAAAGGATGCTTTCGTTCAGTGGGAAAGGTTGTTCTGCTGCAGTAGCGAGACTTTGCCTTGTTTAATGGAGACTTCTGGTGTGGTTTGGTGAGGGCGTCTACTTCATTAATATGGTTTATCGTGGGAGGCTATTGTAGCGAGAGAAGGAGAGATGAGACGGGGAGAAGTCAGTGGGAAGGTGAGGGAGGGACCAGATGAGCGAGGAAGGCTTGGGGAGGAGGAGGAGGCAGGCTCGGAGCGTGTTGGTAGGGGGGGGCATACTGAGTGACAGTGCAGAGCTCTCTATCTTCATGGAAATGGCTCCTAATTACTGAGTGCTGCTCCAGGACTGTAATTACAGCCGGAGAAAGAGCGTGAGGCAAGGCAAGGAGGCCGGCGTGTTTTCTGCATGGATCATGACTGAATCGGAGCCACCAGGATGCCTGTGTGTGTGTGTGTGTGTGTGTGTGTGTGTGGCTCCTCCACTTGCTTACTCTTCAAATTTCACTTCCTTGTGTTGTGCCTTGTCTGTGTCAAGCCCGCAAGATCTTCGGTGAATTTTTTTTTTTTTTTTTTTTTTTTTTTTTTGAACACACAGCCTTCACAATGGATTCTGGGAAACTTTTGGGTGTAATGCATATTACATTGTTAATCGTGTGTGTGTGTGTGTGTGTTCCCTCTTTCACACTCAAAATAGAAACCTTCAGGTCAGGTGAACTGGTTGGCATGGGAACCATTGTTGTTGACTGGCCATTTTCTTCTAAATGCAGTCCGTATATGAATATTGAGAGTAGGTTCTTGGATCAATGACAGAAGTGGCCGAACTATCAAGCCCTCACCTAGTGACAGTTCCCAGCGATAGTCTATGGACTTGTTCCTCTTTAATCAGCTACCTCCTCCAGGCCAGAACCAAGACCTGGGAAATCAAACCAGACCCATTAATAGGATGTTTTTGTATAGCTGCTCACTGGAATGTTCTGGTGCTGCCCAGAGGTTTGTGAGATCAGTGGATGGCCGTGAAAAGGTTATTTTGCCTGGGAGTGAAACGAGGTTGGGTATTGTGGCTGTAGATCAGTCTTCGCTAGATGACTCTCATCTGACCCTCTCATTTCACAATTTCCAGCATGCCTCAGTTCCCCAAAGGCATGCAGGGAGAGGCGGTATTCGTTTTTGGGTGTCATTATACGACGGTGGGTGAGATTGGATCTTGTGTGTCAAGTAACTAGTTATTTTGACATCCATGGTTGTCGACTTGGCCGGTTCCCATTGGGCCAAACGCATGAAGACTTTGGGTCTTCAAATCTCTTACTCCAGTCACGTGGTTCAACCCACCCAAGGCTGTGCCGTTTTGCCGTATGTGAATTCATGAGGTGCTTTATCGGGTTCATGGTTCCTCTTCCGCCTGCCTGAGTGCTGTTGATTGGGTCAGGATATGGTAGCTCTCCTACAGGCCTGCCTGAGTGCTGTTGATTGGGTCAGGATGTGGAAGCTCTCCTACAGGCCTGCCTGCCATGTTTGCTTCCACCTTATTACACTCGGGCTGTTCAGGCGGCCTGGGTCGTCCTCTGCACGCGCATGCCATCGATTATTCCACTTGTGCTGATCTTTCTGGTCCATCTGTCAGCCATGCAGGCCTCATCGGCCCTTATCTACCACATCTGCGGATCCAGGTCTAGGCTGGTTCTTTCCTCGTTGGCAAAGCCGCCTCTTGCATACGCCGGTCAGTTGCCACATGCTCGCACGACCCATAGCGTATTGCTTTGTGCTAACGCGTCATGCGATGCGTGGAGCTGTGGGGGGGGGGGAGCTTCACCCGCCACCCATGGCGCAGCCCGAGCCCCCCCCCTCAATACCACATTCCCACGAAGCTTCCATGGTTTGTTACAAAAGGGAGTCCTAGTCTGTCCCTGGCTCTGCCTTGCCTCTGGGGGAGGGAGGGAGGTCGTGCAGATGAGCCATTTGAGGAATCTGAGGGTAGATAGCGTTGGGGGGGGGGGGGGTTGCTGTTAGGTGGAGTTCGTGTGTGAAAATCTGCCTCAGTCTGCCAGCGCTTGGTATATGAAAATGTCCCCATGAGATCAGAGTCCACAGTTTTCCCCTATGGTGGATGCCCTCCATAAAATGGCATTTTTCTTTCATATTAATTTCCAAGAAATTAAGCGGCCAAGTCCTGTTTTATAAGCTTAAATCCTTTTTTTTTTAATTATTTTTGAGGCGGTATTAGTAGACCCTCAGCAGCAGAACTGAGTCAGTCCCCACAGCCAATACCAAAAAGTATGAAGCAGATATGCATCCGTGTACGGCGATGGCCGCATGGGGAGTTTCCAGGCTGTTCTGTGAGCACGGCCCGTCTCGGTGCCCTGGATCCACTTTTGCGTCCCCAAGCCCTTTTGGCCGCAGAAACCAACCACCTTATCCAGGGTTTATTTACTCATCGCTGTTTCTTTTCTGTTCCACTGCTCACTCGCTGCTTACTTCTGAGTAATTTTAGATTACGACATGGACACATTGACGGACATTCTTGTATGTGTGCGCACACACACACACAAAGACTCACTAGTCAACAGCCAATGCCTTTTGGCTTGAGGATCACCTGCCGTATGTGATCACACCTCCATTGGTTTGGGTGTGTTCAGATAATCGCTGTTTGACACTCCTAAAAGGCCACAGAGGTGTGTGTCTGCACGCACACGTGCAGGCGGGGATGCTTCCGCATCTATATCTCGACAGAGAGAATCAAGGCCTTCACTCCTGCTGTGAGGTGACAGGCCTCCTCCCCAGATGTCATCTCTGTGCCTCTGCTCACACTTTCTCTCTCTGTCTTTTTCTCTGCCTCTCTCTCTCATCCTGTTCCTCACGGCACGGGCAGGTAGAAGGTAATTACCACCTACTACCTGTGCACCTCCACGCCGACTCCCAGTGGGCGAATAGAGGAGCGGCCATCGGCAGTCGTTATCCTGTAATAATTAGGAATGGCATCTTCTCCGTTGCTTCCGTGGTGGTTGCATGCCGTTTCAGGGGATGGTCTCCGTACAGCCACAGCACGGGCCCAGCTGCGTCGGTAATGCCTTGGTTAAAACAAAAAACCTTCTGGCAACATTGCGATCTGCAGGTCGAAGTGTCATATTGGCCGTGAAGTGAACTGGATCAGATTACATGTGGAATTTTTATGATCTTTTATTATTATTATTATTTTTAATCTCCTGCCTGTCCCCTTTTGACCTTTTCCTAACTCTGCAGCAGTTCTGGCCGGCATCGCTCACCTGCGCTGTAGCTGCTCCGTAAAGTGGGTGGGGGGGGGGGGGGGCGGCGCCTTCCCCCCCCTCCCCCCCCCCCCCGCCGCCCCCGCCCGGCCCCCCCCTCCCCCCCCCCGGCCCCCCCCCCCCCCCCCGGCGGGCGGGCCCCCCCCCCCCCCCCCCGCCCCTTGCCTCCCCGCCCCCCACCCCGGCTCTGTCATGGGGGTGTTGCCATGTGCGGCTTTGTTCCTGACTCATCACTTATCCCTCTGACTTTTCTCTGCCTGAGATTCAATGGGTCTGCACACTCACGCAGGTGCCACACTTCCAGCAGGGAAAATAATAATTAAAAAAAAAAAAATAATCGTATCATCCGGTCACTGAAGCGTTTTCGCTGCTTTGTAAACGCTCAGCTCGATGCTAAGGGATAGACTTCGCTAGTCGTGTGGAGTAGATCGGTAGCATCGCCCCCCCGCTGCCCCGCTGCTTCACCGGACAGGGACTGCTGACCGTGTCCCCCATTTGAACCTAAATCTTAGCCAGGAGTTCCGTATAGCTTCAGGCCTTCGTTTTCAATCAGCCGGGATCCTCATGGACGACGGCACTTTAAGAACACAATGCATTCGTCACGGGGTTCGAGGATGATGACGGCTTGTTCCCAAAAAATATAGCTGTGTTCCTGGCAACTATTGGTTAAGTGTCTCTGCACACTTCCAATCTAACCAGTTTAACCAAACATCTCATTCTGGGATTGTTAGTAATTAAATCCAGATTACCCGCAGACGGAGATTTCGTTCAGCGCCATAAATCCTTGCCTTAAGAACATCCATTCACATACTGATTTAACCTCCTTACTTGTTTTGTGCGGAGCGATACCTGTTGATACACCCCTCCTACTTTTTTGGGAAATATGGTCATTAATACTCTATTGGGTCCTCCTAGGGACAGTGATTTGGTCTAATCAGAGACCACCCAAGCTGCTGGGGTTAACGGGCACAGGCATAAATCATATTAATGACTCATTATCATCATCCACATTATTAATAATCATCATTATCCTTATTATGGGTAATGGTAGTAATGATGATCCATCCGTCAACAATAGCAATTTATTATTTTTGCTCCAGGGGTGGCCTGACCCCGTGTGTGTGTGTGTGTGTGTGTGTGTGTGTGTGTGACCAAATGCCCTCACAATGTGATTTAAAAACCTGTTGTTTTGACGCTGTGGGCATCGTTTTTTCTATCCCCACAACTCATCTATTCTGTTCTATTATTGTGATGTCTTCCTCCCTATGAGTTGAGGAGGATATTACACGCCGTTCCTTGACCAACCCAAACCAAAGTAGCATTCTTGTGGCCACTATTTAACATGATGATGATGTCACAACATGGACATCTAACTTTCTGCATGCCGGTTCGCTCCCTCATTCTGCTCCCACCTGACCATGCCCTGCTAAATGCACTAGATCCACTTAGACACCTGATTGCTAAATCTTCCTGGATGGGTTTTTTTTGTGTGCAAGTAAAGCCTTGTATAAGAGCTGGGATAGTTGTGCTTTATATCCTGAAGGGTGCGGCACCCTTCCTGTTTGAGCGCGCCTACCGTTTTTGTGCCTGAACATGTCGCCGTATGATCCCATCCCCATTGTTCGGCGCGCTATACTCAAGATGTCTGGGCTGTAATGATGCCGTAGGAAAAGACCCGGCCTGCTTTGACGCTGCAGGACCAGGAGGTGAGTAATCTCCTGCTTTATGGCAGCAGGAACAAGACTAGTTCTGAGTGGAGCTTTGGGGATATTTGGTATCAAAGAACATGTTGCCTGGATTTGAAGTCCTCGGTTTTCCCCCCCCCTCCCTGTATATCTGTAATACAATATTTCATCCCATTGAGATCTTTCACTTTGATTGCAGCTGAGTTTTTGGCAAATTTTCTTGTAGGAAATTCAAGTGCAGATATTATAATGTGATCTTATTTAGCATATTATGTCCATTCTTTCATATATTTGTTTTTTTTTTTATACATGGATTTGTTTTCTTTGGCTGGTTCTCACAGCCACGTCCCTCAGGTTTCAAAGCCCCTCCCCGAATATTAGAGCCCCGCCCCCCAGACATGTGCCCGCTACGCCAGGGTCGTGCCCGGACGTGTCCGTGCGTCAGACGGCACCCCGCTCCTCCTCAGAATCAATGCTCGCTCTGTTCCTGCATTCCCAGGCTCTCCCTGCTGTGGCAGGCCGCCACATCACGGGGTGGGGAAGGTGACCCCTGGCACCAGTCAGCCAGCACCCTCGACGGGCCAAGGGCAGGCGGGCAGATCCGGGAGTGGCGTGTCGTGGCTGTGGCGATTGGCACGCTTCGTACCATGGTTCTGCTGTTAGGGCTCTGTCCTCCTGGTGACGATTCCTTGTGTTTACTATAGTTGCACACGGACGGCTTGGCTGGGATCTCGTGAGCCATTGCTGCTACACGCATGTCATCAGTTCTTTCGCACAGTAGCACTCGTGACCAGTTGCTGGATCATCGGGGGGGCCCCGCCCCGGGGGGGGGG
Organism: Pollimyrus isidori; assembly: GCA_019775955.2. Taxonomy (NCBI): domain Eukaryota; kingdom Metazoa; phylum Chordata; class Actinopteri; order Osteoglossiformes; family Mormyridae; genus Pollimyrus; species Pollimyrus isidori. The sequence goes on along the minus strand of JABFDZ020000049.1, from coordinate 14,598,374 downwards.
GGGGGGGGGGGGGGGGTGGGGGGGGTGGGGGGGGGGGGGGGGGGG
>JABFDZ020000049.1:14587549-14598277 GCA_019775955.2 Pollimyrus isidori | reverse complement strand
AATCCCCCCCCCCCCCCCCCACGCGTCCTTGTTTCTCCACGGTACAAATTATGGTCTGTGACGCTATAAGCCTCCAAAGATGGCCTCTGATTTCAACTCTTCCCTCTCCCAAAACTGAAATGGCAGCAAGGCAGTATAATGTTGTTCCCCAGTCGTCCTGGTGTGTCTGTGTGTGTGTGCGCGTGTGTGTGCGCGTGTGTGTGCACGCGCCCGTGCATGTGTGATCTATCCAGAAATACAGGCCATGATGACAGCTCCTTCTCCTGCTGAAGAACTGTACTATTTTTATTGCAGACCATCATGGAGCAGTTCAACCCCTGCCTGCGAAACTTCGTTGCCATGGGGAAGAACTACGAGAAGGCTCTCTCCAGTGAGTATACAGACGGCTCCCCAGCTTCCTCTGCAGCTCCTCTTCTGCTGTCCCGTCACTAACTCCTGGACGATATCGGGGCAGGGTTTGCAGATCACGAGCGAAAGCCAAAATGCGGAACATCATGTGGGCTTTATTTTTAACTTCTGGACGCCCGTTTCCGCTTCGCGCTGATGCCGATTGGATGTTCTCTGAATATTCAGCCTGCTCCGGTCGTGCAGCTGTGCAATGGTGGGGAATCCCAGGGGTGGTGGGGGGTCCTTCTGGAATGTGAGGTGGTTTTTTTTGTGTGGTGTGTCCCCTCCCCCCCCCCCATTTCATTGCGTTTCAGAAGGCCTTAAAGCCTGACTCCGCACCTACTGCCTTTGTGCCCATACGCCTGCCTCCGTTTCATTTGTCTACCTGTAATCGGAAGGTCACGGGTTCAAATCCCAGGGTCTGCAGAGTGATTTCACCATTGGGCCCTTGAGCAAGGCCCTTAAACCTTTATTACTGTCTAACTCTGCTTTCCCAATGAAAAAACTGGGTGTTATTTAACATAAATGAAATCCATGCAAATATGTATAATGTACATAAATTCCCCACATATTTGAGTTTGGATGGTTGCATGTCAGGGCGGCATGGTGGTGCACTGTTGCCTCACACCTCTGGGACCCGGGTTCTGGTCTCCCCCCACAGTTTGAAAACAACATGCTGAGGCTGATTGGAGTTGCCAAAATTGCCCATAGGTGTGCATGTGTAAGTGACTGGTGTGCGAGTGTGTCCTGCAATGGGCTGGCCCCCCCATCCAGGGTTGTTCCCTGCCTCGTGCCCGTTGCTTCCGGGATAGGCTCCTCAGCCCCCATGACCCAGTAGGATAAGCGGTTTGGAAAATGGATGGATGGATGGTTGCATGTCCAGAAAATTTTCTATATGGCAGTGCTAAAATACCTAAATGTCTCATTCCAGTTTCTTTATATACATATATGAGCCTGTTCATTGATCAGCACTCAAAGCTGGGTGGGTAAATCGTATTGCACTCACAGGGGTCCAGGGCTTGTAACAGAGCTATATTTACAAACCTACTGTATATTTTTCAAAGTAAGTTCAGTTGGGGCCTGTGACTGTGATTTGTGGCCTCATAAGTGGACGATTGAGAGGTAAATTTTATAAGAACGGAAGCGTCTATTCTCAAGCCAGGAAATGTTCTCCTGGAATTTCAGTATCATTGTGCTTGTCCATCACTTTAGACAACAGCTTTTGCGAAATAAATGCAACTAAATTACGGGCATGGCGGTAATGCTTTCTTTGGTGGCTTTGAATGCATTATCGCATTGCCAGTGGGAGGGATTTCAGAAAAGCAAAGTTCAGGGTTATTCAAAGATGCATATGTTTGTGTTACTGTTCTTTCTGTTATGGGTGATTTGCCTCTGTCTGGTTCAGCGGTTCCGATGAGTCTTCAGTCGGTTCTCGCGATCATCTTGTCAGTCATGCGTCTTGGGGATCCTCCTGAATGAGCCATCGGGGCAGGTTCTGAGTATCCACGGCTGATCCTGGAGGGAGAATGCCTGAGCATTTAGGAGCGAACATCCAGCGCTGCTGCTCACGTCCTGGGCAAACGACAATATTTCTGATCCAGAAGCTGTCGTCGCTAGACTGTAGCTACCAACCTCTCAGCTCTTCATTTTGCAAGGGATGTGTAATCCTCTTTGTAGTCTACGTCCACCCCCCCCCCCCCCCCCTCCTGGCTTCATTACTCCGGGAAGGCAAAGCACTCAGGTTATCCAAGGCTAATCCCTTGTACCTCCCTGCTTGCTCACGTGGTCCTCTGACAGGCCTCACTCTTCAGCAGCATCTGGGGCTCTTGAGGTTTACTGGTCCACCTACCACCTTTTGAATTTTGGTCACCATGGTAAAGTACCGTAGCACGGTAGCTGTGTTACCCAATGGCGTCGCAGCTAGGGGGGCCCCGAGCATATTTAGCATGTGGGTGTTCTTTTGGCCTTTGCACAAGCACGTCCTATAGACATTTTTAGATCTGCCAGATTCTGTTTTGTCAGAGTAAGAACTGAATTTCAATGGTCCTTGAACTCACTCCATGTGAGGCTGTTTGTATCTTGGCTCTTGCTCAAACAATTCCTCTTAATTACGCATTTTTAGGACAAGTTTTTAACATTGTAAAAAAAACAAAAGTGCAAATAATATTTAGGTTCAATTAGTGCAAACAGTGCATCTGATTAAATACCAGTTGAGGTGATTTATGTTGGGAGTTGGAGGAATGGAATGGAAATAAGGCTGAGAAGGGGCTCTCTTAATAGTACATAGTAATCATGTAACTTTTACAAGTTGGGTGTGACTTATGTAAGCACTATATGAGGTGAGGTTCAGGCATTCTTGGTGAGTGAGTAAATGGCTCAGTCTGACCTCGAACTCCAACCTTATGCCATCATCAACGTTGATGGCTAGTATGAAGGGACCAGACCCCAAACCATTTCCCAGCACAGAAAACATTCATATCAAAGATTCATTTTTATTTCAAGATCATAAAAACCAATGGACCATCAAAGGGCATGAAATAAATCTGTCGGTCTGGCAGAGCAGAACGGCGTACTGAACCTCGAGTCTGAGTAAATTACACGATGGATCAAACTGACTATTTACAACTTTTTCTTGTGCACATGGTTATTACAGGCCCCGACACCTAGAGCTTGGGCAGTGATTAGATTCATATCTTTGTTTTAAATTTAAAGAGGAGCTGATCTGCGGTTAAATTGCGTTCATTTATTTAGTAGATTTGTTTTTTTTTTTTTTAATCTGAAGCGACACACAAATGAGAGAGCAGGTTACTCTCTAGAGTAATTCGTTTTGAGGGCCTTGCTCAAAGGCCCAGTGGTGACCAATACCAGAATTCGAACCTGGGGCCTTCCATTTACACGCGCAGCATGCTGACCTTCTGAGCCGCGCACTGCTCCCATGCCGCGCCTTGACGTGACTCCTCCATGCCCACAGGTGTGACGTTCGCTGCCAAGGGCTACTTCGACGCTCTTGTGCGGATGGGAGAGCTGGCCAGCGAGAGTCAAGGGTCCAAGGATCTCGGTGAGTCGCTTCTCTGACTGTGCCTGCCCTTTGTGGCCCCCCCAGTACCCCACTACTGGCCACTCAGGGGGGGCTTGACCCTGAATCTGGATGTCACGCCCTAAAGATGAACTGTCGCCCTAAAGATTTTTCATTAAAATCATTTTAGATGTTTGTCTACTGCCTTGTCTGTTGAGATGTTTGCCCCACCCTATACCAATTAACTGATTCGGATCATTATTCATTATGTTTCAAGAATTGGAATAACGAGCTTTATCTTAAGTGATGCCAAATCGATCAAAGGAACTGATTTCACCTCTAGCTCTTTTCTCAAAATCCTAGTTAGAGGTTTGCCTTGCAGATGTGGGTGTGGATGAAACAGTTAGGGAGCATTTGTATGGCTGGGAGGAAGTTGCTACAATTTTACAAGAAGTAAAATTTAACAAATCGAGCAGTCAGCAGAATCAGCCTGTTATTTCCGAAATGCCGTCTTTAAAGAGGAAATTTGGAGCAACGATCACCCGAAATTTGGGGCAACAAATTGGAACAAATCTCCTTAAACAAACCCACAGGAAGATATTTCAGTTCCCATTTGTATTGCAAGTATTTGCAGTGTAAAAATAATGGATTGCGTAAGATGTTAATCTGATATGCTGGCTCCCCGCCAGGGCATTTATTCCCAATTTGTGGTAATTTTTGTGTATTTTATTATTATTTTTTTTTAATATGTTACTTTATTGTAATGTCCAGAAAAAATGTGGCCATTTCTCCTTTGCCTGTGGCTGTTTCCCATGAATATTTGGGGCTGTCAGATGCAAGAGGGCAGATAGCTGGGGAAATGCATGCTGGGAGTATGTGCTGAGCTAGACGAGCACGAGGGGTTAACAGGAGGTTAAACTCGGCAAACAGGAAGTTGTATTCAGGGCGAGTCATGTGACCTGGAAGTATCCCCCATGCATTCTGGACCAGCAATTCTGGTTTGTCCTAAACCAATCTGCCCTGCTGACTCACAGAGGTGTTTTCCAGAGCTGGCTTTGGGGGCAGCTGCTGGCATTTAGCGACTTTGTTTATTCTATTGGTTTGAATTGTTAAATTTGCATTAGTGACAGTTGCCCCACCGTCTCCACATTGTATCTCGTTTCTGAAGGTTTACTATTAATTCCGTTAATATTTTGTAAACCCTGAAAACATTTACAGTGCCCCCCCATTTCACATAGTCTCTGAGCCCCAAGCTGTGTGACATCAAAATAGTTGTCTAGCTGTACAGTAATGCCGTTAGACCTCGGGGAGGGGGGTGCTTGTTTATTGCCCTGGATTCCATGTGCTGACCTCCACACTCCCCACCACGGGTTCCTTCTACGCTTGGGCTGTTCTCCCCGTTCACAGGGACCGCTTATAGTCTGCCAGCGGGATCAGCACTTTTATGTTTGTGTGTGTTGGTTTGTGTGGGGGGGGGTAATGACAGGTCTGCCTGTGTGTGCGTGTGTGGATTATGTTTATTTTACGTTACATTGTGGGGACCAAATGTTCCACACAATGTAATAAAGACCTGTTGTTTTGATGTTGTGGGGACCATTTTTCATTTTTGTTTGGTTATTTAGGGATAAGGTCATAAGGTTGGGATTACAGCTTTCCCCGTATAAATGAACGGAGGGCCCCCCCATCCACTCTCCCTCATTGTCATCTCAGGTGCTGGGGCCTGCGTTCCCACCGCCCCACTCCTCTGAAGCGTTTAGTAGTAGCGCTCATTATTGCCACGGAGATGATGATGAAGGCACTCCGCCGGAGATGGATAGGGACGATCGCGTGTCTGCCTTCTGCTTAGAGTTTGTTTCCATGGTGATTGGCCGAGGGCATGCTCTCGGGGCGAACTGGACAACGTTCCCTGCGGAGAGCAGGAGTGTCGGATTCCAGTGTGACTGGAAACATTCTGGAATAGTTGGTACCCTCTGCACCCCCCTTAAGGAAGTTGCCTGGGTCTAGCCAGACGTGCAAGGGGCCAATGAGAATGAGGGCAATTAAATGGATTGTGCAGTGTTCACTGGCTGAAAGCTCTGACAAGCAGTGTAATTCAGTATATCAGCGGATGCCTCCTGAATCCACACTGGGACTTTATTCCAGTATTTTTCCAGTGCCAGCAGGCCTTTGTTTTCTGGCGGGACGCGACCCCGGAGGTTGCAGGCGAAGGGCCATGACGTTCATCCCCCATGAGTCCCTCATTTGGGCCTCCCTGAGCCACAGAGAGGATTACTTCCTCCACCTCTTTCCTCTAATTAAATAGATAAATAATAGGATAGCCCTCCCAACCTGGCATTAATAGGATCGTCACACACCGTGTGTGTGTGTGTGTGTGTGTGTGCGACGCGTGTGCACATGCATGTGGTCCACACCCCTCAGTTTCAGACTCCCACACTGTCCCACGCACCCCTGTTCCGTTTGCTATAATCATTTCCCTGTCACCTTCCCTCCCACACAGACACGCGTGTCTCTCTCCTCTTTCTCTCTCTCTCTCTCTCTCTCTCTCTCTATCTATCTATCGGCACTAGTCTCTTCCTTCCTCCCACCGTCTTTTCCACTCTTCCTCCTTCTCCCTCTGTCTCCCTCGAGCTTGGGACCGACTCATTGCTGGATTACACGACATTCACGGGAATCGACGACTGGGAAATGGGCTGGCCAGTATGGTGGCCCAGTGTGCCTGAAGTTCGCGTGTTCTCCCCGTGTGCCTCAAGTTCGCGTGTTCTCCCCGTGTGCCTCAAGTTCGCGTGTTCTCCCCGTGTGCCTCAAGTTCGCGTGTTCTCCCCGTGTGCCTGAAGTTCCCGTGTTCTCCCCGTGTGCCTGAAGTTCCCGTGTTCTCCCCGTGACACGTGGGTTTCCTTCTGCAGTCCAAAGACGGACAATTAGGCTAATTGGCGTCCCTAAATTGCCTGTCGTGTCTCAATGTGTGCACGCGCGTGCCCTGTAATGGGCTGGCATCCTATCCACTGTGTCCCCCTGCCTCGTGCCATATGCTGCTTGGCAGAGGCTCCAGGTTCCCCTCGTGACCCTGTCCCGAGCAGATGGGTGGATGGATGGAAAATGATTCAGGCTTAGTAGGGTGTAGGTCTTGGTGGGTGTTCATCATGTCTGTGCCTATGACTGGATTTGTGTGGGGGTAGTTAATTAATCATGAAATTGATTGAAATTGTAGGATCTCGCAGTAGGATTTCCTTCACTCAGTAGCGGACCTGCACACAGCAGACTGTCATAAAGTTGGTATTTCGGGCCTCCCTCTGCAATGGTGGGGGGAAGGGGGCACATAACTCTTTTATTTTATTTTATTTTTTTTTTTTTTTTTTTTTGAGCTACTTTTTTTGGTCTACTTTCGTATGAAATGGCAGTTTTTTTCCTTTGTCAGCCCCCCCGCCCCCCCCAATCACCACCCTAGTACCTCCCCACCTACCCCACTTCCTTGACTGTGGTGGTTTATTTCTGAGCACTGTGGTGCCAGCTGGGAACTGGTTAGGAGATGCAAGGTCTTCCTCCTCTTCATCCCTTTCTACACACACACCCTCATTCTCATTCAGTTATACACTCAAACAAACGCTCTGCCCTGCATTCATATACACACGCCCAAGCCATTCACACTCTCTCGCACACATTCCATACTTTCTATTCATTCTTGTATACACACACCCTTGTTTACACAGTGGAGAACTGCTGCTCTTAATTTATATAATTTTCATGTCTATATGATATTCCTGCCAGTGCAACTTGCATATAAAGACTGTGTGTGTGCGCGGATTACTTTGTGGGAACCATATGTCCCCCATAATGTGATTAAAAACCTGTTATTTGACCTAGTGGGGACCATTTTTCAGGTCACCACAAACATTTGTGAATACAGTGAAAAGGGGTTAAAGTCTCATATTTAGTTTGGTTACTTATAGTTAAGTTATAGTTAGGGCTGGGTAGGGGTTAAGGTCGTCATGTTTGTGTTAGAGTTTTACCCATGGAAATGAGCAGAGAGTCCCCACAAAGATATAATTACAAAAATGTATGTGTGTGTATGTATGCATGCTCTTCCATCTCCCCCTCCTTAAGTCTCACCTTCCTCTCCCATATCCTTGTACTCTGTGCACATGATGACCTCTGACCAGCCTCTGACGGTCTGAGACGTGGGTTTCGGTCTGTCCCACCTCCCGGGTTCCCTTGAGAGGGCACCATCTTCACGAACTGATGACGGACACGACATACAGTAGAGGCCGTAGTTATCCTGGGAGGGTCTCTGTGTCCTCTTACATTCCAATGGCAGCCATCCAGCAAATTTAAGTGTTTTTTTTTTTTTTTTTTACTTTTTGCAAATTGGGGCCCATCAGAGTGCTGGTGCTGTAGCTGGCAGCCATTTTGTTTTTGACTCTACTTCCTGTTTGTACCAGAAGAGCGACAGCATGACAGAGGATAGTGGGATAGGACGAGAGCAGTACAGCACGGGGACACGTGCTTCATGCCAGCTGGTGCCCGCTCTGCTGCACGTTCAGTACAGCGATTTTGCACAAAAATAATAAACAAAAATGTGTTTCATTCTGCCGGACTTTGTGATAACCTGTGTCCTTTGGCAAAGAAAAAAAAAAAAAAAAACCCAATCTACTGCCGCGTCCCTCCCCCACCCCGACTGTCATGTGGTTTGATATTTGACTTGATAAAGTGTCTACAGTGTGGGGGGTCTGTTTAATGGGTCACTGGCCGCCTGGCGTGTCATCAGTCTGTGCCACACTCATCCCAGCTTGGAGAAGAGTGCCTTCGTTTTCTTAGTGGCTCACCATCCTCACCTGTAGGGGGCAGCGTTGAGTCAATCCGACAGCCCCCCGGTATTATTGGCGTCTGGATAACGGGGGACGATGCCATCGCCGAGAGGGCGGTAGCACCCCAGCCAGGTCTAATTACAAAAGCGCACGGCATTGTCTGCAGAAGGGAACACTCTGATCCCTTTCTTTGTCCCCCCCACCCCTTCCATTTTAAGCAAAGGCTGGGAGAACGTCTCCTTTTCAAAGCGCACATCGCCCTGTTTGCAGCGGGGCTGCTCGGATTCGAGCGATAGCAGGCTGAAAGCGATCGCTTTGGCTGGCAGCAGAGGGAGGGAGGGATGGATAATTTTCTGGTTTTACATCTTTGCTAGTGGGTCTCATGCTTATCGCACATTAATTATGCGCATTTTTAGGCCGGGGAGGTTTGTTGTGGACTGTGTTCATGTTTCGACCAGTACGGTGGTCACAATATATTCTCAGTTCATTTTCCATATTGGATGTTAAGAATAGTGTAGTCTTTGCTCTTCTTTTCCCCTCAACTTTGGGGGGGGGGTCTACCCTGATGATGGTCTGAGTTATGTGCTTACACCCAGTGTCCTTTATCCTTGCCTGCTCAGCCTTGTGCATCCAGGGGGGGTAGCTGCGACATCGTTGTAGTAGGCTTCCTTAGTGGGTCAGTAGGCCAAGGTGGTTCTGCTCTCGCCCTTTCGAAACTCCTCCCCAGCCACTGGTTCGTGCCCCCCACCCCGCCACTGTAAATCGGCACTTTAAGCCATATCGCCCACCCAACCGACATCAGCCAAGACCAGATCGCGGTCAGTGGAGGCATTGAGCTTTCTGCGTCACTTACAATTTAAATGGGAGGGGAGACCTCTCCCAGCCAATCGGATCACTGCAGGAGAATTCCCTCCCCAGCCACATTCGAGTCCCACAGCTGAAGGAAGATGGCCCAGTTTTATTTTGCTCGACTTTCGTATCTGGAGCCTCCTGCATGTTCCAGTCCTGCATTTTCATTATTGGATTGCATACGTCTTAAACTGGCTGAGTAGGGGGTGGTGGAAGGGGAGTTTGCGGGCTGACGCAGCACCAGCGTGTCCTGCGAGGCCTTCAGGGGCAGGACCGCCCACTTTGAACCCACCTCGGCATTTGGCAGCTTTGACGTCAGGTTCTGACGTCCAGAGTTTTGTGGGAAGTATCTAATGTAGGTTCCATGTGGAGCCATGGAGATCTGCTCATACACACTGACCTCTTGGGTCAGGATTTTTGGGGTGAGGTGTTTCGGAGCACGTCTTCAGAAGGGACTATACACGTCTCGACGTGCCAGTGAAGACACGGAGAGGCTTCTGGCCTGTAGGGGCACACCTGCCTGCTGACGGCACCCTCGTCGTCACGGCGACGACTCGTGTCACAGCTGGAGTGTGACGCCCGCAGGAATCGGCGGGAGTTTCCCTCGTCTTCACCAACCTTGGTGTCCTCACTGTGTGTGCGTGAGACTTTTCATCTGACAGGAACAAAATTGCAGCAAATGCACATTAGTAAAACCAAATTAATCACAATCAAATGTTTGATATTGGTTGTCATGTGTTTTACTTATTTGGAATGAGATTAAGAATGATTGTACTAAATTCAGAATCGGTCAGAACTTTCTGGAACGACATAAATGCGAACATGCTTGCGTGTGTGTGGCTTGTCCTTTTGTTCTTGACTTGGCCTTGTTTAGCACAGATATGGCACCTCCCAAGAATGCCCTAGCGCCTAACACGCAACACGCAAGCACCTGATCCTTGGTCATGTGATTCATTTCTGTACCCTCATCCACTCTGTTGTCACAGAGTTTTGCAAACAAAGCCCAACATTGGTATTCCGCGTCAGAGAGTAAATAAGCACGTGTTGCATAGAGAAATGCCTGCTGGGCCTCCTGGTACCTCCTAGCCACACCCAGGTGCAGGATTGTGAACAGCGGTAGCACCCCCTGGCTAGCTTTGAGGGAACTGCAACACTGTCATGGTTGCTATGGAAAAAATTTCAGAAACCGCCAAAAAAAATAAAAAACAGCCCAGTGCCATCTTCACCTGATTCATGCTGTATCTTGCATGGAAAATGAAAAGACTGGAGTTTCTTGAAGGTGCTGCTGGGGTTGTGTCACGCGGCATCGCCTCGCTGACTGACGCCTTCAGTAACTGTGCTGAAATCCGCGGCAATCCGGGCCGCATTCCTTTACTGCATGGGCTGTGCGCCTCGACTCCCTCCTCCCACTCCCATTTCTGTGCAAGAAACTAAACCCATTTGTGGCACATGGTTAATGATCCCCCCTTTCCCCACCCCCGCCCAAATATTTAGGGGAGAGGCGGTCAAAACAGATTCCGTGAACTGTAATTTGATTGCTTGGTTTGATGGACTTGTTTAGTAGGAGGGATTTGGGGTTGAGGGTGATTGGGGGGGGGGTCGTCAGTCTTGTTCCGAGATGGTCAAGGGGGGCCCTGGGACTCTTGGTGGGGTGGTTGTGGGGTTGGGGGGGGG
>JABFDZ020000049.1:14553706-14563999 GCA_019775955.2 Pollimyrus isidori | reverse complement strand
AAACCCCCTCCCCCAATTATACACCTTAATGACTCAGATGACATTGCCTTTCATTATAACTCTGCACCTTAGAGCGCTTTTGAGAAGCATCCTTTTACAGCTTTGTAATACAGGCTCTCCAATTGTGTGTGTATTTTGAATCTAGGGTTTAGTGAAGAATGTGTATGTTCAGACTTGGATATGTATGGATATAATATTTTAATGGGGACTCAGACCAAACAAAACGCTCCCCTCTTTTTGATGTTTATTTATAAAAGTTTTGGCATGTTTCCTGTCTGTTCTATTTTGCTGTAGAGGTTTTTAAATGGGGTAGGTCTCTCTTTGGAGTCTGCCCTGCTTAAACCATCCACAGTCAACTTCTGAATCATTCTGTGGTGGGAGGTTCGTACAAATGCTTATCTCATTTTAATGACGCTAATTTTGCTCATTTCACCATTAAGTTGTTCTAAGACGTGGCATCACTCAGTAGACTGGCTTTAGACTTTTTAGAGCTTTTTAAGATCTATAACACAATGTCTAATACCTACAAGGGAGGTGAAATAAGGTGGTTTTTGTGCGTATGAAATATGGGCACCTTTCAGTGAATGAATGGATTTAATACTTTTGTTGACAATGTTTGGAAGGCTCTGCCCTACAGCTGGATATCTTAGCTCATTCCCATCATCGTGGCGAGTCGGGACTGGTGTGTACTGGTGAGTCGACAGTGTTGATGGGACATGTCCAAACCAGAGGGATTTATCAAAGTACTTTGTTCATATTTTTTTTTTTTTTTTTAACTGAAGCATGTTAGGAAAATAATGTAAAAATTTGGCTTGCTCATAAAATGTGCTTTTATTTTTCATTGATTCTTTGGAACGTTATTTTTTCAGGGTTTTGCCTTTCATTACTACTAAACAACAGAACTAGACTACTAAACACCATCTGTGTTAGTTGGGTTGTTTTTTTGTGACTGTTCCAATCTAGTATGGAGAGATCCATTGAAATTGCAGTAGTGTACAGTTGTATAAAGCTATTTATGAACTGGGTACTACATCTTAATTCCATTTGAGCTCTGGGCTTACTGAGCTCAGTCAGTGATTTATTGTACTCTGTATTGCAATCTCCTGTTGCTGCAGTCAAGTGGTGCTGAAAAAGGTGTCAAAGAATAAAATGTCGATATGCTTGCGTGCAGGTGTGTGTGTTTTGACACGGAACAGAACATTTATATGTGCCCTTGATTGTGAGTTACTCTCATTTTCACTATATACTAAATGTGCCCAAACAAGTGAATGCAAGGTTTGTTTGGCTTTGATAAGCAGAATGCTTGTGAGAAATGGTCCGCATGCATAATGAGTGTAAAGTATTAAATGGCGGGGAGGTGGTTACCAAGGATGACCCTAAAGCACGTTTTTAAATCTCAAAAGGAATCTTGATAAGAAAAATGGTAATTGTATGCTTTTACATGGGATAGTAAAATATATTTTTCCTGGTGTGTTCTGTTTTTTAAAAAAATATCCATTTCCTTCAACACTTGTTTCATTTGTCTTTATATTTGTTTAGGGTAAAATGCAATTTCTTGTATTTAATAAAAATAAAATTTCAGCTCCTGTGTTCAACCCCTGTGTGTTTAAATTTTGTGAAATGGAAGTAGACGAAAATGGGGTCAGATGTATTTTTATTTATTTATTTATTTTTTTTTAGGTCTGAGGTTGTGTGCACGCTGTATATTTAGACGTGCACATCTGTCTTGGTTATCTTAGAGCCAGCTTGACCTACGACTTATTTTAGTAATTACTTGTATGGAGAGACTAGAACTGGCTGGACAACAGACGGGAGTCACTCGAACGAAAAGAGGAAACCGAGTGTGCGGGAAGAACCGTCGTCTAATTTATTTGTGATGTATGGTACAGCAGATTGCAAACGAAGGGGAAAAATGAACAGAGTACGCCATACGATGGAGGCCATAACCTGACCATCTGTGTGCGGGACAAAGCTACTAGGTTCATCACTCCTGATTGGATACAGCATATATGATACCTGGAAGCTAATTGGCTGAGCTAATGTTATTACATCTCTTTGGCAACTATAAACTCTGATTGATACTCTGATTTCTCAATATACTGTATAATACAAAAATAGAACAGATCATAGTCTAGTTAAAATTAAAATGTCACATTAAACCCATAAGTGACACAAACACTGCAGCACTGAATCAGAACTGCTTAAAAAGTCAAATTAAAAGTCAGTTAATGGCAACAAACCTGCAGTCTAGTAGATGGAGTATACTTTGTATTCATGTTTCTCTGGCAATTTCAAAAGGTCAGGCATTCCCACAGCAAAACCGAATTACCATCGATAATTTAGCCGAGCAGGAAAGGACAAGATACATTTGACAGTTACACAAACTCTGAAATAGATCTTTAATCACTGCCATATTATACCATATTATATAACATGATTTTCCCTGCTCAGGACGCATCAATAAGTCTTCCACTGTACATCTTGAATTTTTTTTTTGTCATCACATAATTGTGTATATTTCATGTGCATTGTTTACAAAAAAAAGTATTTTTCTCGAATGATATACTAGAACAATTCTATGTCTATAACCTCATGGGATTACGAGTAAATCTCTTGCATCCTTTGACGAGAGCTGATGGTTTTTGACGTGTAATGGAAAAAGTCTGAAATGAAGCGAAGGAAAATGTCCTTATTCACGCAGCGGGGTGACGGAAATGGAGGCCACTACCCTCCCTACTACATTGGGGGGGGGTCTGGAGAGAGATCAGAACCACCCCATTTACCCACTTCTGAAGGAGTCATCAGACTCCATACTGCATTGGAGCTGCTAGAATGCTCAGAATCGGTCCCCTACCCTGCATCCCTGTCCAAAAGCGTCTCCATCGTCACCTGAGCCTGAGCACATTTTGAAGAAGTTTCACCTCCAGAGATGGAATGCAGAGAACTAAAAAACCCATGTTGTGTACAGCAGTGCTAAGACAATGTTAAGAAAACCTCCTAGATGTGGAAGTTTTAAATCTCAGTTATTTAAAAATACACCTCTCTGATTAGATCCATCTCTGTATCGAATGGTTCTTCAAGATGGTAACTTGGCACAAGGCAAGAGGAGCTCTTTTGTCTCTGCAAATGAGTAGGAAACAACAGTTTAGAGATTTTTTGACAAGAAACCAACCATTGTTCGGCCAAAATGTTTTTCCATGAGGGTTGAGAGAATTCCTTTGTGCCCAGTGCTGTCACATGGGTTAAATACCACGGTAATTCTGAATGCCAATACCCCCAACACCTTCAGGTCTTTTATCAATTGTCCAGCATCCCTTACATTTCACATTCTAGAAGGTCATAGGCAGTACATCATGGGATAATTAGCTCCACACAGCCAGACTGATCTCTTAGTAGGCTGCGTTTATGTCTCTAATGCACTGGGCAAGACTGCCTCCCAAACCTCTTGTACATGTGGACCAATCAGCAAGCAGATACCAACAGCCAACCAGAGATGAAGACAGTGAAACCAAATGCCTTTCTTCGCATTATTCCTATACAACAAAACCTCCAATGTGGAATGCAACATAAATTATGAGAGAATGTATATATAAGTTAAATATTTATCTTAATATATGTTTCTTTCTTATAGATACATCGTATATTGTTTTCTTCTCTGAGTCCATTACCCACATAATATTCAGCAGGTCTGTAGGATGTCATGGGGGCACCCAGGGTCGACGAGGGTAAGTCCAAATGAGGGAAAAGGAAAAACTCAGACCCTCCACCCAAAAAGAGCTGTTCTTTTATGAGGTTGCCTGGGACATTTTCCAGGCCACACAGCAGTGTGTTTGTATATAGGGATGGGGGGAGGGGGGGTGTAGAGGGTGGAGTAACCGTTCATTCTCGCTCCCCATCTTCACTGCTCCCTGCAGGACAGAGGGGATGGTATTACAGGCCAAGAATTACGAGTCAGTGTTGCATCATCCTATTGTGTGAGTTCGGATCCGAGTTACCTGATACTTATGGGAAGTGCTTCCCATACCAGACACATTCTGTAAACATGCCAAACTCAATGGAAGCTATCGCATTCGCGATGCTCTCAACAGAACACTTAATTACTGACAGCGACCTGTCAGCCGATTATTAGATTGCAACCCTCAGCCGGACGACTGATCAAGTGTAAACCAAAGTGCTGCTTTCTCGTTGTTACGGCCAGGGCTCACCTCCCGCAGATTCCACGTCCGAGTCCGACACGTGTGTTATTGAGAAGCGAGAGACGCTGAAACGGGAGAATGGGGCAACCGGCTTCGCCTCCGGGACCACGGGGGAGGGGGTGCAGGTCGCGGGCTCCTCCACGGCTGGCATGACAGCATCTTGGTCGGACATTAACGGGAAGTCGTCATCCCACTCGAATCCTCCGCCTGCATGAACATGCTTTATGTTAAGAAGCATTCAAGTAAGAACTGCATTGTACTCCGTACGCAGTACTTTGTACAAATCACAATAAAACTTTGAATCTTTGAATCCTGGAATGGAATCTCAAAAATGGGACTGAGCCCCAGTCTGAAAATGTTCTTACGTAGGTTAAATAAGGCCACAAATATACATGAAAAAGCTGTTTCCAACATATATCTTTATGTGTATTCCTATATATTCATACACATTGAGCAATTAATCATATTGAATTTGGAATATAGAATGTTATGTCTTGTCATAATATGCTTTTAAGCTCTTTCGCATTTTATTTTAACTCTAGATATTGTGTAGAGCACTAATAAGTGTTAGATTTGAAGTTACAACTAATGTGCATTTGTACTGTTGTTTTATGCTACCATCAGTGAGCATAACTTATCCCCTGGCTGTCAAAATTCAAAGAGTCAACGCAACAGACACGTATATTTAGATAATGAAATTGTTTCTACATGTCAAGCTTACTCTCTTCTGAAACATTCCCATCCGAAGAGTCATCTGAGACACTGGCTTTCACTGATGGCTCACCCACATCAGAGTTTGGTTGTCCACTGGATTCTTCCCCCGAGGGGAAGATGGGTTCCACTAAGTCACCAGTGGGACTCTCCTTGGAAAAAGAATTGAGTTCAGTGACACAGTGAGAGTAACTGCAAAGGAGAGCTGCAGATCTCACTATCCAGGGCTGTAGGACATTACTATAAACACTTCACCAGTTCAACTGACCCTGCTGAGTATGAGGCTTCTGTGTCTATTTCAGTGAAACTGCAATTTTACGTGACCTATCCATAAATTCCAGAATACCTTAATGCTGCATAGGCAAGGATTTTAGCTGACAAACCTGGTCAAACAAGTAGACGGTGACATCATCGAAGAAAGATACCGCTTTCTTCTTCCGGTCCAGCTCATCGCAGAAGGACTCAGTAAGCAGGGAGGGCATCTTGAGGAGGCTGCGGAGGTGCCGAGTGTTGCTGCGGTCGCTAACCACGATGGGCACAGCTGGCAGCTCCTCATCGCTCTCCTCACTCTGCTCCTGGATGTTGTAACAGCCAAGCTCCTCGTCTGACTCCTCACTGTCGTCTGTCTCCTCCTCATCTGCATCTTCCCCGTCTGCTATTGGCACAAGGGGGACTGTGTCCTCTACTGCTTCAGAAAGACCCATTTCATCTGTGTGATTTTTCAGTGTTTTGGAAGAAGTTCCCCAAGAGGCATTCTCATCTACTTCCACCTCTTCCTCAGCCCCAGTACAATCCGGCACTAGTTCATCCTTGTCTCCCTCAAGCTCTCTCAAAACTTCCTCAGGAATATCTTCAGAGGTGGAGTTTGATGATAAGGGCCCAGGGGAGTCCTCTGTGCCTTTCTTCACCTGGTCACCTGCAGCAGAATATTCCTGCTGGGCAGAAGACACCGTTGATACCGTGGATGAGGATGAGGTGCATTCTGAGGACTGATCCTCTCCAGAATGCTCAGAATCCAGTCCCAAACCCTCATCCTGAGAGGATTCTTTGGTTAGGCAGCCCCCCATTTCCGGGGGGGAGGGAGAGAGTGTAGAAAGGACAGGAACTGAGGAAGAACTGGATTCTGGCTTATTATCAAACTCTATAATGTCCCTGCCTTTATCCAAACCTTCAAAATAATGCTTGCCCCCTTCTTTAATATGAGGACTGAACTGCTCTGTTCCTGTGTACCTGGAAAGGTCCTCCTTCTCAGCTTCCTGACCAGCAAGGTCACTGTCTCCTAACTTTTCTGGAAAGTCACCTTCGTCTTCCCGTGACCATCTCTCATTTTCAGTGTCATAGTCCGAGAAGTAGGCAGAATCCCTGTATGGGTTCTTCTCACTCAAGCTAGTCAGTTCCACTTTGGTGTTATTGGATGCTGAAAGGGAAACCACAGCATCTACACCTTTGTCCAAATCTACCTGAAGAACCATCTCTGCCTCAACTATTCCCAAAACTGGACTCCCAATTAGCCGAGGCTCAGAAGTGTCCTTCAAGATGAATTCTGGTGACTCATTGTTCTCTGTGTCATACCCACTATCTAGGGCTTTGGACTGAGTGGAAGGGCAGAAGGATGTAGGACTGAATGTCTCACAGGAGCCTGTGACAGAGGGTAAGTCAACTGATTCTACAGAGTCTGGGGTTTCTATGGTTTTCTGGTGGTGCTTAATAGTTACATTGATATCAGCTGTCACCTCAACCGAATCCACAATGTCCGTGAAAATCCCAGATGTGACATCTGTGATGTCATCGTCGTCATCGCTGCAGTTGTCAATGTCTACTATGCTGACACTGAAGCAACTGGCCTCCAATCCACTGTCTGCAGTCTGACTGCTCTCCGATGCTGGCTCCTGTGGTACGTCAGTAGGGGAGCATGGGGCCTTCTCGGAAAGGGCAGATGGGCTTGCCTGAACGTCATTAACACTCTTTGCATTTATGCCTTGCTCAATTGTTTCATCAGGTGTGTTTGATTCCAAGACATGTACCCTTGATTCTTCATTCCTTAGTTCTGAGTCCCCCTGACTGTCCAATGGTTCTGTCAGAGAAAAAGCACTACCTCCTGTTGAAGGAGATGGAATCTCCTTATTTTCCTCCCAAGGCATCTCTATGTCTTCCTGATTTAAATGACTGTTAAAGTTGAAGTTTCTGTCAGTTGGGCTTATCAGTGCATCAATAAATGGAGGACTTTCTGCCATCTGCCGGAGATTAACAAGTGACTCTGATGTTGTGTTTCCTTCATTGCACAAAGGGCTATACGGTCCGCATTCTTCCAAGACTTGAATGTTCACCTCATTGGGGGAGATGCCACCACAGATTTCAGGTACAATTTCTGAATGAGGAAGAGGTATGGGTAGGTTGATTGCTGGATGTTGAATGTCTTTAACCTCTGCTATCTCGGGCCATGAGCTTCCCATATCTGGAAAAGTTGTAGTGTAGTGAATGTCCACGCATGTCTCTTGGACTCCTCTAACACAAGGCCCACACTCAAAGTTCAAACGGTTGTTATTGGAAGAACAGTTTGAGCTCCATTTGCTGGCCACTTTTTCTGTGAACAAATACGCCTCATCCCCAGAACTGCTTTCAAGCTCCTCTACAAGCAGGTTTCCTTCTGTTTCTATGTCAATGTCGATAGTACATGGTCCAGATGTTGCCTTCTGTAGGGAGCCCATCATTGTGTTGTAAACATCAATAGCTGTACTTTTACTTTCAATGGGTCCCTGTCTGCCTTCCAAGTAAGGATCACAATACCCCAGTTTGGGGCTACAAAGTGGTGGGGAAATTGTGAATGGGCTCCCTATTTCGTTCACCCCCTGGGACAGGGTGTGCATTCCCCACCTATTCTGGTGGGTGTGCGTAGGGCAATCCTCTAGAAGCTGGTCATCTGTCCCTCCAGGTGAATGTTGGTGGTATTCTTCCTCGCCATCTTTGTAGGAGAACCGCTGTCCAGAATTCCAGTGATCCCCAGATGCCCTTCTCAACAGAGGCTCCATGGTAGGAGAGACAGTCAGGCTGGTGTCAGAGTCATAGGAATCAGTTTTGTGAGTGCCTGCCGACCAGTAGGAATTCGCCTGGACCTCACCAGGGCAGTTGCCAGAGTCACCACTGCCTGGCATGCCACTGAAAGGCCCCTCAAAGCTTGGGCTACAGTCCAAGTTAATGTTGCACTCAACGGGTTCTTCAATGCGTATGTAGTACTCACTACTCACTGATGGACTGTGGGCACTCAGAACTGGCACCACCCCAGGGGTATTCAGCTCCTTGGCCTTGTAGAAAGAAGGGGACACCCCAAGGACATTCCTATCACCACCAGAGCTGTCCTTTTCACCTCTGGTTGGATAATAGATGTCCTGATAAAGGGGATTGCTTTGACCCAGCCGTCCACTGGTCGACGAAGCACAGTAGGGCTGCTCGTGGCGCATCTGCTCCCACTTGTACTCAAAGTTGAGCCCGTGGCTGGTTTCTGTCACTGTCAGAATGTCATCCCCTGATTCATCAGGGAAGCTTTCACCCACAGAGAAGTTCTCCAGCAAGGGGAAGGAGGACGACGCAGAGGAGGCCAGTTCCACAGATACCTCGGCACCACCATGACCTGCACCAGGCCTCATGGAGCTCCATCGCGCCTCAAACTCCTCTTCCCCTTCACTGGAGCCCTTGGCGCACAGGTAGCCCAATAGTAGGTGCACTTCTTCAGCAGTGGGTCTCTGGTCAGGCTGCAGCCAGCAGAACTGCATCACCTCATACCTGATCCCAAACCAGACATGGGGTAGAAAGGAAATTCATTTTTAATTCCTAATTACAGCTCACATGGTTTTCAGAATGACCTTAATGTGAATTAGTCACTGAGGATCTACCAAGAAATCATGGGTGAAGGCAAATTAGTGGAATAAGCTCTGTTTATATGCTTCAGCAGATGTTATTAATATAAGAGAAAGGTTATTCCATCACTTGATTTGACTAGAATGACTTGTTGTCTAGACCTGCTATGGAATCAGTAGAACTGAATGACTTGCCCTTTTTCTGATGCAGTGAGCAACAGTGCACCTCAGGACTACTCATATAGCCCTTAACTGGGCCAGCAGGTATCCGTGAATACTTGCATTGGTTACATTTTTCCCATGTATGTTTGCTACTTCAGCTCTGTGAATTAACCTGGTCATTTGATTTGCCTACATGCCACGGCACCAGGACTCACACAGGTCACTCACCAGCGTTCAGAAAGCGGAATCTTAAGCAGGGGTTTTGGGAGTCTCAACTGCTGCTCCTTCACGGCATAGGTGAGCACCTGTCTGTCTGAGTAATGCCTGTATGGCTGGTTGCCCAGCTCAAAGAGCTCCCAGATTGTCACGCCCAGAGACCTGCAAAGTCCAAACATGCAACCCTACTGTAAGATTTGCTGGTCAACTGAAGACACCACCAGCTGTACTACATCGTGTTGTTATGCAATGATTCACTCCTATTCATCTACCCTTCTCTGGGAAATAAAGCCATAGCTAACCCTCCTTCAACAGAAAAGGATCCACTCTGTGGATCCTCTCCTGTAAGCAAGGTGTGAATATGGCTTGACTATAACAGACAGCACACATTTCCCTTGGCTCTCCTCCCCTGTCTTTACCAGACATTGCTGGACTTGGTCTGGTCCACCGTCAACAGGTTGCCATGGACCTCATCAACAATCTCTGGGGCAATCCAACGAAGGGGGACCCACAGCTGATCTGGTGTCACGAAGTAGTCATCCTTAAAGTTGTCATCAGAGATGTTCAAGGTTACCCAATGGTGACACCTTGACCCTATCTTGACCCTACAGCAATGGGCCCATCCCAAATGGTGCATTTCAACCATTAATGCCACCATGTGAGATTTAATATATTATTACTCATCAGTGTTACATTTTTCAATAAATTTCAACATTTCAAATTAAAGAATGAAGTTACTTTTGTGCAGTTGTTCTCAAAACTCAAAAAATAGGGCCTGCACTATCTGTTTTCTCGTACCATACATAAGAAATAAAGTCCCGCAAATATGATTTGTTTGTCTGATCACACTTACTTTGTACTTTTCGTGGGAGAGGCCATAGTCCCCGATCTTCACTGTCATATCTGCAGTCAGCAGACAGTTCCTCAAGGCTAAGTCACTGCAGGATGATATCAGATTTTGGGGGTAGAGGGGAGTAGAGGTGGTGACAGTGACTAATGACACCAGAGACACTGGAAAACGAAGGCAGCCTGACTCTCTTCCAATCAGCCAGGTCCCTCATATGCAAACTTTAGCAGCGATTTAATTAGTGACTGGGCCGATACCTGGCAGATGAAATTTAACATAGACAAATGTAAGGTACTCCATGTAGGGA
>JABFDZ020000049.1:14529951-14543117 GCA_019775955.2 Pollimyrus isidori | reverse complement strand
TTTCCGGCCTGTCGGTGGGGCCCCCCCCGGGGGCGTGGGGGGGGGGGGGCGGGGGGCTGGCCCGGCGCTGGGGGGGGGGCACAGGACCCCACAGGAGAACTGCCTTTTGGGTTGATGTTCTACATGATTCGAGGAGACCCAGAGCACAACTATGGAACTGCACTCAGACATTAAATAGGGAAACAGCATATTAAGAGGACGGCGTCAAACACCATGATGGCCACTAGGTGTCACCCTCGAGACACCCCACACCGATAACTATAGCATGTCTATCAGGCTTCAAATGACCACACAACTCTCTCCTGCCACCTTCTGCCGTCCTGGCATTCCAACAGCAGGATCCTGAAGTTTCTGTGGCTGGCCTAAAGTGGCATCAGCGTGAGCTCCAGGGGACAATGGGGACGGTGGGAGACATACTCTTTACCCCATGAAATGAACAGGCATGGAAATGCTGCCTTAGTGAAAAACACCTTCCCGGCCCCCATCTCCGCAGGTCCTGGGGGAGCAATCACTGCTGACAACCAAAAAGAGACAGAGAGAGAGGTGGGAGAGGGACAGGAAGAAAAAGAGAGAGTCTGGAGAACGAAGAACAGAGGGTTGAAGAGAGAGAAAGAGAGGTGAGGGACAGATTAGAAGAGTGACGTGGGAGAAAGAAGAAGGAAGAGAGAGAGGGGAGAGACAAAAAGGAAGAGCAAGAGAGGTGGGAGAGAGAGGAAGAGAGGGATGATGAGAATGAGAGGTGGGAGAGAGAGAAAGAGAGGGATGATGAGAATGAGAGGTGGGAGAGAGAGAGGAAGAGAGGGATGATGAGAATGAAGATATGTGGGAGAGAGCGCAAAAGAGAGGACGAGAAAGCGGTGGGAGATGAGAGAAAGAGAAAGAGAGAGAGGTGGGAGAGAGGAAAAAACAATAAAGTGGGGAATGGAAAGCAAGAGAGGACGGAAGAGAGAGGTAAGAGATTGAGGAAGAAAAAGAGGTGGGAGAGAAAGGAAGGCACAGGAAGAGAGGTGGAAGAAAGGAAAAAGAGAGGAAGAAGTAGGAGAGAAAGAATGTGAGGAATAGACAGGAAGAGATAGAGAGAGTTTGGGGAGAGGAAGAGAGAGATAGAGAGAGTTTGGAGGGAGGAAGAGAGAGATAGAGAGAGTTTGGAGGGAGGAAGAGAGAGATAGAGAGGTGAAGGATGAATAGAAAGATAGAGGTGGAAGAAAGAGAAAGAAGGAGGAAGAGAGTTGGCTGATGAAAAGGAAGAGGGAGATGGGACTGAGAGAAAGAGAGGGAGAGCAAGAGAAAGAGTTGAGAGACAGGAAGAGAGAGGTGGGAGAGGAAGGAAGAAAGGGAGGACGAAAGAGGCTGAAGAGAGGGAAAAAGATAGGAAGAGATGAAGAGGTAGAAAAAGAGGTAGAAGACAAAGGGAAGGGGAACAGACAAATAGAGGAAGTGACAAAGAAGGAGAGAGAGAAGTGGCAGAGGAATGAGAAAGAGCTAGGAGGGGGGTGCGGCCTGGAGGGGGAGCAGGAAAGGGGAGGAGCATAACCATCCGCTTAGCATGTACAGAACGGCTTTGCTGCTGGGGGGGGTCATTGGGGCAGGTGCCAGGTCTTTGATTATGGGGGCGCTGGGGCAGGTATTTGGCTGATCGAAGGGTAAGACTACAGAAGCCAGCTGACTGGGGCAGGGGGTGAAGAAGTACAGCAGGGCAGGCTGATTGCGGCAGGGGGGGGGTATAAGGGGAGGTGCCAGGCTGATCGCGGGGGCATGAAGACTGAAGACGTACCCCTGGATCTTCTGTGTCCTTGTCTTAGGAGTTTACCCTGGACGGTATTTGTCCTGGGGGTGGGGATGGGGGTCCTCACAACCTGGTGATCGCTGCGATTATCAAAACAAACAAAAAAAAACACACACAACACACCAGCCTCTGTTTACACTGGAGATTACAATGAAAATCACAAAGATGGCCGGCGATCCCCTGACCCTCACTGGCACGGTGACCCGATGCCGGCTGACCTCCCCTTCCCTGTTGCCCAAGACACCTGGACGGCATTAAGACAAGATTCCACAGTCTAACCCCACCCCTCCAAAGCATCCAAAAAAAGAGCTTCCCTCTGCGTCACTTGCCGGAAGTCTGTGAAATCCGTTCCACCATTCCTGGATCATAGTTTACATAACTGATCATAATGTCATTTTTATTTTTGTTACACACAGACCTGTGCGATTGTTTTTGAAAGTGGGGTGCATATGAGGGACTGTAAGTCATGCTTTATAGCGGCCCCTCCCCCTTTAGAGCTGCACATCAGGAGCAAATAGAGCATCCTATTGTGATATTTCTGCTCCCCCCCCACCCCCCGTTCCCCCAGTGAACAGACTCCCTCTTCTGTACGCACGCTTTAACTCTGCGGGTATTTTGTCAGTTACTGCTGTCAGCTCTAGACCCCCCGCAGTCCCCAGTCACAGGATTTAATTAAACAGACCTGAACATCTGCTTAACAAACCTAAATAACCTTCAGCGTAGGACTTACATCTCCAGGACTGCATCTCTAGGGTAGATAGTGGCTCAGTAAGTTAGGCTTCTGTGTCTGCGATTGGATGGTCACTGATTGGAGCCCTGGCGGATAGGTCAAATGTCTGATAACCCTTAGATGAGACCCCCAGCTGAAGGGGTACTGTATGCTGGCTGACGCTGTGCCGTGACCCCCCCCCCCACTTCCCCAAGCTTGCTATCAATGCCATGTGTCTCACGAAGAGCAAGATTGGGTAACAGTTTGCGAATTTCCCTGTTCAAACATACCCGCTAAACTTAGCTGAATTAAGATTAGTGTTTGCGGAGGGAAATCCGCAAACTGAGGTGGATTCTGGGCCCCCCAGGAGAATAACTGAGGAACCCAGCCCCAGTCCACGGCCTAACATCCTAATCCTAATGGACACCCTGCAGAAACTGACCCTGAGATGGGGGGGGGGGCGGCTGGCATGGACTATAGAGTGTCCAAGGGGTGCTCAAATGAGAACCTAGAACACACCACCAAAGGTCAAAAATGATTATTTTAAAGAACATATGATTTACAATAACGTACAAAATACAGATGCTCTTAACACAAGCGCTGGACGACGGAGTTTCTTTACTCATCCACCCACTTGACATTTTCACATTGAAATATGGAAGAGGAGAATGTTGTAAAAAAAATACACAGTAACACGGAAGAATAGCTGAGAAGCTTGTGTTTATAAGTTCTGGCAACAGCTGGCTGCAGAGACACTGTGTGTCTTGACACTGAGCCCCCGATTCCAGAATCTTGTTCTGCATTCCAGATCTCACCAAGGCAACCATGAGTGCTATCCCCGGTAACTGGTCTTCGTGCATTGTTCTGTGGGCGGGGTAGTTTGTAGGTATTCCACAGACATGGCTGTTGGCTCTACTGCCAAAACAACGTCACGCATCAGAAACATGACCTCCGCCCCTCTGCGGAGGACTACTTTATCTTTTATTTACTTATTTTTATATATATATATATTTTAATTATCCTTATCTATTTATTGATTTATTTTCCTCATCAGAAGGAGAAGGGGAGAGAGAAGGAGAAAGGGAAGAGGGAAGAGAAAAGAAAGAGAGAGAGAAAAAATGTATTTCATCTGTAATGTCCATGTTGCAGACCAGATAACTTCCTCTTCATTGCACAATAACCTACATGCTGCATGGTTGTACCGCCAGACCGTATGAGTGAATACTCTGATACCAGGGGGAACCTTCCAATACAAGGTAATTGCCCAAAAACCTTCAGTAGTATTTCCTAATATAATGTGAGGTCTTTCTCCAAAGCCCTCCCCTCTGGATCTCACAGATGATACTGCTGGTGGACTCCCCATGAAGCAGGATGAAGCACCGGCACGGTATTGTCATTAAAAAAAAACATAAATGCCCAAAAGTCGAAACGTAGAAGCCGCCTGCTGCCAGAACGGGAGGAAATGCCCACAGCAGCAATGACCTCATTCCCCGTCTCTCGCCTCCTATTACAATGAGTCAGCGCTGTCGCAAACCAACTCCCACCGGAGGGCGCCGCAGCGAGACAGGGTCAGGTCCCCCGGCTGTGGGGAAAGCACGAGGAGATGCGGTTAGAGGCTACGTTAAGTCAACTGGGAGAGTGATAGCTGGGATTACTGTCTGCCTGTCCCAGCCAGCAGGAAGCACCACGATATGGGGACTACGCATCCCACCCTGAATATCACATATCGACACTAAGAGGAAGACGGGCTCAAGCTCCTCTGCCTACATCATCATCCCCTATATTCCACGATGCGTCCTCAGTCTACAACACCACCACACCCTTTTCCCGCGATTGCCTTCCATCCTCAGACCTGTCCGTGGTGCTGAACATCCAGGAAAGGCAGCACACCCCTGAAAACCACGCAGGCAGTGTTCAGGACAGCCTCAAATCCCTGTGACCTCGTGCACAGAGAATCACGCAGGCAGTGTTCAGAACAGCTTCAAATCCCTGTGGCCCCGACCCCCTGAAGACCATGCAGGCAGTGTTCAGGATAGCCATAAATCCCTGTGACCTCGCACCCACAAAATCACCCAAACAGTATTCAAGACAGCTGCAAATCCCTGTGACCTTGCACTCTGAAAATCACCCAGACAGTGTTCAGAACAGCCTCAAATCCCTGTGACCTCGTACCCAGAGAATCACGCAGGCAGTGTACAGGACAGCCACAAATCCCTGTGGCCTGGCACCCTGAAAATCACACAGGGAGTGTTCAGGACAGCCATAAATCCCTGTGACCCTGACCCCCTGAAAATCATGCAGGCAGTGTACAGGAGAGCCTCAAATCTCTGAACCTCACACCCAGAGAATCATGCAGGCAGTGTACAGGACATCCTGAAATCCCTGTGACCCCATACCCTGAACATCACGCAGGCAATGTACAAGACAGCCTCAAATCCCTATGACCCCGCACTCTGAAAATCATGCAGGCAGTGTATAGGACAGCCTCAAATCTCTGTGACCTCACACCCTGAAAATCACCCAGGCAGTGTACAGGACAGCCTCAAATCCCTGTGACCCCGCACCCTGAAAATCACACAGGCAGTGTACAGGACCACCACAAATCCCTGTGACCCCACACCCTGAAAATCACACAGGCAGTGTACAGGACCACCTCAAATCCCTATGACCCCGCACCCTGAAAATCACACAGGCAGTGTACAGGACCACCTCAAATCCCTGTGACCCCGCACCCTGAAAATCATGCCGGCAGTGTTCAGGACAGCCTCAAATCCCTGTGACCCCGCACCCTGAAAATCATGCCGGCAGTGTTCAGGACAGCCTCAAATCCCTGTGACCCCGCACCCTGAAAATCATGCCGGCAGTGTTCAGGACAGCCTCAAATCCCTGAGACCCCATAATTACTACATTTTTAGTCATCTCACCAAATTAGTATAAATGTTAATGAAGTCTAGTTGGGTAAAGACTTCTGGTTCCAACAGCAGTGGGCAATGGATCCTGGGCTTAGATCTTCCTGAGCTTCGGGCCTGATCACTGTTCATATTGAAAGGATTTTGGGTGTCATAGAATTTTTAGGCTGACTGTGAATCTCAGGTCATTGAATTTCTCTACAGTCATGATCACAAATTGGTGCGACGGAGACGTTCATGTCAGCTATCATCTTGTTGTTCTTTTCTGTTGCTTTTTGGGTTTGTCGTCTACAATGCAATGGCCGATCGGCTGATGCACAAAATATACAAAGCAATCCCCACCAACCGCAGTCACGTTACAAGAGAAGGTTACTTGTTCTACCATAGGCTTGCCGGAAAATGTTCACAATCAAAATGACAGACCGCCTGAAATGATACAGGCATTTAATATATTCAGCGGTGCAGTGATTTACAGGTAGACAACCATTCCCTCAATAGCTTAAAAAGACCTACAAAACTATGTTAAATCCAAAGATAATATGAGGCCAGGCAGGAGGTTACATGATGCATTTAGACGACATATTTATGTAAATGTGCTCTACTGTGATGTGCGCATATTTTTTTAACACTTCTCCAGAAATGGATGGAGAGCAAAGCTAACTGCAGAAGGGGTCCTCCCCACCAGAGGGAGCCAAACATAAAAATGCAACTTCAAAAGAGCTTCCTGGTAGCTCCACCCCAACTCTGATGGCCGATCATTATTTTAGCTTAACGCCCCGCACTTCCTGTCTCTTCCACATCGTCTCTTTTGGTTTCTACTATGTCCTATGATGCCTAACCGTCCCTTCAGAGGACAATACAGGATTTCAGGTATAAGATAATATAGTCCCTCCCCCAACTTCGAAAACCAAATTACGAAATCGACAAAGACGGCCCACTTAGTACAACTCAATACTTAAAAAACGTAGGGATGCTAGATACTACATACAAAAGAGAAGTAAGTTCGTTGTGGCTCACCACTGTCGAACACGCAGAGTAAATAAACCTTTTGTTTGTTAAAATCAATGCCTGGGACACCTCCCACCCCCCAAAACAGCAAAATAAAGAAAGAGGTTGATAGCATAACCTACCTGAAATTACCAAATTAGAAACACAGTCTCAGCAGGACGACCTAATGTTCGAAAACACGGTGTTTAGCTATTTTAGTATCTCTTCATTTTTACCTTGTTTGCAAATTACTGGGGGGAAAAAATGCCATAATTCCCATAATTCTCCAAAGTTTGGGCATGCATAAAGAGATGCGTGTCAGATTCCCGAGAAAAGAGAGAGCGGACCTGTGCGACATTTGCCATTTCTGTCGGGGCTTTAAATTACGGAATTCGCTTCTGTGAAACCCACAGACCATAATGCACAGCTCTAAGCCACCGTGACCCAGTTATCCTTCACCTTCGGCGCCGGATGCATCTGCAGGGAGGAAGAGCGATCCAACCCCTCCAGCATCCAGAAGGCAGATGCACCCCAGAAAGCGACACAAATGCCAATCTGGACCCCCTCTCTCCTCTGACTTCTCTGATGCCCTCCAGCGCACTCTCCCTGTCTCAAAAGGCCAGCCCTTCTTCACCTCCTGACCCAGAGCAATAAGGCCAATATGCCTCCACCGCTTCGCATCCTCATCCGGGTGCCGAAGCGCATGTATTTCAGTTAGTACAGATAGAAAAAACACATTTCGCATCTCTGCTTTTTTCCAGAGAAGCGTTTAACGCAGCGTAAGAAATACAGTGATTTAGATACAATCTTGGAATCTAGTTCGTTCCACAGCATCAGCCAAGGGATTCAAACTACCACACACCCTGAGGTCCTGGGTACGACACGGCTAAGAGAGGCCCACAGATGCCAGCACACTGAACCAGGTAGACGGATGCCATCAGTTGTGGGTTTTCGATAGGTGATTCCTTGCCACACATCCATAAAAAGGATGAGACAGCATGTGGCTCAGTGAGTTAGGATGCTGTGCTTGTTATCAAAAAGTAGCTGGGTCAAATCCCAAGATCAACAGAAATCAACAGTTTTCACGGTTGATTCCTTGAGCAAGATCCTTAACCCCAAATTACCCCACGACCCATCTATGGAGCTCAACTCTGGTTGGCTGACATATCACCCTCACAAACAGGCAACCAACACACAAGAACAGTGTAATGACACAGTCAGCATCGATCTGCTTCAGCTTAGAAATCGATCATAAGGCAGGAAGTGGGAGCTCCACGCCAGCCAAGCAATCTGAAAGCATTCAGACAAGCGATGCGTCATTGTTTTTCATATGCAACGCTAACAGCCACACCTTCCATACCCTGTCACTCTACCCGTACAAGAGGAGGAGATCCCAGTGTACAGAAAGGAAGCAGGCAACAACAAAATAGTCCACTACTTCCTGTGAACTTCCTTACAACCTTACCGGGGTAAACGACCAATCCCAGCAGGGCCCTCAGGCTACCGGTGGAACCTCTTGAAGGGACAGCAAGCAATAAGTTCCCTGGGTCTTGGCTGCCTGCCAGCGCCACCCGGCTAACTCACTCCTTGATGATGTCATCACTTTCCCAGAAACCCCTGCACCAAACAAACCACCAAAAGCTCCTCCCCAGCCCCCACCCCCCTTCTAAAACATCCCGACAAGAGTCAAGAGATAACTCAAATAATGAAAAAGCTAAATCAAAACTAGTTGTATGCCATGTGGATTATTTATAACTTTTGTAAACTCTCTCTCACACACATACACTCAAATAGCTTGCACTGGGTGAAATACACAAAATAACATGGTGAGAAGTGATTCTCTGTTCCAGCTCCTACGTTGGACCTTGTCCCTTGCCAAGAAGCTGGAAACGGAACATTCCTAGTCGTCATCCACCTCAAAACGACCCCATCCATCACCTTGGTAACACTGATGCTCGATTCAATTGTTCCCCGTTCAAATCAGTGGCCTGCGACTGATTCCATCTATATATTCACTTAAGAGGCATGAAAATCATGGTGAAAGAGGAAGGGGGCGTAGCCGGGACAGTCCCATGGGGTTCGACCAGTGACCATCCAGTCAAGATGTATTGGTGCCAAAAATCAGCACAACCCAGCTGCCTGTTCTGGCATCTCAATAAAGGAAGAGAAGAACAGACTGGAGAGGTTTTCTACACCGTAGTGCAGCAGCCCCCGTTTGTTTCCGTACGCTTTTCCTATACATCTGACACTACAACACCATCTCCCTGCTATGAGGATGCCAAGTCTCTCTTTGTCCTTCCCATTAGGGGCAGAGGCTGTCTTGAACATCTTTCGAAGGCCGTGGGGTGATCCAAAAGAATCACGGCGGCCCTCTGTCATCGAGGAAGCGCAATTTCCCATCAGCCCTGAAGCCAGTGAGGGAGGAGCTACACAACTTGTGACGTTACAGAAAATGACGGGGACCTGGGGGGGGGGTGGGTGGAGGGGGTGGAGCCACAGTGGACAGACCGGCCAGTGTGCAGACGGAGCAACGCCGGATGAGTACAGGATACTGTGGTCAGCAAGACGAACAGATAAAGGCAGCGAGGCAGAGAGGCACTGAAACAGCCACACGCAGCAGCGCATTTAATGCGTCAGGCAGACGGGTGGGCAGACATGCAGGAGCATCAACACCCTGTGTGACAGCCATTCAGCAACTGCCCCTACTGGGAAGGGGGGGGGGGACAAAACTCTCGCCATATCCCCAGTTTTCTGTAATCTTTGTCCTGCGGGACACCTGCACTGCCACACCTGCACGTTTTAAGTGTACCAATAGATTATGGGATGTGTCAGTCATATAAAAAAATAACTGCCTGTTGAGGATTATGAAATACCAAATTGTATGTAATAAAAAAGCATATCATTTTTCTTAATGCACATCGACATGTTTTCCTTCAATCGGTAATATGCTAAACTGGATTTCCACTGGGACGAGAGCTCTGTTTTTCCTGGCATATGGGGGTGGGGTTGGGGGGATGGAAGAGGACCCCCCCCCCCCCTGTATCCATGGAAACCAATTTAAGAGGTAAAACACCAGCCAGTAGTAAGACAGTAAGACAACGCTGCAAGGGGAGCCGGACGCATAGGTGGAGGAACGTGAATAAACGGACACACCTGCCAGGCACAGCTGCCCTCCTGCCACACATCGTCTCCATTCCAGCCCTCGAAATTCATGGTGTCCGAACATCATCAACCAATGGCATCCGAAACTGTGCACCTCTTAATATGTTATTTGTATTCACCTTGGGACGGGGGGGTGGGGGTTCTTACCCTGACTGCATTTATGAGCCAACAGTCCAATAGTCTGCCTGAAGAGGGGCTGTCAACACCAGCCAATAAGCTTCCATCCCATCCCCTAAATTTACCCCCACTCTTAGGTCCCAGATTAACACGGATAGGCAAAATTATCTGGCTGCTTCCCCTGCTTGCATTGTTCAACCCCCCACCTATCAGTTCATCCAGCACTGGCGTCTCCATCAAATCACCATCCCATTCACAACGCTGTGATACACATCAGGTCGCGGGTGCAATGACGTAGACACAAATTTCGTTCATCCAAATAACACCACGTGTACTAAGATTATCTACATATTGTACATGCTATTATCATATTAATAAAACATTAAGCACTCTGCCCTCCCAGCAAACAGTTATTCCATGCATTTAGGTTCGCGGAAATTTTTAAGCACTTACATCAATAAAATAAATACATTTATTGACGTGAGTAGCTTGTATTATTCAATAATAATAATAATAATATCTTCTATATGAAAAACCTATGAAAAACTAAAAACAAAAATACAGACAGGCACATGCACAGAGCGCAAGCAGAAAAGGGTCATTCGCAGTCTTTCAGGTCATGTCTTTTTAAGCAGATGTCAAAGATTTGGTTTTGATCGGCGCCTCCCGGAGGAAGGGCGCATCGTGCCCTCATTCCTGCGTCTTCTCGGCCGCCTCTCCGGCAGCGCAGCTCCAGCTCACACGGGGTTCCTCGCAAGAACCAAAAAAATTATCTTTGGACTCCGGAGCGCAAACATCTAAGAAATATCTCAACGTGCGACCAGAATGGACGAGGGACAGGTCCAGTCGGCGCTCCACTCACACTTTTTCTTTAAGGGGGAGATGTAAGGGAATTTCAGACTCACCTGTGTCGAAATGCGAACTGAAGGCGAAACTGGGGTTGAAAAAAGATGCAGACATGACCATTATGAAGACAGCCGCTGACATCCTCCGCCTGGTGACAGTGAGGATGTTGCAATGCAGTACTTGGGGGGGAAATCAGAATAAACAGCTGCTGCTCTCCAATATAGAATTAAAATCGAGGCATCTCAAACGTTGCATTTTTTTCACCCAAACCCTGGTGTCCCAAAAAACGTCGCTCCAAATTTCCGATTCATAAAATAAACAAACCTCTTCATATATTTCCGTCCCCCTCTTTTTTTTTCACCGACCACAGACGCTGACTGATCGGCAAAACGACACCTTTTTAGCCGTATTCGAGCATCCAGTCGCTGTGTGCAGCGTAGCGAGTGTCGGTGCAAAGCCAGCGATGCTGGAGAGCGCCGTGTCAACGTGATGCTGTTTATTTAAATGTCTTTCCCCCCTTGTCTCTGCACCAAAGCCCGGCCAGGCTCGCGATTCTCCATCCCCTCGATCCGATGAGCACGCGCTTTCCCACACCGCCCAGCAAATAACATTAAAAACAAAACAAATGCATTCGCAAAAAAAAAAAAAAAAAAAAAATCCTGCTGTTCTTATTGTTGCTTTCCTTTATTTATTTTTTTTTGCTCGGGCATCGAAAAACCAGTTTCGCCACTCATTGAGTGCTGGATCGGGTGTAAATGAGGGAGCCGTGTCGCCCGGGAGAGCGCCATCTTCCTAATGGACCGTTATACGGAATCACACTGACTCTGTCGCCCCGGAATCTGCAGGAGAGGAGGAGGCGGTGCGGGAGGAGGGGGCAGTGAAAGAGGCCTTAAATATCATTCTTTGTTTCTACGCATTACCAGTTTATTTTTGGTAATAATAATAATAGCACGTGTTGTTTCCATTGTCGTTATAATATTGTTGGTAATACAGCTGAGGTAGGAAAATTATGACGCTAATATAATAGCATAATTACAGTATAGCAGGGCTTTGAAGTTCTAATTATTTCAAAGGTAATTTTTGGTAACAGTTATGAACGTAACCTCTCCTCTTACATACAATATATAACGTGCAGCTTTGCATTGGGTTCAGCTTCGTTGGGAATGAACATCACGTGTTTTATAAAGGCATGGTTGTGACCGTTTGCAGGAGCCGTTGCATGCCGTCAGCGTGTTCCTCCCTTCACGTCGTTGACAGATCGGTCTCCGCTGACAGCCGAGCGCTTTGGAGGTCGGAGGCAAGGTCTGCAGCTGTGTCCGCCTCGGGGGTGCGATGGCACACACACTGCGATTCGCTTTGACCGGGGAGGTGGATGGAACTGCTTTGTACAGCCTTTTGTACTTGTGATCATTGCATTTAACTAATCGTTTGGTGTAATGAAAATAAATATTCCGATCTATGGCTGGAGGAGACAGGGCAGCCCGGGGGGCGGGGGGGGGGTTGATGGTGGCGGTGACAGCGGATATACTACCGCGGCCCCGATGATGTTTTCATGAGCATCTTTCTATTCATTAAATACCATACTCATATTTTATAAATACCGTTAATGTACATGCAAATTCTGTGAGAGGAATATAGGTTGTATAAATATATAGCTTGTATGGCTGCCAACTAAAGTCACGCTGACTGGCGTGAGATTTTCAATTCGAGATAAGTCTGCACACGCATTTATAAGAATGTAACAGTTTTATTACCTTGTAAATAGCCCCCAACGTTTTTGTTGTGGATAATTTTAGCTTTATAATGGAATAATATAGATTACCCGTAAAGTGTCTTACGCGAGTGTCAGGCCAGATGCGTGAGAGCTGGCAGCCCCGAGTCTACACATGTAAAGCGCGTCTCCACTTAAGCAAATTGATATTGAAGCTACTACGACGAAGCGCTAAACAAACACATTACGAAGAATGATGACAGGTTCATCACATGCATAATTAGCCACTTTGCAACCACCTCCTATTTGCAAAAACCGCATGTTGGTATAATATACTTGTAATTTAGGAGAATGCACGTAAACTGTTAGCAAAATTTTGTGTATTCATTAATACATCCATCCAGAGTTACAACGGTAAACGTTTTCGGCAGAGGTTGGAGAAAACAAGGGTATATTAATAAACATGGGATTCAGCCCGGGTAAATCATTCATTTAAAAACCGGAAGCCTTATGATCGGTCATCCAGCGGTACCGCAACGTCTGGCTAATTACATACAAAACATCCCCATGACATCTTCTGTCATATGGATCCATTCCATAGGACAGCAAAGCACGAAGAAAATGTTGTGAAACTAGGGTGGCCAGTTTTTCTCTTGATGAGGAATTTTAATTAATACTTGATTGACAGGTTAAATTCCAGCTGTGACAGATTATCGTTCTAGTAATTACTGACGTGAACCAACTAGGACGTGAGGCAAGGCAAAAACCCGCACACCCAGCAGTGCTAAAGGACTGGGTTTGACTACCCCCGCTGTAAGAAATGATCATTTTCAATTCAATTTATTTTTATTTATACTACGGTACCGTTGAATGCTTGAATCTGATTGGCTGACGAACGTTCCGAGGTGTGCAATTATTTTCCGATAAACGCACGGCGAA
>JABFDZ020000049.1:14490841-14504611 GCA_019775955.2 Pollimyrus isidori | reverse complement strand
TTCTACTTATTCATTACCACCACTTTGCACCCCCCCCTCCTGATGATAAGGGGGCTGGGGTGTACTAATAATAAAACCCCCCCCCCCCCCCACCCACACACGACAAATACTAAGAGTAAACTTTCCTCAGCTGCTCCGGATCAGTCAGTCGCATGTGTTATTATGGAAAACATCACATGAGCAATGAAATTCAGCCGAACTCCCAGGCGTTTAGTGAGAACAACACTGCAGAGAGCAGGCCATTTTATTTTAAGAGCGGCTGGAATGTTTTGATGGAAACATTTGCCCATACGCTATTGACAATTAAAGTGTGTTTTTGCTGGCTGCGGGTAGTAACGACACTGCCGGCCCACATGGGGGGGCCCTGTGAGGTCCACTCTGGACAAGTCCCCCCCCCCCCCAACTCCCAGGGGCAACGGGGAACTTGGAACATTCCAACCGTAGGAAAGATTTTCCCCCACTTACAGGGACTGGCCCTCAGCCAATGGCATCCCTCGCCTGACAAAACGCCATCCAATCAGACAGCAGGGTAAAGTGAACTCCTGGCTGGCAGGTGGCACTGCTGCCCAGTTAGGCCCCTGAATTGCAGCAGGACCCCTTCCACGTCGTTAAAAATAGAACATGTACCGATGTACTCCATTTTTTTCCCCTGCAGTACAGTTTGCTCAAATAGCAGCTTCAGCGTAGCACAGAGTGTTTATAAATAATGGAAGAGAATGGCTGCAGAAAATGCAAAGTGGAAACTATTGAAGAGGAAACACAAAACTGAACTGTCTCAGAATGGTCTGGAACACTTTTCTAAGCAGCATCAGTATTTTACTAAGGGCATCATGGTGGATGAGAAATCAAGACAGAGACCTCACACCTACACCATTCTGGGCCCAGACATCATTTTTCCAACTGCAAGCCAAAGGATATGATTTAAGTTTGTTTGTACTGGGATTTTTCTCTCCTGTATAATGGCACATGCAGCCCCTCCAACACCATGTACTCTAATAGATGTA
This sequence comes from Pollimyrus isidori, assembly GCA_019775955.2. Taxonomy (NCBI): domain Eukaryota; kingdom Metazoa; phylum Chordata; class Actinopteri; order Osteoglossiformes; family Mormyridae; genus Pollimyrus; species Pollimyrus isidori. The sequence continues at coordinate 14,503,607 of JABFDZ020000049.1, read as the reverse complement.
CTGGAAAGATGAATAGAATTTTAACTGTGCAGTTTAAAATGAAACATTTATAAACAGTAATCAATATGGTGAAGATTTTCCACCACCAGGGGATCTTCATGTAATGGATCACTTAGCAAGACGCTCATAGCGCCTACAGGCTGGTCTGCAGACTTGCAATTCCCTTACCACACGTCGGCTTTTCTGCCGTAGCCTTCTCCGCTGATCACTTCCGGGCTCATCCAGTAGGGGGTGCCAGTCACGGAGCGGATGCCAGAGCTGGACATGCAGATGGTCTGCAGCCTCTTGCTAGCGCCAAAGTCCCCCAGCTTCACGTTCCCCGCAGAGTCCCGCAGGATGTTGGCACCTAGAGGGTTGAGAGGAAAGAATGTTATTCAGGGAACAGAGACCTCGTACTTGAAAAACAAGCACTTTGATGTTGCCAAAAAACATACTTGTGCTGACATGTTCAGAGACCTAGATGATCTAAAAGCAATAGGTACAAGATCACGATATTGGTATATTACAGGGTTTCTCAACCACAGTCCTTGTGGACCCCCAGACATCCCAGAACCCAGTAAACGGACTGCATTTATATAGCGCTTCTTTTACTTCTACTCAAAGCGCTTTACAATTCATGCTTCATAGTCACCCCTCCACACACTCATCCACACACCAGTGGCGGAGGCTGCCATGCAAGGCGCCAACCTGCACACCGGGAGCAATTTGGGGTTCAGTGTCTTGCTCAAGGACACGTCAACGGGGTCAGGAGGAAGCGGGGCTCGAACCAGCAACCCTCCAGTTACCGAATGATAGCACTACCTCCTGCGCCACCATCGCCCCAGTAGGGAAAAAAGTGTGCCTGTCAGGGGGGTACCCAGGGACCGATATTGGAAATACTGATATATAAATACCGGAGAGGCATTTACAGTGTATTGCATGACATCAGAAGGGGCTATGGATCAGAAGAACTCTCAGGACCTTTGATGTCACGATGGACAATCATGTTACTGTGCAGGAAGGACATTCCCTCCAGGATCTGTCGGGTGTACTTCCGGGTCACGTTCTCCGTCAGGGCACCATAGGCTTTTAACTGGTCCTTCACCGAGCCCTGAGTAAAAGATGAGTATGCTATGTTAATACAAAATGTTACACCGCATCATCGATACAGCCGATGATTCCAAAGCAACATTTACATTTCATGCTCTCCGATAATAGTCCTTCTTATGGTATTGACACAAAACACCTACCAAGACTTGGATCAACAGATCCAGATTACATAAGCCTAAGGTTCTACACAGCTTATGTGCTGGTGGCGTGGATGCACACGCACACTTCGAGCTGCACCGACAACCAGGAACGTCCCCACACACCGACACAATGGAGCCCCAACATGAAGGACCCACCCCAGGCATGTACTCCATGAAGATGGTGAGGGTCTTCTCCCCGTGGTCCCGCAGACAGCCGTAGTACTGCACGATCCGCTCATGGTGGAGATTCTTCAGTAGCTGGATTTCACACTCCAGAGCGCTTACCTCCTATGAAAGGGGGGGGATGTCGAGTGAGTGACTGTTAGGCCCAGACAGGGGAACACCTACGCACTCAAAATCAACCATAAAGACACAAAATGGATGGGGAGTTAACATCAAGTGAGTAGCGCACTTTGGCAAACTGAGCGGGAACAAGCAGCAGTGAAACCAGACCACACAGGCGCAACGTAAAACTAAACAGAAGCAGAGTGAGCCGCACAGAAAATGACACACGCAGCTGCATAAGAGCGGGGAGACAGACCAATCACAAAGGCAGATACACATCCCCAAGAACATATGCAAATATCAAGCGACGGGGAGGGGGGGGCACTTTAAATCAGACCACACAGCAGCAGAATGAGCACCAATGGCTCCGATAAAGACTTCATTTATTTGCTCAGTGCTCTCACGCCTCTCCTCCCTGAACACACATTCTGACAGCGACGGTGGTCGGCTGAGCCCCACACGGGTGAATCCTCACTGAGAGCTAGAAGTGGGCAACGTTTCCATCGCCGCACACGGGCACTCTCTGAAACGCTTCTCCAACATAGCGCCCGATGCCAAGCTACACATCACATGACAGCTTTCCGTTGGCACCATTCTCTGAGTGGGTTGCACCACTGGCTCATTCCATGTGGATGAAAAAATGTCTGCTAAACCCCCAGCATAAAAACCTGCCAGGCACAACTGACATTTAGATAAAATAACAGATTGGCATCAGAGCAGGAAAGGAGGGTGGGGGGAAGCCAGTGGCAGAGCCCCCCCCCCGGCTCTCACTCTGGCACAGGAAGTGACATTACATGTTTTCTCAGTAGTAGACAGGAAACGACTTTGCGGAGATGGGGGGGGGGGTGAGCTACTGAGATCTGCTCATCTCGGCCTCAGTCAGAGAGTAAACAGATCTGGGAAGGAGACAGACACTGATGGAATGTCTGAGGACCTCACTGGTCTTACTGAATGGCTCAAAGCCTGAAGTACAGGCCAAGATTTCAACGTCGAACAGCCACTTTCATGTTAGTAAAAGAACAAACTGCCTTAAAGTGTATCAGACTACTACGATGATGGACCATTAAGGAAAAAGCCAAGGCGACTAGAGAAAAGTACAATAGGACAGCTGAACGGAAAGGATCCGTAATGCAAATTTACACAAGCAGATGCTAAATCCGCTAGCTAGATGCTTGCATAACACGGCGATTTGCACAAATGTACTAGCAGAAATTCACACACACTACAGCACATCCTGATGTACATTGTGTGCACAGCAAATTAGCGTCTCTTTGGTTTCACATCACTGTCACTCTCCAAAGCCAGCAACACCATTACAGAGCTGATCCTTCTGCAGTGGAAACAAGGCGCGGTTTCAGCTCATTTTAAACTACTCTCTCGTCGTGGTTCCTATATGTCAGTGGAAAACTGCCAGTAGTACCATTCAGAAAGGAGCACAGTAATACCACAGTACTACAACATAGTACCATCAAGAAAGGAGCCAGCCCATTAGGCATAGTACCTTCAAGCAATGAACCGAGTACACCAGACTATAACATAGCAACATTACTAAAGGTGGTAATACCACAGTAATACAACAAAGTACCATTAAGAAAAAAGCTCAGCATACCAGAATACTATAGCAAAGTGTCAGCTAAGTAGTTTTTTTGTACAAAACACCCCTAGCAATGTAAGAACATCTGAGCAACAAATAAGGATAAGGTCAGAATAGTTTCGATCCCCATTGGGAAGCTGCCATTCTGTCTGTGGGGGGGGGGGATGATTCTTCAAGTTCTTTAGCCCGTTGAGGAATTTGCACTCCAGAACTTTCCATAAAGGTTCAAAGGCATTTGGGTCTGGTGCCTGAAAAAGTTTGACTTCATCTTTGAGTTCAGGAAACCTGCCTTTGATTTGTTTAGCAGGCGCGCTATGTTAGATTAAAGAAACATCATGAGGGAACAATGTTTGCACCACTGGCTCCTGGGTCCCTGGCAGTGTCCAAAAAATGCAGAGAAATCACTGGACCCCTTCCTCTCGAAAAGGCCAGCCTCCCATCCCGTTGGAGGTCCCCCGCCACACTTTACAGACATCACGGCATCCTTCAGCTTTCCCCAGACATAAACCTATCCAGTAGTAGAAATATGCAAGACCCAACTTCATTGGGCCTTATTGCTTTTTCCGCCACTCAGGGACCCAGGTTTTGTGTTCCTCGTGCCAGGCTCTCGGTCTGTGTTGGATTCAGACACAAGAAGCTTCTGAACAGCAGCCTTGCTAAGCACCAGCCAACGAAGCAGAGTCTGGGTTGGGCGTCTGCCCATCGCTGTTGGTGGGCTGTCGCTTCCTGCAGTGTTTCAGTGCTTGACATATGGCATCAAACTTTGACACTGGTCTCTACCCTCTGCGACTCACACGTCGACAATGCAAATGTTGACCTTTAACCTCCTCTAGCCACCCTGTGTCACTCTGGAATCTCAGGCCATTTCTTAGGTCTCTAAGTAGGTACCAGCAAATAAGAACATCGGCTGGAGCAAAGAGTAAAATGTAGGTGCAAAATGTAGCATAAAACACTTCAGATTCAACGTTTTTCAGTCCAGCAACGACAAATTTAAAGGGATTCAGAGTGAAATGCTATGATCAATAGCGGAAATAAAAAAGTGAGGTCATCAGGTCAAAGGGTACACCAACAGCCATATCTGAAACTTCATTAAAGAAACCTAACCCTGACCTGGCCAATTTTCAGTTTACACCGGTTCCAGGTCTTACTGTCGCTATCCTAGGGGCAGCCATTCAGCCTGAATACGACTCACCTGTGCAGCTACCTGTGGTTCCGTGTTTGCAGTTACCCTTTGTTCCGCGCGGTGTTCTCATATACAAGATGGCCTCCGCCATCGCCTCACCTTGCTGGTCTCGGGACTGTCAGGGTCAAACTGGACCTGCTTGGCCGCCAGCTCCCGGCCCGTGTCGACGTCGTAGCACAGGTACACCCTCCCGAAAGCTCCCTGACCCAGAAGCTTGCCACGCCTCCACGTCAAGGGGGCACTAGGGGCTGTAGAAGGACGACAACTAATCAATTAAGGAACCCGGCAGCATTCTTAACTCCAGAGGGTGACGGGGCTATCAATGTCATTGATTCCCAGTGGCGTAATTAATTGCCGGTTCATTTCAGCACATGCATGCCCATGAAACCACAAAAACAGCACAGTGCCACCTCAGGCGGGCACACTGCCTTCCATCAGTGTCCATCAAGATACTGACGTGTAGGAGGATCACACCCTTGTGTCCTCAGCACATTTAGAATGCTCTGATTTGATGCAATCAGGTCACATGTTTAAGTAAAACAACCAATGGGGTTTCAGGCTACTGCCCTGGCATAGCACAGTTAAAACCCTGCAGCAATAGACAAGAGCAGAATGTGTAAAAATCGGTATTTGTTTCATGTCAGTGAAGAGAGACCTGGCCACAGATGCGACTCACACTTGTGGGGCACGGTGCGGTCCTGGGGGCGAAGTCGGCCCTTGGCATCCAGCTGCCAGCCGGAGCCCAGGCTCTCTTCGCTGCCATTGAGGGTTCGCCTTGATGGCACCAGGGTGAACAAGTTGCCCTGGGGGCGACGGATCCGAGGGAAGGTACCCCGACCTGGGGAAAGAGGGGTGAGAGGCAGTTAAATGAGTCAGTCTCAGGTCCTAAGAGTTGTACGCGAAGCCTGCGTTTCAACCTCCTCCACCGGCGAACCGAAACATGTCCTACCCTCGGCATGGTCCTTGTGCTGGAGCGAGACGTGGTATCTCCGAGGGTAAGTGCCTCCCTTTCCCACCACCTTGTCGTAGATGTGGTTCTCACGGTCTGCAGCGGGAACAGGCTGTGAACTTAGGCACCGCGTGGGACGGTGTAGCACGGTACCAGACTCCAGCACTAAGGGGGCCTACCCGAGGGGTCCTGCCGGTTGTCTGGGTAGCTCTTAGCACGGTACATGCGAGACTTCCTGAGCGAGGGGCTGTGGGCACAAGGCGGGTAGGGGGTCAGGACTCTGCGCCAACCACTTTCTATCTTAACCGAGCCCCGGGGACCATGACTGACCTGCCCGAGTTACTGTCCAGGGACTGGCAGCTGCCCGACACGGAGTTCTCAGCACTGCTCCAGGGATCCAGGACCTGGCGGGGGAAGGAGAACATCAATGAATCAGAGTTTAGCTACCAGGGTCCGCCTCATATGTTTTCTCCCCAGGTAAAAATCTGCATCTTTACATTTTATGGCTCCCCAGCTATTTTTTTTTTCCCAGGGGTCGAATTCTGTTATCTGCACAAAACCAAGGGGCACTAGCCCCAGCATCGTCCCATCATGCAACACAAACGTGTGACACTCATGAGCCAGACTTGGCTGAATACTGAGAAGCCTTGGTGCAAACAGCCCACATCAGGCCCACTATTGCTCCTGGTGCCATGTCCGGTCCGAATTATGTCCACCTATGGAACATCTGCGCCATCTGAGTTCTATAGTACAGGTGGGGCAACACTGTATTGATCTGCAGATTGGGAGACTCTAAGACCGTAAATATCTGTCATACACCAAGATGGGGCTGCATGCGGCAAATCGACGTGCAAACAGCGAACGGCTGACTAGGCAGTTATGAAACCAGCTCCTTTCCCAAGCACACACTGCGCAAAGCCTTAATGAGCGTCAGGGAATTATCAGCCTCTGCCCCGGCCTGATAATGAAGTCGCACTCGACCAGCTGCCCCCAGTTAATCAGCGCCTCTGCAGACTAGGGCGTGCCTCTTCCGGCCGTGTCTATCTCCCTATGGCACAATGTGGTGCAGGCCTGACAGTCAGAGCAGATCATGCCGGGGGGAGGGGGGCAACAGGTGGGCAGATGGAGGTGCTACCCCAAATCTCTGGGGATGATTGGGAAGCCCGACGGCTCCACGGTCACCTGACCTGGGCCGCCATGGGGGGAAGGGGCTGTTCCTGAAACAGGAAGATAACATCGGCTGTTCCCGTGCCACAGACAGGAAGCGGAGGAAACGGCAGCACATATGCTGCACATTCTCAGGAACAGAGTGGGCCGGCAGGCCTTCGACGGCCACGCAGCACACAGCAGGCCTCGTTTAATCTACCCGTTTATTCGAAGGACCATAACGCACAATACGAGTCACTATTCAGTAAGTGAATGTTTACTGAAACTATGCAGGTTTAGCCCAATCATACGACAGCGGGGGCCCGCAGGGGGTCACAAGGCAGCGTCTCCAGCCCGACGAGCTCCACTCACACACTGGTCGCTGGTCTCGGGGATGAACTCGCCCTCACTGTTGATGCTGGTGTAGGAGCCCTGACGGGCGATGCGTTGTTGCCGTTCGGGGACATATCCAGGCGGCGGTGAGCTGCGGCCCGTGTTCTGGGAGCCTGCGGAGAGGGGGGGGGGGGGTTCGGTCAGGATCACTACTCAGGCTGTGGGGTCCATGGGGTCCGAGGCTCTACGAACGTACATGGCAAGAGCAGGCCTGCAGAATGCAGGACTACGGACATGATGAGGGAATCGGCAGGGGAAATGTAAAAATGTAACAGAAAGAAAACCTGAAAGCAAACTTTAAATACATAAGAGAATGACATCTCTCTACTACAAATGCAACATGCAGTGCTTTACTATGCAGAGCTCATTGGACGGTGCTGAAAGCAATATCGAATCGAGAGATTCTCAAGATATCCGGAATTCCTGGACCAGCCAACACATCGGGACGGTTCACTCTTCTCCCAGTTACAACCCCCCCCCCCCACCACCAGCAAGGCTTCTGATTGGCCCGCTTAGCTAATGGTACATAGCAATCAGATGGGCCAGCCTCCAACAGGCTATTGTGCAGCAATCAGTGATAGAGGGCCAGGAAAAGGAAAAGGACTCACTGCTGCGTGTGTCAGAGGGGCCTCGGCCACAGTAACGGGATGGAGAAAGGGACAGGGGTGTGTGTGGAGAGAAGGCAAAAGAGGAGGAGGAAGAGTATACAAGAAATTCAGAATTAGGTATAAAACAGCGCCCATTTGAGGCATGAAGCCATCTCCATTTCATGCTCCTGCAAGCCCGTTTGCCATAGAGTTGAAAGACAAAGAGAGCCATACTCACTGGATGAGAGGTGGCGCCCCCTAGGCTCGGAGGACTGGTAGGCGGTGTTGACATCCCCCATAGACTGGGAGCCTTTGATGCGCACCTGCTTACACACCGAGATGTGGGAGGGGCTGGGTGCCTGAGGGCAGACGGGAATCAGGTCACATGGCATGCGGCTCAGTCAGTGATCGGAAGGTCGGCGGTTTGAATCCTAGGGTTGGCCGAACGATGTGCCCCTTGGGCTCCCTAGCAAGGCTCTTAAGCCTCAAATGATGCTGGGAGGGGCTGACCCTGCTAAAATGTAACAAGTATAACAAGTACCTATGAATAAGAAGTGAATAATGAAGGAGGATCAAACCGGCAGGTGACTGACGGCCCAGGCTAATCCTCCACATGTGGGTGTCGGGGTTAGAAGGCTGTGAGTTTGCCATTAGTTTGAATCGTGACCTCAGTACACAGTACGACCGCATGATTTACGTCTGCGTATCTAAAGTGGGTGTGCCGGGTCGGGCGCCCCCGTCTGATCGGCGCCCCCACACCGGCACGCACTGCAGGTCTGTGGTTTGGCCCAGCATGCGCACACACAGGGCTTATAGGCCAGAGCCGCCCGCTCCCTCATGCAAGGACTCATCTCGTCTCATCTGAGTCGTAAATTAGCGGATCCTCTGTTGCAGGCGGCGGGGGGGGGGGGGGACATGGCACATGAGCAGCAATAAGTCTGCCCTTCAGAAGGTGAACACTTTGTCTGGCAAAGGGGAGGGGCCAGCTGAAAGCTGATTGGCCCTCAGAATGTCCCCTCCCTGTCACAGATTCAAAAGGTATGATTGGCTAATGATAAAGTTGTCTCTTCTGTATGAGTTAAAGATCCTAGGATTGCCGCTGTCTGAGGAGGAGGCTCTTAGACGAAGGGACATGGCCAACGTACCAAACCACACAGATGGACAGATACCCGCAGAGACCCTTTACAGTGCCCCATGGTGGACGGACGGCAAGGCATTGCATCATGGGAATAGAGGCCCGAACTTACGTTATTGTGCTCCTGAGTGAACAACTGGATCTTGATACTCTTCATGTTGGAGCTGCGGTCCAGCAGGTCGATAGCCTTGTCCAGGTCGTCTTGACTGCGCAGAGGGATGGACAGCTGCGCAGCCGGAGAGGAGAACAGAGGGATCAGAATCACTCTGCTGTGCTTCTCTCCATGTCAGGCCGGGGGATGCGCTCTGGCAGGCGCTACCTCATTGTTCATGTAATGCAGGTCCAACAGCTGGCCGAAGACTGCGTGGACCTTCTGTCTGACCTCATCGAACTGCACCGGACGTCCAAACATCAGGATCCTGCCGCAGGGACACGTGGTAACAAGACCAGCGTGAATCGGACACCCATTTGCGAACCTCTAGATCTAGAAAGGATAACCGCGACGCAGACGCGTTGCGCAGAACGAAGAGGTTCGGTGAAATTTCCCTTCGCGCCCTCTGGGGGCGAGCGGGTCCCGCGGGAGCAAACAGACACTCAAGCTGCCTGCAAGCGAGGAGTCAGCGGCCGGCTCACACACCTAGCATTCCCGCGGTTTGCTCTGGCGTCCCGGGCCAGACCACAGCAGTCTTTCCCATAGGGTCCGCCCCACATACTACCCCAAGAGCAAGCATAGGCCAGGGGAACCGCAACGAACCCGGAGGTTCTACGCTTTACGGGGTTTATACGCACAGGCGGACATGCCGTCCAACAGCCGCCACACTTAGGCACGCATTTTAATTGGATTTTTAAACCGCGACGTACAGTAACAGATACCCGTACCTAAACGCTCCCGTACACCAACGTCACGCCATTTTTACACCACATATGAGCACGAGAACCAATAACACAGAAACAAACCCAAAGATCACGGTCTCACCTCCGTTCCCCACAAAATTCAAACTTGATTCTGACGTCATCCTGTGGTGAAACACAAACGAGAAAAAAAAACCAACCAATTAGTGCCACACGTGTGTGAAAAGACCAAAAAAAGCTCTAAGAAACGGACAGTGGGGGAGGGGCCAGGAGGCGCTATGGAGCCATTACCTGTCTTTTGGGGGGGCAGCTGGGCTTGGGTTTGCCCATGTCGAAAGGGGGCGTGGCCTGGCTGCGTCGGGTCATCTGCAGTGCCACCAGGTCTTTCATGATGGAGTGGAGAGCCTGTCGCTCGTCTGAGGGAGAAGAGGGAGACAGAGAGGCAGATGGAGAGAGTACCAGCGACCATTTAGCAGAAGGTGCTATGTAGACGCATGCTTTGGCATGTTGGCTTTGTAACCCGGGGGGGTGTTTCTTTGATGTGGCTCCGCCTCCCTATAAAAAAAAGGCAAATTAAAACAGATCCCAGCCAGGATGATGACTGTCTCACTCTGGCCGCTGTTGGCCTCTGGGGTGTGAGAGCAGCATCACCGACAGCCCGGCCACTCGACCCGGAAGTAGTTAAGCGCGCAGCTGTCTCTCTGTCCCAGAAACCCCCCCTGCACACCAAAATGAGGTCAGCGGGCGCGAGGGGGCGGGAGAGGGTGAGTGTGAAGCAGACAATTCAAAGTGGGACGACCTCTGACCCAGGGATGGAAAAATCAGGAAGAGGAGAAGGGTGTTTGGGGGGAAAAAAAGAATATGCTGTGGTTCTGCCTGCTCAGGATTTATTTCCTTATTGTGGAAAGTCAGAAACAGCACACACACACACACACACGCAACCTTAATTCATGTGCCCCATGGCTTATGTGCTGACCAAATAGTGCGCTATCAAAAGCTGCATTTCTTAAGAAATTATATAAGTAAAACAGTAATCCAAGTGTGACTCGTTCCGTTTAAGAAAGCTTTTAGAAAGGAAAGCCCAGAGGGCCGTCCTGCTCGGCAAACTTTCTAATGTCTAACCTCCCATGTTTGATCGGATAACTACCTCATGAACCAGGAAAAACATTCCTAGTGTAGCTTGGACATACATCACACGGAGCCGCGGAGGAAACACAGAGTGCTCAGAAATGCTTAAGGCAGGGGTGGCCAATCTCATCCGCAAAGGGCCGCTGTGTTTGCGGGTTTTCCCTGCAACTCCCTAATTAGATTACTAATTAGAGGACTGATTGGCTGAAGAGTCCTCAGACCTGGGTCTGAACAGCTGACCTACAGGCTATCCGAAAAACCTGCATACACACGGGCCCTTTGCGGATAAGGCTGACCTGACCACCCCTGCCTTAAGGTATGCTTTTCTGGGAAGGAGGCAGAGCCCCGAGGCACAGAAGCAGACAGACCGGCTGGGCGGCAAGTCATTGGGATTCCAGACTCCAGGCACTCAATGCGACTGGCTGAACAGCTTGACCCCACCCATTTCAGCAGCTCACCGGCAGAAAGCGCATGCACATGATCACCAACCCTGGCAGATGCTATCTTTGCACACCACCGCTGCTGCACGGGCTCACTACTCACTCATTTCTGCAGAGGATGGCTGCCGTTCCCACGCTGCAACGAGATGTTCAGAGGGTCGGTCCGCCAGCACCACCCATTAACAGCCTAGGGGAGAAAGCAGGAGTGTCCGTGAGCTTGGACAGCCGGCTACTCTTCATCATCATCAGTGTCACGGGTACAAGACACACAGAGCAAAACTGCTGCAAACTTCACTTCCGGGCCAAGAAGAGAGACAGAGGGAGAGGCTGAAATGCAGGCAACGGGGGGAGTTTCACTGATGCACAAAACATCCACTTCTGTCCAGACTCCTAAATGAAAGCCATTTATGCTCAACAGAAGCCGCACGCCGCAGTCACTTATACACTTCCAGCTAAGACAACAGCGTTTTAATGAGGCCTGCAGGCTCCGGCGCTCGCTGGATGTAGCAGCACTTTAATCATGATGTACTGCAGCTCGCAGCACAAACAGGCTCCCTGCAAAACACGTCAAAATCTCACCACGACTAATCAAAACCAGAGCAGTCCATATAATACACCTTCGTCCGCCCATCTGTCCGTCCGACAAACTGACAACGGGGGGAAAAAATAAAATAATTTCACAAATGACTGATATTTTTACCGACGGCCAGGGAGACGTCCGTCTTACACCTCACAATAATCTCTCGTTTTTGGCCTTCGACCCTAAAAGAGATCCTTCGTGCGACGGCCGCGAAAAACCAGAGAGAGACACAAGAAGGTAACAACGCGATTACGATTCGGCGACATGAACGGTAGAGGAAACCCCGCCATTGGTCACGGACGCATCTGAAAGGAAATGGAACGATTCCTCAGTCGGACTTGTAGTAAAACATTAGCATCTCATCTTTATTGTAATTTGCACTCCCTGCCGACACATGTCAGCCAGAAACTCATCACACATTCATGCGGTTTATTTTGTACATTTCAAGGCGTTCATCTCTCCATCCCCCCCCCCCACCCCCCTCCGAGGGGAGCAGGTATATCTGAGCGATCTCCACAAGTGAACTTTCCAATATGCACTTTGCTGCTCTGACGCACAGCGGAGGTGTGATGCGGATCCGACATATCCGAGGCAAAATTTAAGATGGAGATCGGACCGCTAACTCGGCACTGCCATTTACTTGCATGCGGCTGTGGTCAAGAAATTGAGCCACAAGCTAAGACTACAAGACAACAGGGCGAACAACAGATAGAAATACAACGATATAGAATTGCAATGGAATGACATGATCGTTATCTGACATGCATCTAGAATGTTGTCCGACAACCGATAAAGATTTGTCAAGTGTGGTGGCAGTCTATCTACTGTAGTTCTATGGCAGGAGGCCCCAGCTGGATGCCTCAACCAATGACAGGCCCACGTGTGCTATAGCCACAACTAAGTGCACACACTCCAACTAAGCAGTAGGTGGCAATGTGTCAGTGGGGCATCCAAAACATCGCAAGCTCAAAGACAGCTATTGCATCAGATTCACGTGTATTTTTGAGACGGATACAGACATTGGAGTGCGCATCCCCTCGACTGGCTGTCACCCCCTACTCTCCGGTCACCGGAGTCCGTCCTCCTGCCCTCCCCCCCCAGCCTAACCACGGGAATGCAGGGCACGTCCGCCTGGTGGAGATTTACCGCGCCGTAGCCCAGCTTTTAATCCGTCCTCACGTCCTCTTGCCGCGCGCATGAAAAAGAGCCCTGTCTGCACTCACGCTCTCCTCCTTGCCCTCCTCCAACATAAACAGAAGGCTACA
>JABFDZ020000049.1:14452565-14463138 GCA_019775955.2 Pollimyrus isidori | reverse complement strand
TCACCTTGTTCTTGTGTGCTGCTGTCTTAGAAACTTCGAGCCTGGAAGCAGCCTGACGCAGTGTAGCCTTCTGCCAGGATTAAATCAGGATTTAAGAATGCAGATTTAAATATATATATATATATATATATATATATATATATATCTCGAGTGGTCTTTTAATTTTTTTTCTCCCCAGAGTTGTATGTTGTGAGGCTTCTGTCTTAATTGCTAATAGTGACCCAATAAAGTGAAATACCAGGAATTTATGCCAGTTAGCATATTTGCTGACCAAAGCATCATTCATGCAGAAGGATTCCTATAATCAGGGATCGTCACTGTCCGTCTGCAGAGTTTTTGTGACCCCCCGCCCATAATGGAAGTCTTAGAGGTAATGGACCACCAGTGACTGGCATACAGATCCGACTGGAAGTCGCTTCCTGCTCTGTCACCACAGGCTCAGCACGAAATCTGATCAGCAACCACTTCACAGAGGGCATGAGCGAGCAGGCCATAGCCTACATCCTACTGGGCGTCCTTAGGGCACTGGACTACATACACCACATGGGATACGTGCACCGGTGAGACACTAGGGGGCGCCCTCTCTGTCTGGCCACATCTGGGTGGGGTTAAATGGTCTCGATCAGCGGGCAGATTTTGGCTGAGTGGTAGATAGTAGTATAAATATGCACAGGCACAATCATTCAAGCATGATGTGACCTGAAATGTAGGTGGACTTTCTCAGCATCGGCACCTGCTGGACACTATCGGCCTCAGTGTTTCCTCTTGCCTCCCCCCCCCTACATTTTTCCCGGCGCCCCCGTGCCCCAGGAGCGTGAAGGCCAGCCACGTGCTGGTGTCCGCAGACGGTCAGGTCTACCTGTCCGGCCTGCGCAGCATCTTCAGCCTGATCCGGCACGGGCAGCGGACGCGTGTCGTGCACGACTTCCCCCAGTACAGCGTCAAGGTGCTGCCCTGGCTCAGCCCGGAGGTCCTGCAGCAGGTAGGCCTGCTATATGCCTGCATAAAAACACTTAGACTCCTCTACTTACAAACTTTCAACTTGCAAACTTTCAGACATATCAAAGAAGGGGAGTCCAGGTCCAAATTGTTAGTTGGGGTCCCGTTTCCTGTCCGCATCATCAATTTTTTTTTTTTTCTGCGTGCCAATTCCACCTAGTACGACTTCTGGCCGCTATTTCTGCCTTGCAGTAGTGTAGCGTGCGTACTCCCAGCATCCTAGCTCTTAGTACTTGCGTATGCCCTTAAAATGATGTCGAATTGCAACTTACGAACATTTCAAGTTACAAATGGCTGTTTCGAACGTATCTTGTGCGTAAGTAGAGGAGCGTCTGTACTGACATACAGTGATACTATGGGTGAATCTCAATATGCGTACTTGACCATACCTGTGTTCTCGTTTAACGCCATCTTTCATTGCTGAACACCAGTTCCAATACTAAGGTCATTAGTACAAAGGATGGTAAAGATCCCCGTTTTCTGGTGTTACTCCTCCCCAAATATCAAGGATATATCAGTTGCATCGACGCCAAACGAAACCAATCCCATGATTCATTGCGCCCCAAGTTCTTTCTCGGAAATACAAGTAGAGTATTTGCGTTCTTGGTATTGCGATTCACCCTGATGCTCTAACACAATTGAGCACACGCTCCATGCTTGGCACTTACACTCTGCGCACACGTGCACATACACACACACAGAATTGCTTATCTAACATTGTCTTCCCGCACCCGCGGCAGAACCTGCAGGGGTACGACTCCCGCTCCGACATCTACAGCCTGGGCATCACGGCCTGCGAGCTTGCCAACGGGCACGTGCCCTTCAAGGACATGCCAGCCACGCAGGTGAGCCGTGAGCATTGGCCCAATGCCATGGTCATACCCCCCCAGAGACCGGCCACATATCTGCTGGTGCCAGCTGGAATCCGGTATCCAGTGGCGCCATCTTCAGTAGGCTTTAAAATTCCTGTTTGAATGCTGGTGGTTTTCTGCCCCCACCCAGACTCCGGTGGAACTCTTGTGTCTGTGATTTAAAATGCGTTGTTAGCTATGTGCGCAAGTACAAATACAGGAACGTTAGAGTGCCTATCCTCCCATATCACGTCGTGCTCTCCCTTGACACCGACACCCACGTATGCAGTTAAGAATGAAGCCTGGGATGCAAGTGCAGGTGTCAGGGCGTTTATTTGGTCCTCCTGTAGCTGTTGGGGGGGGGCTATCTCCTCAAACTCGCGACCTTCTGGTCGCAGGCTGATACCCTGTCCATTTAGCTGACGTGATGGACCCAAACTGTCCTAGAATTAATGAAAAACGAAAGCCGGGCGATCGTCTAATGTAAAAATATATACTTTATGTAGGTGTGATGCTTACCTCCTTATAAATCCATCCATTTTCAGTATCTAATTGTGCAGGATGAGGTGAACCGGCGGGCTGATACCCTGTGGTCTTGTTCCTGGGATATGATCTAACCCCCCCCCCACCCCGGCTCAGATGCTGCTGGAGAAGCTGAACGGCACCGTCCCCTGTCTGTTGGACACCAGCACCATCCCCCCCGAGGAGCTCAGCATGAAGCCGTCCCGCTCGGGCGCCGACTCCGGCATCTGCGAGGGCCCCGGGGCCCGGCACGCCAACGGGGAGCCCTCCTCCTCCTCCTCGGGGGCCCATCCCTACAACCGCACCTTCAGCCCCCACTTCCACGGCTTCGTCGAGCTGTGCTTACAGCGGGATCCCGCCAAACGGTGCCACATTCCTCTTAAAAATGTTTATTAAAAAAACTGCATCCTTAGGGCCAGAATGGAACATCAGAGTCACTAAATAAGTAAATGTTTGCTTACGCGGAAAACAAACTGTGTATGAGATGTTCACGTTTGCGGTGGTCACAGAGACTGGTAGCGTGACTGAGTGGATGGTTCCATCGTACGGAATATTGCTACCTTGGGAACATATTCTGCCGAATTTGCATCACTATCGCACCAGTCCGAAGTTTAAATACTTTTCAGTCAAACTGTCAGAAGGCTGAACTAGTTGGTTGAAACCAAATCCTGGTCTAGACTTTTACTCTCTGGACCGGAATTACCCAGCTCTGATTATCAGATACAAATGCAGAATCTGAGTTGTCTTTCTCCTCCCTGCAGGCCCTCTGCTAGTGCCCTTGTTGGCCACTCCTTCTTCAAGCAGGTCAGTGGAACTTTCTTATTGGTCCATTCTGCTGCCTTTAATAGACAGGAATAACTGAAGCCAATCGAGCAGTTGCTGTTGTATTACCCGCAGTAGTCGGACACGGAGTCTCCCGCACTGGACCGCATGCGGCTTCCTGTCCCTAACCGCTGATCCCATCCTCTCCCATGCCCTCAGATTAAGCACCGCCCCTCCGAGTCGCTCCTGGAGCTGCTCCAGCCTGTGATGCCCGTCGGCAGCGTTGAGAATGCCCAGCCAGGCCACTCCCCACCCGGCTTTGCCAGCCTGGAGTCCGGCCTCAGCCACCTAGACGTGGACGACTGGGATTTCTGACAGAAGGGGCGATTTCCTTCACTTTCGTTTATTTTCTTTCCTTTCAAATAAGGAAAAAGCTCCAGACTTTCAGACGCGCTAAGGGCTTCTCCCTCTTTCCGTCCGGAGGCCGCCGTGGGATGTACAGCTCTACCAGCTCTAACCTTCAGGTCTGCTGGTGTCCTCTGAGGCTGGTCACAGCAGTGAACTCGCTGAGGTCTGGCATCATACCACCTGCTCCAAACCGAAGGCAGCGAGAAGTCCCCTCTTCTCCTGTCAAAGTAAAAGCCCCGTCACAGTGTCGTGCGTTGACTCTCCCTCCTCACCTCACTCCTTTGGACTCAAGTCCCAATTTGGCTGGGACCATTAAGTCAGGTGTGTCGATATTGCACAGTATTTGTTCTGGAGCTGCCTAAGTAAGTCTTAAAGTAGAACCTGATTGGACGGCTAAAGGTCGCCGATGTGAGGGATCTTGGGAGGGGGGGGGGGGGAGAGATCCTTTCCATCTGCGGTCTCTTCACAGTATAGCAGAGTGCTTCACCTTCTGCTCTTTCGGCACAGAGTATTCAAACCTCCACAAGCTGAAACCCATTTTGAAGGAGACTGTTTGAATAGTGTGTTAGGAACAATGGGATTACTGGGATTACATTACAGAATGAGAACCTGTTTTTTTTTTTTTTTTTTGCCTTGTTGAAAGTAAAGCTTGTACCTGATTAAAGATGTTGCTGAAATTGCACTGGCCTGTTGAATTGACCGGCCGGGACCAATGAGGAAACATCACTTTAAAAAAAAAAAGGCCTTTATTTATAAAAGCAGGATACTGTACAACATGTCTACAGTGGGGGGCGGGGCTGCAGTAAAAGCACAAAGCAGGATCTGCTAATCATCTTCATCAGATGGTGGCTGGTCCATCTTGGCTTCATGCTTCTGCATTTTGGCCATCAGCTCTGAACAGGACATTGAGATGGAACATCAGAACGTATAACACGAAAATAACCACACTAAGTCCAAAAAACCCCTTCATGGGCTGCGGAGTCGGTGTCCGATATCATTTTCTGGGCCACTCGACCTTCATGGAGAACATCATGAGGTGAAGGAAAAGTCATAAAGATGTTGGGAAGAACGAGCTAAGAGCCCTCAGACTAGGCTACGCTGTTACACGACGTCAGACTTTACTCATGTGGGGCCCCCTATGTGAAACAATACTCAGGACATTAACTACAAACCAGTCCCACTCTGTGCTGCTTTATTTTGGGTGAGGAATCTAGTTTTACTTAGAGACTCAAGCTTCGTTGAGCTCAGGACTCAGTATTTACACGATGTGCTAAACAGAGTTTCTCATTTATTAAGCAGGGTGTTACTGCACTGCTATTCCCTTCTATTCATGTAAAGATATACATCACCATCTCAACTCCCTAAATATCTATATGGATGTATAAGCACTGGTTCCACTACCTTTGGCCGGGTTGAAGACACCATTGGTTTGCACGTTGCAGACGTAGCAGCGCTTGGACTTGCGGTAGTGCTGGAGGGCACAGGCTTCGCAGAAGTAATGACGACATCTGGCAGCAGAGAGATGAGTCAACGCTGCAGCTTGACGGCAAATCTGGCAACCGCCTCCACACCGCTCAGCCACTGCATCCACCGCGTACTACGATGACTGATCACGGCACCAGGTCCGCTCAATCTCCCGTAGAGGCGGCTGCGTCTTACTTGGTGATGATGGGGTTCTTGAAGGTTCCCCGGCAGATGAAGCACTTGAAGGGCAGATCCTCTTCGTCGCTGCTCACTTCGTAATTCTCTTCATCTAGAAGTGCACGGTTTTCAAAAACCTCTTAGAGCCGAATGCAACCGGCGACATCCCGCTAAATGTCAGGGGCTACAAGCTTCTTCCCGCCTCTCAGGTGCCCCGGGCCACTTACCGTTGGCGCCGTATCGCCCCTCATCTAGCTCCCGTTCGATCTGCCAACCATGCTTGTAGTCAGAGCGATCGTGTAGGAATTTGCAGCTGTCTGAAACAATATGAAACTGGAAATGTACTTCAATTTCTCTGCACGTTACCTGACCGTATACCTCGCATGTGACAAATAAAGCCCTTGACTCTTAGAGGACAGCAATGATGCTTTAAATCATGTGTCTAAGCTTGACTTCCAAAAAATAATGATTCAATTTAAAAATCAACCCAAGCAGCTCACTCACCCCCGAAACCACAGAAGCCAGTCTCCTTGTAGTCCTTGCAGATGTCTGGCTGGTAGTCCCAGCGTACAGTCGCCCTTAAATGCTCCGGAGCACGGATGGGGCCCTTTCTGCCATGCGCGTGAAAACATTAAGAGCAGGCATGTGGCCAAATAATAAACTTACACATCTGAACCCCCAGCAGAAGTTCGCAGATCTGGTTAAGGAGGTTGAACTACTAAAATTAAAAGCGCCACATCAGCATCTGTATACAACCCCAAAATGTCAGCTAAATGCACAATAACAGGAGCACGCTAAAGGGACCAGTTTTACAGGGACACAGAGGTTCGGGACCGTACCAGACGTACCTGACCATACCAGAGGATGCGTTTCCCATAGTGGAATCCTTGGGTTTGATGTACTTATGGTAGTTGTTCATACCTCTGTAGATTTTATCATCCTCTTTTCCTGAAAGTTCCTGGCAGAAGATAGCCAAAAATTCACAGCAACAAAAAAAGTGTCAAAAGTAAACCAAAAGTGGTGCTAATCACATCTAAAACTTCTGAGCAGTAAGACAGAGGTAAGGGGCACACACTGCTACAGTACGTTGCTGCATCTACGACATGACGAACCACCTCAGGCATGAGAACCCAAGTGCAACTGTGCAGTGGGTGATACCTCAGCACCTCACTGGTCCGAATGGAACGTGTAAAGTTTTTTTTGGTGACTAGAGTGCCAACCAAATCCAAAATTTTCCTTGAAAACTAGGAGACCCATTTGCAGGGCTGGATGCAGATTAACCAGGATGAAGCAATTAGTGGGCCTTGCTCAAGGGGCCAACAGAGTAGAATCACTCCTGTCATTCACGGGATTCGATCCAACAACTTTCCAATTGCCAACACAGAACCCTAGCCATTACTTTGTCTATACTCCACCTCTGAGTAATAACAACAAACATTATTTTTGTGAAGATTTAAAGGTATACCCGCCCCCTGATTTACAAGGGGGGAAACATTAGTCTTTACAAGCAAAACCCTTGCCAACCTCTTGGATCTTCTGACTCCGCTCAAAAATGGCCTGAGCATCTTTGTCCCTCTCTGTGTCAAGCTCATACACAGCTGTGGCGCCCATGTCCTCCGGGCCCTCGGGTTTCTGAAACGGAGGGAGGGTGAAAGCAGATTATAACGCACAACCACACGGGGGAAAAGTGCCTAGCAGGCAAAGTTTAGGGCATTTCCGGGTTTCTGGATTATAACACTCACAGCCGATCGGGTGGACTTGTAGGCCACCATAACCTTCTCCTCCTTATCTTCTTCACTGTCACTGGAGCTAACCATCTCCCTCTCTGTCCGCTTTGTCTGGATAAAGGAAAAAAAGGCAACGTGAAGATGACAGACAAGGCGGGTTCGGGACACTTATGGAGCGCCTTATCAGTACCTTCTGTATCATGGGGTTGGAGATGCTGGGCTTTTTCTCCCGTCTAACGACCCTGTTCCCCTCCTCATCGCTGTTGCTGCCTGGGAGGACGAACAACGCTTCGGGGTGACGGGCAAATCATGCGCTTCCAGCTTAAATTCACAAATCCGCATTTTGAATAATGTTTTGAAATTTACCAGTTTAAACATCCTGGATGTAAAGTCGTAAGCCCGTCGATTTAAATACTCAACGATAAAGCAGATAAAAAACACGCAGTTACTAGATTAGATAGTAGCTAGTAGCAACGTCAGATAAAGGACGCTGGCGAATTTAGCACTTGCTTTTCATAAAATTAGATATATGATTAATTATTAATGGATATAATTGCAATATTCTTTAAAGTCGCATGATTCGCCCACGTGTATTAAATCAAAAAACGTTACGTCATTCTAAGCGTAAAGAGAGAAAACATACCTTTATCACTGTCACTTGCTTTCCTCTTGCGAGCGGAGAACTTCTTGGTTGACTTTTTAAACAAAAACGTACATGTAGACTTCTCCTCCTGCGCCTCCGCCATGTCTGCCGCCAGTCAATAACACACTGGTGCCAAAAGCGCCAGGCGATTACGACAGCGCCGCCTGGCGTCAGCAAACGACACACCATCACGTTCTTCTTCGCTGCTTCGTACAGCCGTGGAAGATTATCTGTCGCTGCGGAGCGCTGCTGTCGCCTACAGGATGAGGAATGAAACGTGCCAGCGCAGCATTGTGGCGTAATACGTCGCTCGGCTCAATTACTGGTTATTCACCAAAACGACTTTGTTGATAGCAATGGAAAAACTGCCTACTTAAAAAAACTATATAATATTAAAATATGAGCTATTTCACGTTGAATTCTTTCTTTCACGCCTGCATGGTCAGATGACTATTAGTGCGCATAGAATAGGCTACTAAGGAAATATAGGACAAGGTAGCTAAATCATTTTATTTAAAAACAATTGCAATAAAATTACCCTGCGGAATCACTTTTCAATTCCACCAAGCTACGATTTCTTAGGAAAACATAACAAAAGTTGGCTTCGGCAGGTTACTATCAACCTATACCTTTGCGACTGTCATTTACACCCAAATGCAGAAAAGTCCGTGGGGCGCATCGACGAAGTTCAGCCACAGTTCAATGTGAATTAAAAACGCGTAAATGCACATTGCGTATCTGCGTAAGCATCAGTGCAATTCATTGAGTCGGTTTGATTCATTTGTGTTTTGTTATACACACATTAATTCAATTAAATCAGACTTTTATGGTCACCAAGTACTATATATATAATATATAATTTCATACATATCATTATGCCAATATAATACAGATCATGTCGTTTGCCGATTGATTAAATAACAGCCATTCTGCAACTGGGAATTAACTTTGTCTCCGGACTCAACCTCCCATGCAACACCTCTCTGTTTTACCTTGTGCTCGAATACTCCGAGTGTCCGTCGCGTGACAGGGTCCGCATCCCTAAGGTGCGGTTCCAAAATCATCGAGGATCGTGCGTGACTGTAGGAAGAGTTGAAACCAGCTTCGGTGGCTAATTTTACACTCCGTGTACCTTATTTCCCCCCCACCAGAGGCATCAGTGGCATCGTCGTTCCTCCTTGTCGGTAGCTGAGGCTTCATTTGAAGCGTTGCATCCGAAAGCCGCTGCAAGGGAGGAGTTGCGTGTCCTGGGATACCGGAGGCTCCCTGCCGGCACCGGATGGATTCGGGCTGTCTTCACTCAGCAATGGCTATGGGTCTGTCATCTAAAAAGGCATCTTCTCGGAGCGTTGCCGTGGAGCGCAAAAATCTCATCACAGTCTGCAGGTAATGCCCATGACGGCCGCATGCTTTCGGATAACATCGATGACAGAAGGTCAGACATTTATTACAGCGAGGACCTAGATCGGTGTTTTTAAATGATCCTACACGTCTGTTATTCCTGTGTATGACCAGCAAGAGGGACATTTTTGGTAGCTAGCTAAGGGACTGGCTACCGAACGTCTTATGTGATGTTGCAGAAATATGTATATCCATGGGGTAGACGTGTTTAAATTATGTATGTTGATTTTTGCAGGAAAATTGGAGAAAGGGGAAGAACACCCTCTCTGCAAAAAACATTTATTTTAAATATAGCATGTATAGGCCTAGTTAATTAGTAATGTAGGGAAACGCGTGTGACGAGCACGGTTTGTGGGTTATATTTTCATAAACATTTATGTTTGGTTGCGCGATGATGAAACGCAGAAGGAATCCGCTTTGATGGTGGGTGGTGACGTGCGGTTCGCCTGCCCGCCGCGTCTTTGGACGCCTGCCCGTCCTCCCGATCTGCGCAGACCGGCTCGTCACGGCTGCTCTCCCCAGGCAGGCGTGTGCATCCGACCTATGTATCCCTTAACTAAACGGGAACAGTCCTGGTTGTACTGGTCCAGGTACAGCCGTCCTTCTGGAACAAGAACACAATCTGATCCCCTTGTTGACTGCTGCATTAGCAATTTAATAGATAAATACGGTTTATTGCCCCCGAGCGGAAATTGCTTTAATTCAATAATTGCTTAATCATCGTTTAATTAGGCTAAGCAGACACCTTTAGTCATGTATACTTACATGTGTCAATACATGTAAATACTTACATGTGAACAACGACACAGTACTGAATAACACATTGGTATGGCTTTATTTTTAGTGATTTCCCCCCCCTCCCAGTAACAAAACAATATAGCGAAATGGAGTAGAGACGTCATCGGCTACAGGAATACAGCATCTGTCATAGCACCAGTTTGGCCAGATGTTTGACACCTTTACACTGTGCACATGCAGTGCTCAAAGCCAAGGCGTTTATTTCATAGGGATGGGAAGAAAGTAAAACGGACTGAACAAGCAATTGTTGTAACTTTGTAAATTCCAGTCCTCTTTGGGGATGGTGTCAAGAATCTTTGCACAGAATCTGTAGGGAGCGTTATACTGGGAAAGACAGTGAACTAATTGTGCTCTGCTCATAGTAACGCCACTGAAGGGGACATCGTGGCTGATGTCATTTAACTCGGCGGCACTGCTCTTCAAATAATTCTTGCAAGCAGCACTGGTCGCAAGTGTTTTTAAAAAGACATATGTTTTTTGATTCATTTTTTCCGTATGCCATAACAGAGGATCGGGGAAAATACAAGTGGGCATGCCTTGATTTGTGGAGGGATTTAATGGTCTGCTCTTTCAGCGTTTCACAATGCCATTGCACAGATGAGATATCTGGCGCCACATGAGATCCTGCATTAGCCTATCTGGTCGCACACACAAGCATAAAAATCACAGCACCCTTTCAGGAAAAGATTATAACACCATCAATCAAGTCAACTTTTTTTAGCAGCTCAAGCAGACACAGAAGATGACACAACACAGACACGCGTTTAAATAACCTTATGACACGAGACTTAACAGACATTTAAAATAATTACGTTACTAAG
>JABFDZ020000049.1:14441685-14452465 GCA_019775955.2 Pollimyrus isidori | reverse complement strand
CACCCTTTCAGGAAAAGATTATAACACCATCAATCAAGTCAACTTTTTTTAGCAGCTCAAGCAGACACAGAAGATGAATCTCGGACACAACACAGACACGCGTTTAAATAACCTTATGACACGAGACTTAACAGACATTTAAAATAATTACGTTACTAAGACATGAATAACACGATGCATATATATCCCGTTTTTTTGCTGTATTAGCAATGCTAAGTATTATATCATTGAATGATTCTAGCAGAACAACAAATATATATTATTCAGACATGTGCATGAACTGTGGGTTTCACAAACAATGGTAGCAGTCTTTGGGATTCGGATGTAAAAGTTACTTGTTGAACAGACAATAATTTGCATGCTATACTCCTCATTGTGACACCTATGCACCTGAAAATAGACATTCAGTAGCAGGAGTAATTGGGCTCCTTGGCAGTGAATCTCTCTTCAGATGGACCGAGGTCCTGGTGTCTCCACCAGGCGGCCCGCGCATCTCCTTTCGTGGACGAAGAGACTCGCTTCCCGGCCGAGGGCGTGGTTTTTACGGCCGTCTTCTTACGCTTTTGCAGTTTATCTAAATTAGCCGATTATTATACTTTGACCGTTGATTTCCCGTCTTGTGTACAGTTCTGCCTCTGTCTATAACTGGCAGCTTCCTGGTGTATGAGATTTGCCCGATTACAGTAAATATGTGAGGGTAACAGCACAAGCTTAAGCGTCAGTAGCTAAGAATGCGAAAACGATTACTTGGTATCTAAAACCACGATGAAGACGGGGAGCAGCGTTGGACTCCAGGCACGCGAGGTTGGTTAGATGTTAAATTCTCTACAGAGCATGACTCCCAGTGCTTCGTGTCTCAAGCATACATCAGCAGAATACAGCAGGCACCTCCCAGGCTCTGTTGGAGTAAGATCATGATGGCACTGACCTGAAGCACAATATTTTCCTCTGTAGTCAAAGCAAAGGATCTTGAACATTTGACCCCACACTAATCACAAATTGCAGACCAGGTTTGGATGGCACCAAGATCCCTCATCCTTTTCGGCGGTTGTGTTGTCCATACTAGGTTGCATCAGTCGTTCTTACGGCCTTCTGGTTGGTGGATTTAGTTAGCGTTTCGAGTTGCTGGGTTTCCCAAGTGAAAAGGTGGTCTTGTCTCTCGTGATTCTAGCTTTTCCCAAAGAGGTGGTGGTCTTGCCCCTGCTATAGCTGGACTTCCCCATGGAGGAGGTGGTTCTGCCTCTTTTGATGGTGGTGTTTCCCATTGAGATGGTGGTTGTGTCCCTTTTCAGGGAGGAATCCCCCATGGAGATGGCGGTTTTACCCTGGCTGATGCCGGTGTTACCCATGGAGATGGCGAGCTTCCTGTAGCGTTACTCAGTTTTCTCTCAGTGTCAGCCTGCTGGGTCCTGCCACACCGCAGCCCCAGCCTGACAAAGGTCTGATCGCCGCAGAAGAGGATTCGGCGCCTTCTGTATTGTGGTTCATTTGCCGGACAGTGAAACACCCTCGCGAACAGGCCTAAGGCTAGATTCCATGTGTCCTGTAAATGGACAGAATCTGCCCACAAGTGTTACGGCATTTTGGGTGGGACAGTGGTCCAATTGTCTAGTTGCCATGGAAACAGCCTTGAATGGTTGAAGGAGACATTGTTGCACCCAAGGCAATTGGTAGTGACATCACTCAGTTTTTTTGGCACTGTTCCTGAATGTTTGCTATATTAAGAACTGGACCAAAGCAAGTGTGAGATGCTTGTTTCTCGTGTCTTAATATTACACTTTGGGATTTTGCACATAAGTAGCTGTTTTTGTCCCCTCTGCTTTTAATTTTCTGGACACCTGCCAGTTGCGTTGGGCAGACTGTCGCATTGTTGTTCTGCGATTTACTTATTTATTACACACGTATGAACTGTAACCTTGATGAAAATTAATGAAAATGTATCTAGAAAATGTGCAAGATAAATATGAAATAAATATGTAACTGAAGAGGTCCTTGTGTTCTATACACAGATGCGTAGACGATATATTTAAAGTATTATTGTATACTATATGTATCTGATCTGAAATTGGAAAGTTACTACCTGTTTGGTGTCCTTCAAGAGTCTTTAATCTAGTGAATTTAATTTTTATGTATCAGTCTGGGAGTCTTTTGGATACCACAAAGTTGCCTTGTGGATGCCATCAAGATTTTTTTTTTTTGCGTAGGAACCATTTACTACCAATACAGTAGGGCGGTGTTTGCCAACCAGGTCCTCGGAGCTGGGAGGGATCTAAAACGTGGACTGTCTGTGGGTCCCCGAGGACCGGACTGGGGAAACGTAGCAGTTGTGTAACTATCTGTAGCTCCAGTGTGTTGGTCTGGTTGTGTGGTTATGATAATATGCTCTCTGCGTAGTTTCTACATGCTCTATCTAGAAAGATGTGAAATCAAGGATCGAAACAACATTTTACTGTGAACAATAAAGGTATTGTTTTGGACTAGAGTATGTGTTGTCTACATTAAAAAAGTAATATCCAATTCGAGTGGTGGGTGTACATGTGTGGGGGGAGACAGAGAGAGTCTGTGTGCTTGCAAATTTGTCTCAGGGGGCTTCAAACTCAGTTGCAATCTCTGAAATGTGAGGAATGGATTCCATATGTTCTATAGCAGTACAGTAGAACAGTTGTCCTGCTCCTCGGGGAACACTGTTGAATGGCCAATGGAGATATTGTTGCACACAAGACAATTGATAGTGACATCACTGCGATCTATGGCATTGTTCCCCCGCTGCTCTTATATGTTATGCAAGAGCAATACTTATACAATGTTTAGCTTTTTTTTTTAATGTGTCTTAGTACGCGAGTCTCTGAGCTTATCTGATTTCGTCTGGAGGATTGGTTTCTATTTAAAAAGCAAGGAATGGCTCCAAGACTAATTAATCCAGGCATGAACTCATATAAAATCAAGTTTATTACAGAACCAGACTTACAACCTCCGACTGACGATACAAACCAGATTGATCAGTTAGAAAGACATGCAGACATATCACACAAGTCCTCACATCTGATTCTAGGAATGGACTTGAATAATAATAATAATGATAATACATAAAGCATCTTGGTTATTTAATGGAAATTACAAAATCAAGGGAAGTGTAAGGGCTAGTATGAAGGCAGTTGTGCAAGTTTGTACAAAAGAACATCCCAAACCTTATTATACAGGTGACATTTGTACAATTTGTATACTGCCAGTGTCAGTTGATTTTATGTGTTACTGTATAGGAATCTTCAGTTAATATTACCAGCTCCATCCATCAATGACTGACACTAATCCACTAGGGGGCATCAGAGTGGGGGCTGCAAACAAGGCTACGCTAGTTTTGCGTTATATTTATGCTGATGTCAACACACCTCACCCGAGAAGTAGCAGAAATGTTAGAGCATCACAAGTTAGTTTGTCGAGTTAGGTATGCATGCACTGGGGTCCTACACTACATGCATGATGACATCATCAAAATGTACTTTTGTTGCAAAGTGTGTCCATTTTAGTCCATCCATAAAATATTCAACTTGCAATACCAGCACCATATATGTACACTGACGCTTCCTCCAGAATTGATGTCGTATTTCTGAGAATTCTTGAATGAGTTTGGTTTTGTTGCCCTTAAATTAACAACAAACAGTTTTCCGGATACTTATTTGGAACTGGCACTCTAAGACCATCACTCTCAATGCCAGACAAAGCGCATATCTCCAAAGCAATGACCCACAAGGGCAAATGTATCCTAACTAATAATGGGCCCCTGCAGAGTCAGAGGCCAGCAGCTTTCTTTATAAACTGTGATTGACCATTTCTTCACTTTGGAGTGGGGAATGGAAGGTCATTCTTTGAACTCTTGTGATGTTTTCAATATCATGTTGTAAGAGGCTTTGGTTGTAAGCTTATAGCTCTTTGAGGAAAAACCACTCTTACCATGTGCAACTCCACATTTGGGTTGAATCACAGTATACGTACTTGGCTGTAATTGTGTGCTCATGTACCCATTTTGTGTCACCTTCCATTGCCAAAGACCAATTCCAATAGAACAGAAGTGCCTGCTGTACAGAGGATGGTAAAAATCCATGGATGATGTTTTTGCCCCCCCAAAATATCAAGATTAATTGCACCCCAAGTTTGTTCTTAGATGGCAAGTTTGCAAGACTGCTCTTGCCAAGACCACAAGTGTGGTCTTTGTGTTTTTGATACTGAGATTCACCCTGGGTCACGTGGAAGCAGGTGGAAAGGCATATTTAGCTGAGTCTGACAAATGGCAAGGGTGGGTCAAGTTCATCCTGGCACATACAAACTCCACAAAGAAGTTCAAGACCTCATTAGTTCATGACTTGAACGGTTTCTCCAAGAAATACCAGTGAAGAAAGCACTAATCCCCTTCTTTGTGTGTACCTGGCATTCTGGAACTTGTTCTTTAAGGCTCTTTGAGGACCCCTACCATGCTTTTTAAGCGCCATTGAATGCTAATGTATCATCTGTTTCAAGTGACTGTTCCATGGCGGTTCAATGGCTGTGATTTATTTCCTAAATAATGGCTGAATCCCCAGGAGTTGTCTCTAAGACCAACTCAGCAGCGTCTTTGTGTTGACAAGTGCTATAAGGGGTCCTCCCATAGGCTGTCTCTTGGGAGCAGCCTTGGAGTGTTTGTCTCCCTTTGGGAACCAGAGCATTGAATCTATAAGGAAAATCACCCTGACAAGGGTCATCTATACAAGGTTTCATTACATCCTGTGAACAGAAAATAAGGAGATTTGTAATAGGGTTTTCAACACCAATTTTGCCATTTAACAAATAATAAAGCTTCGACATGATCCAGGGCCACATTTTTCACTCAGTCCTATTTTTGGGCTTTTAACACAAAGTATTTGCAAACCTGATAAAGAACTTTGTGGACAATGGGATTGCTCATTTTTATCTGAATCGGAGGGCAGGGCATATCCTAGAATCCTGTACTGCTGTTACTGACAGAACTATGACTCAGGTTTCACAATAGATCATCAGCGCAGATGAATCCATTAGTCTTCATCCTGACCTCATTATCTCCATAAAGAGGGAATATCTGACTGCTACAGAGTTACATTCTACCTGAACAGCGGTTGAGATGTTGAAAGGCGGCCTAGTGAATAAGGCATACATTGTGCAGGAAAACGTGCATTTTCTGCCAGCATTGTTCATGGGGCCATATATTATTATTGTTATTATTATATATATTTTTTCAGGTGTTTTAAGGTACTATCAAATCTGATAACAACTAACCTGTTGCAGATTTCAATTTTTGGCAGATTAAAGACTTCACTGATTAGTTAAAATCACCTAAACCTGGCCTTTCCAACCCGGCTACTCTCAGACCTGTTTATGTCAGTTTTACCTCTGTTAATTTGGATCACCTACTACGTTTCTTAAATACTTAAATACAACGTTACCGAATCTTTCGATCGACATCCCGTGAAACCTTGTCCCTAAATCACATGAGCAACCCAAGTCTGGTTTGCGTCTTCAGTAACTCCACCTATAAACTATAAACACCTATGAACTCTCTGGCCCTTCTGTTACTCCATCCTCCTCCGTCACAAACGTATATTATCACAAAAACACTGCTTCACTTTATACTCCAGGGGAAACCTCCTGAGAATATGCATCCTCCCAGACAGCTTTTTCTTCCCCATGTGATCCGGGTTTTATGCCTCCTTGGTCCTCTGTGATGTCCGGCTGTCTCGGGGTGTGAGTGCTGTCCACCCTAACTGTAAGTTCTGCTCTTTATCTCGTCCTGAGTCCATCTCTCTGGCGACGCCCTGTGGGTCGTGTCGGAGAGGCATCTTGTTTATCTGCCCATAGTAATAATGGCGACTCTCCAGCAAAAAGAAAAGAAAGAAAGAAAACAGTACATCTGTTGCTAGTTGGGTGGACTTCGGTGCAGGGGCAGTAACTCTGCTGTCGTGTTTTGATAACCAGCCAACAGCCGTAGACAACATGGACAAACGCAGCTGATCCCACTGACCGTGCAAGCTGTACGGAGAGAAGCTGTGTGGAGAGAAGTTGGGAAATTCGATGAGTATGTGTTTCTCCAGTATTCTAATACTGCCTACTCCTGAGCCTCGGAGTTCAGTGGGAGCTCAGCCTAGCTGCACTTACGCTTCGGGAATTCCTTGACAGTTTGTAATGCTAAAGCTATTTGCCTCACTCTTACATTGCTTTGATTCAGAGTCTGCGTCTGACGAATAAATATAAATGCATTTCTCTGCCTTGTCACTTTGTTCAAAACATTTTTAGGCCAAAATTTTTGCCTGGAGGTCCTCCGCAGAGTGTCCAGATATATACTGATATTGGCTTTTAAGGCACCAAAGAAAGACTAATTACATTTTTTTAGTTGTTACCCAAAGGAATGAAAGTTTAATTATACTCTTATTACTGCATCAAGGGCGCGCAACAATTTTCCACGGTGATGGTACCAAGAGCATCCCAATCCAGCACCAAAGATGAGCTTACACACTGAGCATTACCCTGGCCATCAGTAAAGAAGCGTTATCAGGACAACACTTTCCTTTCGGAAATGAAATATTAACAGGTACGCAGATGCTGCCTAATATAGAGAACTGCACAATTTGCCTACTTAAAACTGCTGCTAATTTGCATATATTCGCAGCCGCAATGATTAGCGCACCTGACACATTTGTAAGAGATGAGAAGTGCGTTTGCTATTAAATCTCGCCACATGATTGCAGGCATGAGAAAAGACTGAATTCCCATTGGCATTTGGCGTGTGCTAGCAGCGTGTACCGATGCTCATTTGATTAATTTCGTCACAAATAAGGCTTCGGCACTTTTCCTCATATGTGATTCCTCATATGCGAACAGAAGTCAAGAAAAACAAGCTTGTGTCACCAACCTGTTGCTTGGTGTATTATATAGCCAGCAGAGGGTCCAATCAGCCAATCAGACCCCTTCTTAAATTACAAATGAAACTCCCAGTATATGCGCCATTGAGTGTTACTGCCTCTGGTGATGATGTTTATGCCGACCGAGATGGTGGTCGTTCCCCTTATGATGGTGATGTTGCGCACCGATACCGTGATCTTTCCTCTTCCGACTGTGCTTTTGCTCAGTACAAGAGAAGTATTGGCCCTGCTGATGGTGGTTTTGCTCATAGAGAAAGAGGTCTTGCCCCTGTTCACTACAGTTTTTTTCCTTAAAACACTGGACTTGCCCCTTGTGAAGGTCGTTTTGCTTCTCAGGATGGTATCCTTGCCCCGGGTGAATGATGTCCTGCTTCTCTGTAGGGTAGTCTTGCCACTGGGGATGGGGGTTTTGCTCTTCTCCTGGGACTTCTTGCCCCTTGGAGTGGAGGTCTGATCCATCTAGGCGGTGGTCCTGCGCTTGAAGATGGAAGCTTTGCCCTGAGAAGATGTGGTCTTGCCCCTACGGAACGTATTTTTGCCAAATGAAATGGTAGTCGTTCCTCTCTTGATGGTTGACGTGCCCATGGAGAAGGTCGTCTTTCCTCTTTTGATGGAGGTGCTACCTAGGTTGATGGCGGTCTTTCCCTCAGTGATGCTGGTATTGCCCATCGCACAGGGGGGAAATAGCCCTTCACATCACTTGAGGTATCCCGTACAGAGCATCACCTGCAGCCGGATCCCCTGCTCTGCAGTCCTGCAGCCGCAACATGAAGTAAATCAGATCGGCAGGCAAAGAGTGTGCGGCCCGTCTGCTGTTTTGCCGCATTTGTTGAGCAGCGAGACGTGATCCCGTAAATGCTTGGGATAGTTTCATGTGACCTAGAGTGGGCACAGAAACCCTTGGGGTTTTGTCGCCTACCGGATCGCACAGTGGGCCGATTGTCTTGTTGCCAGGGCAACAGCATTGGAGGGCTAAAGGCGACATTGTTGGACACAAGACCATTGTAGGCGACATCAGTTTGCCCCGTGGTACTACTCGCGAATCTCCCTGTCTGAACTTGAAATTCCAATCGCTACTTATTTAGAGGATTGTTTACGTCTGTATTTATTTGCATATTTACCTTCCTCATGGAGACTGCGGTAGTGGTCTCGGAAAGGCTGCCCCCTGCAGGATTGTTACAGAAGGTGCCAAAGTTGAGATGGCATGGTGATTCAGTGGTCACTTCTATGGCTTCCCACCTCCAGGGCTGCGGGTTTGATTCCTGTCCCTGGATCTCTATGTATGGTGATTGCATGTTCTTCTAGTGTCTTCCCCTGCTTTCTCCTGACCTGGACAGGAGGCCAGTCTCTACCAGGTGCCTGGTATTGCTTTCTAGCTCACTGACACACTGTACTAATAACTAGATAAAATATAGTAATATTGAATAATAAAAGTCTTTTTTACCCCATATAGCATATTGGCGAACCTAAAACTAAAACCTACAATACTTAAACAATGGCTTTTTGAAATGGTGGCATTTACTTGTATTATAAAGTTAAACTTATAACTTCATGATCTTATGTGTCTTCAAATTTAAGCAAATATATTGCATCCATGTGACAGTCTCATGCTACAAAAATAAAACCACTTGTTAAGTCAACAGGGGTAGGGTCAATGCTATGCTGGACTGTGTACTTCATCATTGACGTACTCGATAATGAGATGGTTTCCATGTGTTTAACAGCGTATTGCATTTGGGTGTGTCCTTCAGAGCATGGTGCCTACCTCTTTGGCCAACAGGTTCTCTGTGAAGACTTTGCTGGAGAAGTACTCAGCCGAGCCCATCGATGACTCTTCAGAAGAGTTTGTCAACTTTGCCGCCATCTTGGAGCATATTCTCAGTCACCGCTTCAAAGGCAGCACAGCAGGTAATGTCATACCTGCACAGGTGTGCGGGTTGCGTGGGGGGATGTTTGCAGTTTTGACCTACAGGAGAATCATGGAAGTCCATTATTGGAGATGATAATGTTGTGCATTTTTTTGACCTATCACATAAAAGTTTATTGGGTATTTTTAGGTTGTATATTTGTATTTACATGGCAAAGGACTGATTCTGAGACATTGACTGTGAAACTCCACCAAGCTACACGTTATCCAGAGTGTCACGCGTTTCCAGTGTCTGCACAGTCGTGTTATTTTGGGCCAGGTCCGGGCAGCTGGTTCAGCCATGACGGCCAGCGCAGTTTCTGGGACTATATCCGCCTGGCATGCACCAAGGTCCAGAACAACTGCATCGCGAGCATCGAGAACATCGAGAACATCAGCACTTCACGAGCAAAGGCAAGGGTGGCCCTAGCTTGGGGGGTGGTGTGGTGTGGTGTGGTGTGATGTGGTGAGGTGAGATGGGAGGGGAGGAGGACACACACGATCGAGCGCATGCTTCGCGCTACGCGCCAACCCCTCTGTCGCCACTAACCAGACCCCAGACATAGCGTAGCCCTATCCCAGGACAGTGGCCCCTTTGTTCCAGTAAGGCCCCATCATGGACTAAAGAACCAGTGTAGGAGGAAGCTGCCAACCCCAAATCTAGGTCCCCGTGTCGTGTGTCGCCAACTGGTGCCAGTCGCAGCAGGCCGACACTCCCGCCCAGGGAGGTCAACAGTGGCACGGTTCACAGCGGCTGATGCGGGGTGGGACATTGTTGATTAACATGCATTATTATAGAAGGGCCCGCGACCCAGTAAGGATAAGCGGTTTGGAAAATGGATGGATGGATGGATATTATAGAAGGGTAAATAAAAGGGATGCGGGGTTGTAGTCTTTGGAGCGGGCAGCAGCAATGATCGAAGTTCTGCCGCAAGTTTGCTGAACTTTCCACCTGCAGGGCCGGGCCTGGGTTCGAGTGGCTCTGATGGAGAAGAGGCTGTCGGAGTATGTGGCCACCGCCCTGAGGGACACCCGGACGACCAGGTGATCACCGCGTGACACCTGAGCTCTTGGACAGTGTCGGTCACACTGTACAGCATACAGTTGATAATCGCTCCCCAACATCTGACCCGGAAGACCAGTAGTAAAAAAAAATGGGTGTTGGTGTCAGCATTGTCACGGCTCCGCCCACTCCGCCCCATGTGACGCAGGCGGTTTTACGACGATGGCGCCATCATGCTGAGGGAAGAGGCCACGGTCCTGACGGGCATGTTAATCGGACTCAGCGCCATAGACTTCAGGTGAGAGAATGATTGCAGCAACCGACGGGTCCTTCTCCTACTTGAGCGTCTGGGTTCCGGCCACGTGTGCTCCCATTGCAATTCACCTCGGACATATTTACAGTTGTTGCGACTTCAGATAGCCTACAGTGTAGGGTTTTTAGTCTCTCCTCTGCCTAAATGCGGTTTTCATTAAAATTTATCACTATAGATGTACTGCACGAATTAAATTTAGGCATCATGCATCTATGTCAGACTTAATATAGTTGTTTCAGGTTAATAAAGCCGGCCATTGAACTAAAGGTTCCAGATGCAAGAGTCATATGCACAGTGAACAGTAGCTTTTCTATGCAATGAGAATCATACTCTATGTCTTTCCAGTACACACAAAAAAATGCGTACAGGTCGTTTTCGACTTACGACCATGATTGGTTACGATTGACTGGTCGTAACACGATTTGGTCGTAAGTCACATATGTGTAGCCTACTGTACAGTAAGGTATTGTTATAAACATCTTTAAGTCATACCTTATCATAATTTTATTTGTTCATTATGTATTGTTATACTTTTCTCTGTTCATTATTGTTATACATCATAATTTTCTTTGTTCATTATGTATTGTTATACATCATACTTTTCTCTGTTCATTATTGTTATACATCATGAT
>JABFDZ020000049.1:14403262-14429133 GCA_019775955.2 Pollimyrus isidori | reverse complement strand
AAAAAAGGTTTCTATTACAGTGTGAAGCTGTAGAGACCACGATGATGAATGTGTGAAGATCATGCTCTTTTTTTCTGGTAGCAGCTGACAGGGACATCGTGCCGGACAGTGAATTGGCCAAATACTGGAACAGGGTGACCTTTGTGGGACGTCTTTAGTCCAGTACGCCTACTTTGACATCCTTCCTGTGTGGAACATAACGCTTGGGTACTTTTCCGGTAGGTTCTTGACGTCCCCGATGGACACAGGGCACCCATGCCTGTGCAGAGATGCAGCAGTGGGTCTCAGAGCGACCCCTCTCCCTCCCCCCACCCCCTGGGAGATACCCGTGAGTTATTCGGTCACTATTTCTCCTCCAGACCCCCAAGCTGACCTTTTGCCCATAAGATGTGCCTTTTCTGCGCCCCTCCCCCCCCCCCCCCAGCAGCATTGTGCCCGTCGCCTTCGCCACCCCCGGTGGGCACGGGCTCGCCCCCCTTCCTTCATCCCAAAAAGACCTACGCGTTCCAGAGGGAGCCACCCGAGGGCTGTGAGAAAGTGCGGGTGTGCGAGGAGGCACCGTAAGTCAGTCCTGGTTCAGAGTCACACGTGCCTGGACATGATAGCTGGCTGCACAAAGCACACTGATATCAATGTTGCATAAGGCTGCCCTCTAGTGGTACTCTTGACATCTGCATGCGCATCGGTGCTGTAATCAACAGTGTGGAGGATGAGACAGCCAGGGACAGTAAAGCCTTCCCAGGAAGATATTATGTCAGAAAAGCGTTATAATTAGACTTCCTGTGCTCCATTTTTGGGGTAATTTTCCGAAATTTACAGATTTTAGAATTTAATGCTGTCTCCCTTAAAGTGTCACAGCTGTAAAACACGCTGATGAACACGAAGCCTGTCCCTAAAGAAGCCTGGCTCATTTGCTTACACATCTCAGTTTCAGGAGGATTTGAGAGTGTGGTCAGTTATGGGGACTTCTGCGAATTCCACCCCAATATTCAGAAGTACCAAAATAACCCAGCTAGTTTGGTAGTTTAGGTACTGGAACATTTGGCACTAGAAGTCAATGGAAAAGGGAAAGTACCAAAAGTATGGAGCCTTGTGCAATGGAAACATGCCCTTTAAGCCTGTGATTTGGGTTTTGGGTTTAGCCTTAGGGTTGTCTGTCATGCTCCTGAAATGGGGAATTGGAGGAGGATATATAAGCCCAGCTAGATGGGGTCTTTCTGGGAGGCTTTTTCTGACCATCCACAGTTTTTGGGATTGCACTCCTCTTGTTCTCCTGCTTAGTCGTTTTCTCGTCCACTTGCTTCCCACCAGGTCTCCAGCTGTTGCCCAGCTCTTCCTTCCCTCGTGTCCCGACCCCAACAAGGTGAACTTCACGCCCCATACGGGCTCGGCATTTTGCCGCGTCAGCCTACTGAAGCCCCTGCTGCCCTCTGTGGACCTCCTGTTCCGTGGCCTGTCCGTATCCCCCGTCGTGAGCCGGGCCCCGGCCGACCCCGGGGTGGCCGGAAGCGTGGGCACCTTCCCCGACCCTGCTTGCCCCACTGCCGTGTGACCAGGAGAAGCCCCCCTCCCTCCCCCCCCACCCCTGGAGGGAGTATCCAATGAATGTGTTCATGGGAATGCAGCCAGCAAGAGGCCAGCAGCATTGGATCAGCACAGTGCGATGCCTGGAAGAGCCGAAGGTCAGCTTGAGATCAGCTCCTGCAGATGCATCATGGGAAAAAAGTAACAAGACTCAGTTACAACATAGCTGTTGCTGTGCCAGGTTCTGAAGCAGCTCACCATGCCTTCTGCGTGCTGAAGGTGCTCGACCGCTTACGGTACCATATCATATCAAATCAACAGCAGAGAATGTGTCCCGTTTCTGATACCCATGTGTCTTAATTGGTGGCTTGGCGAGAAATGAGAGTTTTTGTTTGTCCGTTGTTTTTCGGAAATGTGTGCTTTGTATTGGTGGAGGATCTTCACTTCCTGGAATTTTCATTTCAGTCTGTTCCTGGCTGGTTACTCAAATCTATCCCCTGTAGAGCTGCCTCTAAAGTGGGAATATTTCTTGCTTGTAAGACCCAGTTGCCTTACACTACTATATAAGTGAATATGCGTAGTAGGGAGGGATGGAGGACGTTCCTAGCTGCATCTTTGTACTGCATTTACAGGCTCCTACTGTACGTAGGACTGACTGTGTCCTTCAGAAGAAACTCTTGCCTGAAGGCATGTGGATGAGATGCTGGATTACCTCTGGCTCCCTGACCCCTCACTGCTGGTCCCCAGACAGTGTGTTTGCTGGTCGGCCTGCTGGTGGATTTTTTTTCTAGATGATAAAACTTTCCTGTGTTGAACTTCTGATGGTTGACAGGTCACAGTTTTAAACATGTGATGGTTGGGCAAAATATTTAATATAGCAGGTGCTTTTCTGTTTAGTTGGATGTATATTGCCTAATCACATTTGATCAGTAACTGATTTAACTGATGATGGAATTTGTCGTAATCTGGAGGTTAAACATTGACTGAATGTCATGTCATCTGATAGAGAAGTGACATGACCAGTGCAAACACTTTTGTGTCATGAAGCCTATAGTTATTTTTTTTTTCTTTAACCTGTTCAACCAGCCCCCCAGCTTAACCCACAGAAATTGACTTGTGTGCTTTCTTCCATTTTGGAATTTTG
The DNA here is from genome assembly GCA_019775955.2 of Pollimyrus isidori. Lineage (NCBI taxonomy): Eukaryota > Metazoa > Chordata > Actinopteri > Osteoglossiformes > Mormyridae > Pollimyrus > Pollimyrus isidori. The sequence goes on along the minus strand of JABFDZ020000049.1, from coordinate 14,426,465 downwards.
AATACTCTTTGTGTGCGTGTGTGAGTGAGTTTTTTTGTTTTGGTAGGTTATACAGTGGATGAAAGAACTGCTGGTTCTACTGTTGAACTATAGCTTTAAGTATTAACCAAAAAAAAAAGAAACGAATAACGAATTGTATTGAACATGATTTTTCTAAGTTTTCTTAAGAATGATTGATAGGGAAATGAACACACCACAGCTTGGGTTCACGGAGAACTAATGTCATATACCCAACAAAGATGTTTTGTTTACGGGCGGATTAATTTACTTGCATTAAATTATACTGCCATCGCACTTTCCCTTTGTGTTTCTGCATTTCATTGTCTATATTTTGCCTAAGACTGCATCACCAATCTATAGAGTCGGTGTTCTGTTGAGTTGAGCTACTTTTCGATTAGCACTACGATAGCCTTAAGCCTAACCCCCCAAAAACGGTGGAAATGAAAATGCGCAGAAAGGCTAGATAGTACGTCTCGATGGATAGCTCAACTCGTCAGAAAACCGGCACGTGTTTTCGGGTAGGGGGTGTGCCTAACACCGAATGCCACGCCTATTACCTAAACCCAGCCTTTAATACTGCCCCAAGTTACCTTATTTAGACCAATGAGCAACATCCACATCCTACGACGAAAAGTTCTGCGACTGTTTGCTCTGAGGACCTTCAGGTTGTCGAGGTGGCCGTGTACAATGCCTGAACTAAAACCATACCTCGCAGTCCTTAGAAAACAGTTTATGCTTTAAGTAGTTGCCAGAATGCTTGCTTTCGACACAGAGTTTTTGGGTCTGGGAAATCAAGCGCCCAGAATAATCTGTTCTGCGATGTGTATATTAAACTTATAAAATGTGAACGCTTGGATCTAATTTCAAGTTGGGCGCTCGTCAGTAGTTTGTCAATAGGGCGATATGTATTAAAGTAGGTATACACTGCAATGCACTACTCCATGCAGGCGAACGTGAAGTGATGCCACACACATTGGAACTGGGTCCAGACTGGTTTAAGGGTGACGTCGCTTTATATTGCATAAAACACCTCCGTTCCCCGGGAAGAAAGCTAGAGCCTGGGGAACACTAAACGGGAAAATAGTGACCCGAGGGGGAAGGGGAAGAGCTGCACACCTGGAATACTAGGGTTACGTAATTTCGAGTGCATTAAAACGAGGACCGAGGCGTGGGTGTAATTCACAGCAGCTTATCAACAATATATATAAATATATATATATCCTGCTTCATTCGAATAGGCTGACATTTACATATCCGTGCGTGGGACCAGTTAGTAAGGTGCTTATATTTTAGCGACGGGGACCTTTAAGTGGACCCAATCTGAAACCCCGTGTGGGGTGACGGTGCCACCATTTCCGGGATCGCATCAGTGGTGAGAGTGGAGCGGGACGGGGGGCTGAGGAGTGCGGGCAGCGGGACTGGTTCGGTGTCCATAGACGGGCTGCTGGAGGACGGCATGGCCGCGGGCAAAGCAGGCGGCAAGGCGTCGCTACTCCAGAACGAGCGAGTTCGGCTCGCCGTTTGCTTCCTAGGAGTCTTCGTTTGTTATTTCTATTACGGGATACTACAGGAGACCATGTAAGTCATCCGTTCACCTCCATTTGATGCGGCATAATGATAATGCGGTGGAGGGATGAAATGCCATTGAGTAACAGATCACTATGGCTTACCTCTGTCCTTTATGTGGCTGGTCTATGTAACGACAGCTGAGTAGGAAGTTTGTATCAAAGTAAGAGAGGATTTGCAAGATGGGCCAGTTTATGGTGCATGACTTGGTGACCGTCTTTGTGCTTCGATCAGAGCTTAGTTTGATCACTCGGTTCTGACATAACGGGAGCACCGTCTGGCGTAACAGTTCGGGTAACTGCCCTACATTTTAAAGTTTATTTACTGAGATCCCTAAGGATCCATTGTGGAAAACGCCTGATGATGAATTTGTTCTTAATTGGTCGTTTTAACGAATAAGGGCTGGTAACATCGATATTTTTCCCTTTTGTTCGATCGCAATCTCTGAGTCTCTCACCCTGATTATTGATCTGTCCAGTACTAGGGGCGACTACAGCTATGGGAACAACAAGGAGAAGTTCAGATTCGCCACCACCTTGGTCTTCATCCAGTGCATAATCAATGCTGTCTTTGCCAAAATCTGTAAGTAAACTGCTCCCTCCACAACGAGGAATGCGAGTCGGACCTGGTCTCTCAGTACAGCATGTTCTTTGGGGTCAATTTAATCGTTTTAGGGATAGTTCTTCAAAGCACGTTTTTGCTGGTTGGCCTTGAGAAACAAAACATTCTAACTTAAAACAGGTTACAGACTTTGTGCTTACGGGCAAGGCAGTAATTATGTATTAGGGGGACATGTCCCCCCTGTATTTAGATGTGCTCACAGAGTCGCCCCCCCCCAGTATTTTATAAATTAAGCCTTGGTCCTCCACAATGACTCCATGGCAACAGCCTTGGTTACAGGAACACTGGTCCGTTTAATTGCAGTCTTTGGCTTCCCACACACTCCCTACTGTAATTATTATGGGGTGTGTGTTTCCTGCACCAAAGGCTGCATCTCTGTTCCTTTACCTCATAGTCCACTCTGTTTGTCATATAACATCCGTTGGGTTTTACTCTCATGGTCTGTGCAACAATACTATTTTGCATCTCTGTCTTGGGCACCCTTTGTGTGTGTTTGGCACCGCCTCACCCTTATCTGTTGTAGGTATTTTTTTGCATTGTCTTCCAACTTCTGTTCTCTTTTTGTGCTCCTATGAAAACTTTCACAAACCTTTTTCCTGGTTAATGCCTGTATTTCTCATGTCTCGACAATGAGGTCCCGTGAGTACTTTGTGGTCCTTTTCTCCTTAGTGACATAAACGGAACTGTGTTCCGTCCTCTTTTTGCTTCTTCTTTTAGTGATCCATTTCTTCGAGGGCTCCAAGACCGACCACACCCAGAGCTGGCTCTATGGAGCGTGTTCTCTCTCCTACCTGGGAGCCATGGTGTCCAGTAACTCCGCTCTGCTGTACGTCAACTATCCCACCCAGGTCTGCGTGCTGCACCTGCCACACATACTGTCTCGGGGGTGGGGGTAATATGTCAGCTGTCATATTTCTGACTATTCCGCTGGCTTAATTGGGCTAATCTGCTATTAATTGCCTGTTCCATTATTTCCTTGGAATTACTGGAGTCTGATGCATCGGCTGGATATTTGCCGCATGGTAACCACTCCACCTAGATTCGCAGTTTGTTTAAAAATCAGTTCAGCCAACTGGATTTGCAGTAAATTGCAGGTTTTAAGGGGTATTTGCTTCCAGTGTCCCTTCAGTGACTTTTCGTGTGTGTGTGTGTCTGTGTTGCCCCCCACCCACTCCCTACTCGTCTGCTAACATATTTGGGGAACACTCTTTCCAGATATCGCATATGTGCAGCACTGTGTCAGTAACAAACCGACGGTGTATTTGTGTGAACGGAGTGCTGCAGAAGCTCAGTTAATCACTGTCCTGGTGTCTCCCTGAACCAGCTTGACTATGCACCTGTGTGTCCCTCCCCCCAGTCTTCAGTACCCCACCTTTGATTATACCCATAGCCCTCCCCACACAGAAAGCCTGACAGCCTCTTCTTTCTCCCCTCCCCCCTCTTTCAGGTGCTGGGGAAGTCGTGTAAGCCCATCCCAGGTAGGGACCATGAGAGCATGAGCACATGCACCCACACATCCAATTAGCGTGTCCCCTGGGGGGGTTCTCATGACCCCAACCCTGCAGAGTCCAGTTTCTTATGGATCACAATTTATTTATAATTCAAATTTTTTCCAGTCGTTAAGATTCCTCTCAAACATGCGCACACACGTACATGCCTGTGCACGCACACTAAAAATATTGACACTGAAAAGCCATTTATGACGCCAAAGTGTCGGGATAGCATGTTGTCTCTCTTGCACCATCTAGGGGTACTTTTCATCTGCACATGGTACCAAAACTATGGCGCTTAAAGTTGTCGATTTTCCACTGGCATAAAACCTGGTACTGTTACTGAATGATATCTCGACGCAAGGTGCAGTATTTGGTACCAAATTGGTATCAAACTGTAGTATATTAGGGCTGGACAATGTGTGATATTCATACCAACATCACATGCTATGCACATTGTTATTACATCACAAGTGAGCTACAGTAAGATGAGGCTTTTTTCTACCTTCTATTCTGCAAGGACATTATAGCGCAGGGAGTTTGTTTCAATTTTACTGTATCATAGGGAAATAACTTTCCAAGTATTGCAGTGTTGATGATTATTCCCTTTTAAGATTATCTAGTATGTGTATAAATATCAGTGTAGTTTGCATGAGTGCCGCATGTGCTCTCCGAGACGTTCATAATCATTTTCTCCTACAGCTTTGTGAGAAATTGGAACTCCTTTTTGCTTTATAAATACCAAAACAACTATTACAACAATCACACTGACAGATCTGAAAATGCTCCAATATGGTGCTGTCCTGTCTTATTTAAATACTCTATTTCTCATCCTGCCATCCTGGTCCTGTTTTATCTGTTCCTAGTCTAGATCACAGTTTAGGCTTGGCACTCTTCATTTATTTGTCCATGCATCCATTACGATTACCTTTTTATCGTTGTTAACTGAGTTGGCGACTGTTTTACTGCCCAAAAAGTACCCCAGCTGGTTAGGAACTGGAACTTTTGGCACTGGTACTTGATAGGAAGTCAGCGGAAATGGGGAGAGTTCCAAAAGTACCGTACTTGGTGCGGTGGAAAGATGCCCCAGTTCTGATGTGGCAAAGGAAGGAGGAATAAATATAATCAATATTCAGCTGGATTTGCAGTTTTGTTTTAATCAGAATTCAGCCTTATGAAATGCGTATGGATATATATTTTTTGGAAAAATCTTAAGTGATGGCAGAAATGAGCATTTCATAGTGAACAATGTGGCTTAAAATTCTGCCTCCTGTGTTTTCATTTTGCCAGTGACACGTCACCCATTTGCTCTTGCTGTTTATTGGTTAAGCCAGACAGTGAATGACCATCCCTCTTGACACTGAACACTGCTTGTAGCTTTCTCTCCATGAGCGAAGTTATAAACGCTCTTCTGATTTTATTACACACACGCTCTTTCTCTCTCCTCTGTGTGCATGCGTAATCTGATTCTCGCCCCTCCCTTCCCCAAAACTGTGCAGTGATGATCCTGGGCGTCACCATCCTGAGGAAGAGGTACCCTCTGGCCAAGTACCTGTGCGTGCTGCTGATCGTCAGCGGCGTGGCGCTCTTTCTCTACAAGCCCCAGAAGGGCGGCGCCAGCGCTACTGACCACGTCTTCGGCTTCGGGGAAATGCTGCTGGTGCGACTCGCTCAGTCCGTCTCCCCATGCGTTCCTCCTTTTTTTTTCCCCCTCCCATTTTCCTGTTGTACCCCTACCAGCTAATGCTAGTCCGCTGAATATCTCTTTTGCTCGGGTTCCTGAAGTTAAGCCTCCGCGAATCCTGACTGAGCGTCACCGCTGTGTTCCAGGTCTGCTCCCTGATGCTGGACGGTCTGACAGGGGTGGCCCAGGACCACATGCGGAACCGCTTCCAGACTGGGCCCAACCACATGATGCTGCACATCAATCTCTGGTCCATCCTTGTGCTGGGAATCAGTACGTTTACATTTAATGGCTGCCATTTCCTTCTGACATCCTCACTCATGGTTTTGACTCATTTAAAGGGTCAGAATTAGTGGTGGCTATAAATATTCCCTCAGCAACATACAACCAGGGTAAAGATATGAGGTTCAAATCTCCTACTGCCCTGCCTCCCCTCCCCCTTTTTTCATATTTCCCTGTCACTGTAGACCAGCATGGGCAATCTTATCCAGAAAGGGTCATTATGTATGCAGGTTCTCGCTTAAACTGCCTAATTAGGGGATTGATTGGCTGAAGAGTCCTCACACCTGGGTTTGAACGGCTGACCTAAAGGTCATACACACCGGCCCTTTGTGGATTGCCCGCCCCTGCATTAGACATTAAAAGCCAGCCGCTGTTCATACTTTCAAACACCAGGGGGCGATTTTGCATCTTTAGCCTTTCGATGCCGATCTACGCCTTTTTTAAATGAATGTTTAAAGCTGTTTTAAACATCAGCTGTTACCTGACGGCGGCCGGCCGCTCTCTCTCTCTCATTTGAATTTTAATGCAGTTTTTATTCCAGTGCAAGCATCTTGTGTGTAACGCTTATTTTATTTTTCGCCTGCTGTTTGTGCGCCGGGGCGCATCCCGGATGATCTATTCAGCGCTGACATTTCCCATTTTCGGCGACTGACATTTTGGTGTTAAGCGCTGACGGATAAAGCGGCGATGCACGGCAGCATCAGCACGTGTCTCTGGGAGTGCAGGGAGGCTTGGAAATGCGCTTCAACTTCTTGTCTATCAGTATTTGTCTGTGTTCGCTGTCAGTGTCGCTTTTCATTTGTAATTAAACGTTTGAATTTAAAATCGTCATTGTCCGCATTAATTGTACAGTTAGTTGTTGGTTCTCTTGCCATCAAACTGGATCTTTTGTGAAGCACTATAATTCACAGGACTAATAATGCCATTTTGTAGACCTTAACTGCTGTACATGTAAAACTAACTGCTGACATTTATTTCTCTAACCATTAATGTAGGCCTATGTGCTAAAATGACGTCCCCCGTTTCTGTATTAAACGCACTCTTAAATTAGCTTTTATGCCCAAGTCTCATGAGTCATATTTTAACAGCCAAAGAAGTTATTAGTAAGTGGAAAAGTTATTTGCCTTTAGGATTATGGGTAGCAGTCGTGACTTTGTTCTGTTTATGGAAATTGTGTGTTAATATTGGTTTCCATATTTGGCTTCAAAACTGAGATTGTGGTCCAGATGCTTAGAGCCCTTATTGTTCACGCTGCATTCATGTTGCAGAAGCCCCTCCCTCATTGGTCACCTGAGCTTTGTCTTGTGTTCTTATAGGTGTGCTGTGGACAGGGGAGATATGGGATTTCCTCAGCTTCGCTGAGCGCTTCCCTAACATCTACTACAACATTCTGCTTTTTGGTCTCACCAGTGCCCTCGGTCAGGTGGGTCAAGAGTCACATGGGAGCTCCCTATATGAGGGGTCTCCAACTCCGGTCCTGGAAAGCTACCATCCAGTAGGTTTTTATATCCTATCTGGCTTCTGATGAGCCACACCTGTTCTCAGGTAAATACCAGGTGCAGATGTGGCTCATCAGAAGCCAAGTGGGACAGAAGACCTACTGCATAGTAGCTCTCCGGAGTTGGAGACCCCCTGCTCTACATTTATCAAAACAATAACTTGGTCAGGTATCTTGTATTTGAAGTGGGCTCGTGGGAGTTTTCCTTACACAAAAACATTCTGAGAACAAAAGGGAAAATAATTGGTTCAGCGAAAGGACCAATCAGATTGTAGAGCAGGGGGCTCAACCAATCAGATATCTTGGTCCCACCTCTAGCTGCTTGGATCCATCTTCTCTGCAATCTGATTGGTCCTTTCTCTGAATCAATCATTTTTCCTTCCACCCTCAGAATGCTTTTGTGTAAGGAAAACTTCCACGAGCATGAATTAGCTGCTGATCCCATCCGTTGGCACCTCATGCTTGCATTAAGAGTTATAATTGTGTTTTGATTATGTGAGTTGATGGATGAATTTTTCCCTTGCAGACCTTCATCTTCATGACAGTGGTCTTTTTCGGGCCACTCACCTGCTCCATCATCACTACCACGCGCAAGTTCTTTACTATTCTTGGGTCCGTCATCCTCTTTGGCAACGAGATCAGCAGCCTGCAGTGGGCCGGCACTGTCCTCGTTTTTTTGGGTAGGTGACTCGTTCGCCCCTCTGCTCCCTGGGCTGACATGGCCTCAGTTTTCCAGTGTGACAAGACCACGCAAAATGACCTCCAGCTTCTTGTTTTGGTGGTAGGTCTGGGACTGGATGCAAAATTTGGTAAAGGACCCAAGAAAACTCCGCACTGAGTAGTCTGAGGGAACATGCTCCTGTCGGCGTGAGCAGTATGGCGCTTCAGTGGATGGACACCCACTATTTAATGCTCCCTCCCCATACCATTCATCCAGTGGGATCCACCACGACTCCCTTGCACCTCAGTCATCTCTAGACCTCTTCAGATGAAGGATGAAGGGCGGTCTGCAGCTTTGCTCCCTACTTGAACTTGTGGAGCATTTTCAATATACAGTTGGAACCCCCCCCCTCCCCCCCCAATGTACTCCTACTCTGCCAAGCAGTGGAACTCCCTGCTCTGCTGGGCAAAATGTTTCCACAGAGTGCTGCTGGGAGTTGAAGTCCATAACCGGACATTTACAAGTATGTAAACTAGCTCAGGACTTCGTCTCCCATCAGTGTACCCTCCTGACACATTTCTGGTCCCCCTCCCCCATTATTAAATCAGTGCTTCATTGTCTTTTGTGTCCGTTAGACAACTTTTGGAAAACCATTGGACAGAAAGAAAAAAAACTAAGAGTCCCAGAAAATGTAAGGCGATATGCATCAGGTAATCATAGTACAGGATATATCAGCAGTCTTTGCACTTGGTTCACGCATACAACGTGTATACGCACTGCCATTTAAGGAGATCCAAGGTAGGAGGCTGAACACATTCTTTAGTGTTCTTTACCGTCACACTTCCCTTATACGCTTTTAGTTATTCATCCTTTCTGTCATCCTGAGCAATTATAATTTTTTTTTTTTTGTATTTTAACAATGGAGCTAATTGGTCGGAAAAGGGAACTTTGTTTTACTGTGCACAACCTGATGTCCATGTATGACAATGTTCTGAATAAGTACTTTTTTTTATCATTCGGATTATGCCAAAAAGTGCGCGACTGCCAGCATCGGGGCACGTCGGCACTTAAAAAAGTAAAGCGAAAATAAAAGTGATTGGATGACTTTGAAGCGCCTGTGTGGACTTGATGGATGGGGTGTTATATGTGGTTGGTTTGGGTTTTAATGTGAATCTGAATCTTTTTTGGAGTCAGCCAGGGTGTACTTACTGGTGCTGGGGGTGGTGACCCGGTGGAGCTGGGTGCCACTGCCCCTTTGTGCTGTGTGAGTATCTACCATAGGTTAATGCTCAATTCATGGCAGAGAATGAAATTTAGGAAGCAGAAGACGCCCCAGCATTGTGGGGGGACTATCGGATTAAGGGCTTTTGCGGGGATGTATTGGCCGTGTGTCAAACCAAATTTACCTGGTTCCCATGTGGACACCAGGCCCCCAGGGCACCCCAGACCAGGGAGGTGGACTTTGACGTAAACTGTGGGTACAGGTGGGTTCATATGAAAAAGCACTCTGTCATATAATCTGTCAGCATCCATTGGCTGCCTGCGTCGCTCCTGCTGCAGGCGTATCTGATGGAGAGATGCATTGAGCAGGAAAAAATATGCATTATATGAAATTAAAAATGTTATGTTGCTTAGCTAATTCCTCCCCCAACTATTTTACAGTTTTACTAATTTATCCAACAGAATATTTACTTAGAAGGATCTTGTGCTATTTGAAGGTACAACAGCAGACCTTGTGCTGGAATCATGGTTAGTGATATTTGCAGACACGGGTGCCTTTTAGAGTGAGCATTGCAGGGAGGAGCTATTGGCCACAATGAAATGCAGGCCTCTGTGCCAGAGCCAAACATCTTAACTACAAGCATAGGATGCATTAGCAGGTTTATTTTTAGTCTCACACTTGCATTTAATTATGTGGAACAGGCACTGTCTCAGCACATATTGTGTTCCTTCATTGCACACAAACGGGATGTTTAATGCATTTAGATAAATACATGAAAATTTGTATACATTTTGTCTAAAGTCACGTGCAGTTTTTTTTTTATCTATGTAACAATACCGAACTGAAGCGCTGAAGAATATGAGGCGGAATTGTATTTGTAAATCTCAGCTGAGGTTTTCTTAATGTGTGCCTTCCAAACCAGCTGATTGCTGGATTTTGGCCGTAAACACCCCAGATGGTAGGCAAGCGTGTGACAATTAATCCAGCTTCAAAAATATTAATGGTGCAAAAACCTTATTTTCTTGATGGCTGGGGGCCATTTCCTGCATGTTCTTGAAGTAGGATCAATCATAAATGATAAGTGAATGAAAGTGGTGGGAAAAAATACGAAATCATTATCAAAAACACTCTGTAAACAAGCTGGTGCGCACACGCATATCAATGTTTGAAAATCACAAATCGCGATACTAATGTGAAAGCCGTAGTAAAAAAAAAACAAAGCTGTAATCATATATAATTAGTTTCCGTAGTAGACAAATTTAACCGAAACGCCGTGAGATATCTGTTTACCAGAAGACTGAAGAGCTAAAAATGTTTTAGGTGTTCGAAACAGTGCCTGAATAAAAAAAAAAGAGAAAGCAAAGAATGGGGTTATTTTGTACGCAAAACCTTACACAAAAGTTAACACAAATACATATTAACTTTTTTTTATTTTATAGCATATCCTATCAACATTTAAGTGAAATAGTACTTGATCGTCTCAATAAAGGACCCCGTGTCTGTCCGTATAACTAGACACACTTGTTTCTTTCTGCCGAGGCCTTCCTTGGAGTTTTTGTCAGTCTGAATTTCGGAAGTGCGATCCTTATATCACCGTGAAAATGTCTCTCTTAGGTGTAGTTAGCCGCCAGATGAGAAATCACCCAGCTGTAAGTACTTTTTTTTTTTTTTAAAAGTCCGTTGTTATACACAAAAGACGGTCCTTTGAGAGTTTGGCTAGAGACAGACGGTTATGACGGCATTGTGTGACGAGCGTTTTGCCAGATTTAAGACCTAAAAATAGTAGGTTTAAGTTACTTAACTTTTTCAAATCGACATCTAGAGTTTGTTTTATGCGTCAATATCGCGGAAAACTTTATTAGACGACCGATAACATACAGGTGAATTCAAGTCGTTATATTAGCTAATTGACAAATTAAGTCGAGTAAAGTAGATATTAATCTCACTTGCATGTTAGTTTGGAGAAAAGGTTTTGCTACATAAATGTAAATGTGTATCATATTCAGGAGGGGCGGTTCTAAACATGGCTTGAAGCTAGTCATTTAAAAGCAGAACTTTGTAAGTACGGATGGCTGGTTTGGTGAGCTAGCTGGCTACTCGCGAGCGGTCACGTGATAGCAGGACCCCCGTGCTAGAAACGGCGTAACTGACGAGGGGGCGTTTAAGGTAAGAGAATATCCTACATGGGTAATGAGGATAAACGGCCAGTGCAGTAAATGTAAACTGCCATACGGCAATCCCGTCTAACTTGTATTTATGAAATGGAATCGAACAGGTGGTTTTGCGCATGTTTAACAGTTTTGTTTAGGAACAAATCATAGTACTTTTGATGTATTATCCATCCATCCATTACCCAAACCGCTTATCCTTACTGGGTCGCGGGGGGTCCGGAGCCTATCCCGGAAGCAACGGGCACGAGGCAGGGAACAACCCTGGGTGGGGGGCCAGCCCATCGCAGTTGATGTATTATAATTAAGCACATTTTTTTGCGATCTTATCTTTTACAAATGCGGAGTTCCATTTTAAACGTGTTGAGTAAAATTGGCCGAGTTTTGCTTGTGGTGGTTGAACTCTAAAAGTCTGTCTGTTTTATAGCTGATCCCACTTTTTATGTTCATCGGGGGCGGGACCACAATGTCCATCCTGTATCTTGCCCGTCTTGCCCTGCGCAACCCTGATGTCTGGTACGTGTTTCTCCAGGGTAGTGTGTTGCGAGTGCAGTACACTTCACTTGCCTAGGCATGTACTAATAAAATACTGCATGTGTGTTAAATACAATGTTAACACTTGCAACTCTGAGATGATTGATTGGAGATCTTTACAGTTGGGATCGCAAGAACAATCCGGAGCCCTGGAACAAGCTGGGCCCCACTGATCAATACAAGGTATGAAAATACCTAGCTATACTGTAATTCCCTTTGTCACTGTGTGTGTGGGGTACCTATGATACACCTACAAAGAATGATGTATATTACACACCCTTATCTGGTCTACATCATTTAGACAAGCCAGTGAGTGTTCCTCACTTAGGTTACACATTTCAGTACATGGTGTCCACAGGCAAGATCTTCTGCTTGGATAAGCATTCGGGTGTGTCCGAAATCGCACACTTTTAGTGCGTGATTTTTAGGGTGTAGTGCGTTCACACTAGAAAACTAAGCTAAAATTCAGTGTCCTGAAAGTACCTGGATGGTGCACTGAAAACTGCCAGATAACTCAGTGCAGAACGATAGACACTACTCGCACTCAACGGATGCCATTTTGAGTACGTAGCGGAAGAGGAGGGACTTTCGGCAAATTTTCAGAGTTGAATAATGGCGGGATCAATAGTGTTTCTGATAAACGTAAGTAACGTTAAGTTTATTTTACTGATACTCTCTGATGACAGTTGTAGATCATTTGAGTTTGCGGTTATATCGACTTGTTCGCACACGTAAATGTTAGCAGTATCTTTTTAGCCGGTTAGGCGGTCGTAGAACATTTATAACATGTATAACCTATATTGAAGTTTGTAAATGTTAGTTACTCGTTGTTATTGAACCTCCAGAATCGCGATCAAATGCTAGTCCGTCCCTTCCGGTAAGTGCAAAACGTTAGTGTTCCATTTAGGACAGCACTTACCCATGGTAGTGTGCGCTACACACTACATCTCGGTGCGCTACACACTACATCTCGGTGCACTGATGCAAGTATCTGATTTTGGACACACCCTTTGTCTTGCTAGACCCCTACTGGCCAGTTTTGGTATAACGGCTTAGTGTTTATCATTGGATAATCTTACCTTGATCATCTTAAGTTATTGGACCCAGTGACTTCATTTGCTTGTTAATATTTCAATTTTAATAATGGGATGAACTGGGCACCAAATTTGGGCATGCTGCATTGACGATCTCTGTCACACTCCTGGTTATGATTCCCGTTAATTCGTGTTGCTTGGTTGTACTTGGCATTCAGGATCAGTGTTTCCTGTGTGTTTCACTTCACAGTTCTACACTGTGAATATGGATTACAGCAAGCTGAAGAAGAACGGCCCTGACTTCTAAGCATGGCCCGTTCCTAACCCTACGTGCGGATGGACCACTGATGCTTGGAGAAGCCGATCCGCACAATAACCAGCATTAGTCAACCCAATGGATGCAAGAAGCAGTTCGCACAGTTAACCCTTGGTCTTATCCCCGGTTTGGAGTGTTAAATGGTGTCATTTTGACCCCCATGTTTTTCTACTTTTATTTATGGGTGTCTAGCAATAAAATAAAATGGACATCCGCCTAATTACACTAGCAGTTGTGTTTTTCACTGGGAAAGGGAGTCTGATCTAACTATTGCTAAAATAAGCTTCTAATAAATTCTATTAAAGAACATTAGCTTGACAACTGGTCTCAACCAACCTCTCATGACTTATGAGAGGCTGTTAAGAGGAGCATTTGCAATGGGTTTCTGAATGTAGCCTAAAAAATGGAAATATATAACTTAAATTTTTATTGTAATTTGAATTATAGTGTGGGAAGACCCAGCAGGAATAAAGTATTCAACTTGAATTTGACTGAAATGCATGTGAATTTAGCACCTTTGGAGTTAAGCAAGTCATTGGATTTGTGGTTCTGTCGAGGCTGGTCATCTAATCGTTTTTCAGGGGAAAATGAGAAGATCCACCTCTAGAAGGACAGTGATGGGTGTCTTTGTGCTGCTGATAAATCAGCATGCAGGGAAGAGGTGTGTGTGTGTGTGTGTGTGTGTGTGTGAAAACATCCATTAGGGTTAGCAGAACTTATCCTGGTAGAACTGCTGTAGTCTTAACAATGTTCTCAATTTGCTGAAATGTGTTTTGTCCATTTTCAGGTTTATTCTGATGGCTCAACAAAAGCTAAAATGATCACAAATAGCAAATTGGCAGGAAGCTTGCGGCTATTGCTTAAAATTTCCATTTTTAGAGGGAGATTTTTTGGCAAATGCTGCCCAATCCCCTGTCAGTCACCTGGTGTCCCAGAACAAGGTTAGAAATAAGGTGATTTTGAATAAGTACATATGTACTTCATCCCCTTGAAAATCGATCTTGTGCAGAAATGTGTTCGGGCTGTAAATGTCAGCGGGTCAACATGTAAATCTCCCCAGCCTGAGGATTGGAAGCAGGATCGGGGCATGCATGCGTGAGAATGTCAAGTAAGCCTTATGTGTGGGTGATAAATTCTTACCCACTCTCACCCACCTGCAAAAAAAGGTTAGACTGAGTTTTAACTAAACAAAAGATGTTCAATATCCATTGAGGGAAAACCATTTTAAGAGAGTGATTAATAACCGCAAGATGTATTTTCTCTTTTATGTGCATTTTTCGGAGGATGGTAGTGATGTTTTATGATAGTCCTGTGGGTTATATTCAGTGATTTAATTTCTCAGTAGTAGAAGAGAAATCGTGGCTTGGTGTTCATTAATCCTAGACTCAGTGAGCCTCTGTGGACAGGTGGACGTCGTGATGAAAAGCTTTCCTGTGTGTCGCTGCCCCTGGCTCCCCCTGGTCCGCCCTTCCCGAACCCATGGAACGGGCCTGACCCCTTCATCTTGTCACATGAAACATCAGGTGGAAATAATGACCGGGGGGAAAGGGAGGGGGTATGGAATGAGACACGCTGTGGTTAAACTACAACGGCAGAGAGATGCTGTTGCACACCCTTAACCGCAGAAACCGCTGAGTTTAGCAAACCGTCTAATGCTTAATGCACAGCGTTTAGGTTCATTTTAGGTTACAATCAGCCAGAACAGCTGTATTTGGTGAGATCTTGTCTACGTATTGGACCCCTCAGGACTGATTTAAGATTATTTTGTTAATCCTCACCATCCTATAGGTGCTCAGAGGTTCCGTCACTCCAGGATACGTCAGTCTGGAGCATCGTTCATAGCCTGTATGCCATGTGTTGAGTTCAATACTCACTATCAGTTTGTCCCACTCTGCTCTGTGAAAATTTACAACTTATTTCATCACTGAGTGTGTCCTTAAAGATTTGGCATCTACCTCACCACCCAAAACTATGAACTTTGCCACAGATACATGGCTGCCCCACCCAAAGTGCCAGAGGGCTCTGAACGATCCCTGAAATCGCCCACCTGCTCCTTGCGTTCATTCCCACCACCAAGCCTCTGTTTCCGCAGAACCATCCGCCTTCATTGGCAAGACGTGCTCCCCTTCTGCGCGTCTCATGGGAGAACTCATAAACCGGAATGAACCAGATCCCCATGCTTCTCTGTCCACTAGAAGCAGGACACCGTGCTGCGGGTATTGAGTGAAGAATCAAGTTGCCGGCCGGCTCCCACGGCTTGGAGGAGGAACAACCCTGGATCTTCAGGACACGTTTGGCTCCCTGACAGCCGCGCGAGCTTCAGAGCACGGCTGTTAAAAAAAATTTTAAAAAATAAAAATCATGACAGTGAACTCCTCTTCGGGGTGGCTTTCTCCTAGGGACAGCTCCAGGTGACTGAGGATCAAACAAAGCTGACCTCCATCCTCGATGCCTTCCGCTCCAGCGACGCAGAGCGCCTCCTGTTCCTGGTGGCGGAGGCTGCATTTCGATGCTCGCTTCCACCCCCTTGTGGGAGAAAAGCAGGTCAAAATTTAAATTGCGGGATGTAGAACAGCTGGCGGGGCCCGGCGACCAGGCGCTTGATGAAAAATGGAAGCGCAGCCGCCCTTCAAAGGCGAGCCCCCCCCCAGGCTAATGGCGGCGTCCCCACATGGCCCCCACACACACTGTGGCTGGAGTACACACCCCGGTGCCACACAGTGACTGCTCGTTAGCGACCACTCGTTAGCACCTCTGGACTGGACGTGCAGGCAGCTTCCATCATTAAACTTCAAACCAGCCCCTGCTGCTTGGAGGGGGGGGCTGCATCTATCTGTGCTCCTGGTAAGCTCACCACCCCCACCCCCAAAATGAAAATAAGGTACACTGCCCGATGATGTGTTCATTTGTGATTCATTCAAGATTCTGCAACAGAGCCCTCTCTACCATAAACGGCTGGCCTTAACTAAGACACAATTTCCCACCGTTTGTGTCACACAAGCACAATGCTCGAAGATAATGAGGCTAACAGGAATTCAAGCCACACAGCTGCCAGTTGGATTGGAGACCGTCTGTTAGGATGTTTTCACATCCATGAATTTGGATCCTGATGTTAAAAGTTACCAGAGACTGATCATGAGCATAGCCTCACATAATGCCAGAAGAGTCCACGTTTCTTCTTCAGTATGCTGTCTTTGCTGACCTTGAGTGACACTCTAAGTCCTGCCATGCCCCAACCCCTCGCGGGGTCCTAATATTTATGTCAGCACACTCGCGAACTACCGAAGATGCCGTTCTGCACTCCAGTCTTGCAGTTGCCAGTATGTGAGCCAGCCCTGTATTCAAGGATCAAACTGGCCCTTGGAAGCATTAAAAAATCCATTTAAAGTCCCTAACTAATCAATTTTAAAATTGCTAGTGATTGCTGAAAAAATTAATTGAATTTATTTCGGCTATCCACTAATTCGATTGAAGGTATGTACCTTTACCGCATAAATATTCATATTCATAGATAAAACGCTGATTTAGCGTCGATATGCATAGGGCGGCCCATGGAGCTCCAGGAACTATCCTGACGCAAGCCACAGTTTTAGAATAATCCCGCGATTTGCTTCTGCGCTTTCCCTTTAGATTAAATGATTTATTTCATCAAAACGTCAACCTGATTGGAATTTGTCAACAAAACGGAAAACTTGACATCGCCGTAATTCACCAGCTCCGTCGTTTGGAATATTTTAGTTTATGTCCCACGAATTTCCGTGTCCGATTTTATGAGAAACACTTTTTTTTAGAAATACTCACACTCAAATACGAGTTATTATGAGATGTACAACAAAATGTGGTCATTAATGTAAAATGTTCTGTAGTATTGAAGGCAGACTGGGAAATGAGAAATGGCCCCGGGAACATTTATATTCAGCGATATACAGAAGGAAAAATAGCTTTTTGCAATGGGTGACGCAGGTCATTTGTTTTGCAGTCATCGACCGGAATGTAAACCGTACTGGAACAGAACTTGCAAAACAGGACAGATGAATACCCTGGGTGGCTAGAGATTAGACGGGAACGCATTGTTAACTAGTTTTATATTTAAAAAAATAGAATTATTGTTAATCAGTATGTGGATCGAGCAGTCGGGACACGACCGCCAGTACAGATTCCACTGCCGAACCTCAAAACCGCCAGAGGCACTTTCTTGTTTTAATTGCTTTTTGGCTCGCTCTGGAGTCACGTGGCGCCGCTCCGCGCATACCCGGGCCTGTGTGCCAACAGGCCTGCTCATCTGTGTAAACTCAATGCAACACATTCAATTGTGCAAACCACACAAGCTAAGTGATATACCTTCCAACTCGTAACACCCACTATTGATGTATGGTAGCATTATTTACCCTGTATTACATATTGTGCACTGGAAATTTCAAAGTGGCCACCCGTCATTAATTGTCTGAATGCGCAGGTAAATCACGTCTGTTTATCTGCAGCTTTTATAGTGTCTGCCGGAAGGCATCTGAAGCGTATTAGCTGTTTCTTACGCACGACTCGGCAAAATTCCTTTTTTTGTTTGTGACGGTCTCTCTTGGCAGGACAGCCAGTGTAGTCTATCCCCCGTATGTTCCCCAGGGTTGGTCCCAGCACGATATAGGCCCCTAGAGGGAGAAGAGAGGCAGAGATGGAGGACAACCAGATCCAATCTCAATCTGCCGGGTAGGCAAGGCTCTTACATCCCCATTTCCAAAAACGGTTGGAGGCTGTGTATGATGTAAATAAAAACAATGCAATGATTTGCAAATCATATAAACCCATATTCATTTGAAAATTGAACAAAGACATTATATCAAATGCTGAAAGTCAGAAATTTTATTGATTTAAAACAAATATAAGCTCAATTTTAAATCTGATGCCAGCAACATTTTTAAAAAGTTGGGACAGGGGCATGTTTACTATTGTGTTGCATCTCCTCTTCTTTCAACAACATGCTATAAATGTTTAGGAACTGAGGAGACCAGTTGCTAGAGTTTTGAAAGTGAAATGTTGTCCCATTCTTGACTGATATAGGATTTCGAATTTCTGCTCAACAGTTCGGGGTCGCCTTTTGTCATATATTTCCTTTCATGATACAACAAATGTTTTAAATGTTTTTGAAACTATGAACTCTTGTTTTTGAAGAAGACTCATCTGGATGGCAGCTCCAAAACCTGTGTATACATATCGTTCAGCGTTAACGGTGCCTTCCCAGGTGTGCAATTTACCCAAGCCATGGGCACTAATGCACCCCCACGCCATCACGAATGCTGGCTTTTGAACTGTCTGCTGATAACAAGCTGGATGGCCCATCTCCTATAGCCTAGAGGATATAGCATCCATGATTTCCAAAAAGAATTTGAAATTTTGATTTGTCAGACTACAGGACAGTTTTTCATTTTGCCTCAGTCCACCTTAGACGACCTCAGGCCCAGAGAAATTGCAGCATTTCTGGATCATGTTTAGATATGGTTTCTTCTTTGAATGGTAGAGTTTCATCTTGCGTTTGTGGATAGAGCAGCAAACTGTGTTCACAAACAATGGCTACTGAAAGTGTTCCAGAGCCCATGCAGTTTCCACTATAGAATCGCGGCTGTTTTTAGTGTGATGCATCCTGATGGATGTAATGATCACAGTTCTATCATATTAGTTTTTGGCCTTGTCTCTTGTGTACAGAGAATTCTCCGAATTCTCAGAATCTTTTTTTATGATATTATGTACCGCGAATGATTCTCCGCAATATTTGCTGCAAAAATCGACGCCAGCTACGTTTTTCACTCACGAAAGCTCACTTGCTGTTGTGTGCACAGTGCAATGTACAGATAGTGCACCTAACAGTGTTACGGTTACAGTGCACAATGCTGCCTCTAGAGTGCGCTATGGCCACTCGAAATGCAGTCACGTAAAACTGCGAGCACTTTATCTTGGCACAGACAAAATTCCCGATATTTTACATATGCAGAGAATACAAGTGTCAAAAAACAATTATATTATATTTTGGATCGTTTAGCACTTTTTACACACAGTCATTGGGTAGAATATTAAGCAGCAGTCAAATAAACAAAAACAAAATATATCATGACATATTCATAGTGATATAGCCGTTTAATTCCACACCAGTGCCTTGCAGGTTGAAGGTCGAGGCCCTTGGGGCACCCTAGGCAAATTTCGCCTCCGGCGCCCCCTGAATGAGAAGTTAAATAGACTTGCGAGTCGGCGCCCCCTCAAAAAATGGCGCCCTATGCGGCCGCCTATGTCGCTAATGGGTTTGCTGACACTGTTCCATACTGACATGGTTTAATAGCTGTCCAGCTAAGTGAGCTACTGGGGGGTTTCAATTGCTTGTAAACAGCACTTTAATTCCCTTCGCAGTCGCGACATTAGAACGAGTCGCCGGCCCATTAACTTAATAGCTGAATTGTCACCCTTAACTCAAAGTCATTGAATATGGTGTTTACGTGCCCTAAATCAGAGATCTAACACTCAATATCAGGTAACTTATAAATCATCCATATTGAATCACACCAGTCGTTATTATCATTATTGTTTAATCAAGCCATTATCTTGAAAGAAACAGGTTTGTGAAACATAATCACCGAAGTCATTAAGCTGTGTCCTGGAGCGATCGCAGTGATAGTGATAAAACTCTCACACGCGTTTCTCACACGGATAACACTGTCGTGTGCTCAGCTCAGAAAACTACTGGATGCGATGCTTGACCGCAATCGTTGTTAGGCCTATATTTATTAAAGAAGGCTGTGTCAGGACGATGGTTAGCTGTCATCCCCTGAGTGTTGAGCGTGTTGTGAATACCTCACGTCGTGACACATAATTGGTCTATATATGTCCCTGGAATGTAAAACGTCATTTTCTTGACATATGGAGGTAATATATTTTGTTTGTCATCTATTGGTGGATGGTGCCACCCTGTTGCGTTTTACTAAAGGCATATGAACGCACCGTTAAATTTCCCTCTAAACTTAATTGCTAAATAACATGGAAAAAGTAGTGTAAATTATTAACTAAAATAGCTGCAAATTGGAATTTCATAAGTCAAGGGTATCTTGCATGTCAGCCTTAATTAATCGATGCAATTGATAAACAGCACCTCTTTATTCCATGCATTTATAGGTAACCTACTTATTTTAGTGTATTTGCTTGTGTATTTTTTACTTGATCCAGCTATTATACAGACATTTGTTGTTTCATCTAAAACGTCACTGTTAGTTTTACTATTCAGCAAATCTATAGGCCAAGATATATTTTTTTGAATTTCAAGAAAGTACATCAGACTGAGTGAAGTGAAAAATATTAATCTTCTGCCTCGACGGACTTGTGTCTCCAGAGACGGCGAGAAGCAGACAGAAACTCAAGCCCTTACTTCGCAATCCGTTTCAAGAAATGGCCAAGCAGTAACAGAAGCGATTACCGGTACAGCAGAACCACGGGGCTGCATCCCCCGCAGAATACCAATCGTCGTTTTAAAATGCCATTTTTCTATTTCACTCGCAATTTTCTTTTATTTTAACCCCGGCCCAAAAAATCCGAACAATTCGTTTGAAATTGTACATTATTATTTCAGTGTTACCCTCCACCATTGCAAATTTAAGCCTATTCAAGTAATCAGTTTCTTTTTGGTTAGTGCTGATGTTAAATGACGTCTATTTTTGCGCTTCGCTAAGCAATTATGACACCATCTGCTTTAACCTCATATATATGCTGCATGCAACAAAATTGCAATAAGTGGTTAACCGTCAAGTTTTGCTAAACTTCGTATTACGACTTTGCAGACGTTATTACGAATGGTCACAAATAGATTTCATATTGATAAAAACAATACTTTAATTTGGGAAAATCATGTAGGCCTATGGACTAGAAAAGCGAACATAAAATCAGTATTTTAAAAAGTGAGATGTTACTTATTAGCTGAGAATCGGGATTTAAAATAGCCTACCGCCCGTTTCTCAAATGGCAATTTAGCGTCTGATGGATTTTTGGAATAATTGTCTCTTGCGGTTCTAATGGCTGTCCGAAAATTTTGGCTTCACTTCCTCTAGTTCCAGCCGCTACAACCACATTCTTAACGCTTCATTAAACGGAAAATCTGAAGGTGTGAATCTGAAATCAGCCACCCATTGAGCTCTGCCTGCAGACACCATGAAGAATATCTAAGATCTAGATCTGCTTCGAGTATCGATTCACATCATGCTTCTGTGACTGCATCCAATAATGACAAAATCTAGCAATCTATGGTTTAACACTAATATGACATAATATGAAATACAGGCACCATATGGGCCTAATTATATCAGTCCGCACAGATTTTGCAATAAGTTTTATATAGATAATCAACTGACAACATGCCTGCACGCCTCAAACAGAAACCGTGACGGGCATCTGTAATCAAGCCCGTCTAATGTTTAAGAACACGTTAATCGTGTTGCTCTCCAACCAAATCAAAGGTATCATTTTCCCTATGATAGATATTTGCCTTTTGGATTGACCATAGAATTACTCTATTTGAGCATGGAGTAAATTAATCCAGTGTGGTTGCATTAGATCGCTGTCTAAGTTTAATATAAACTCATTAGCTGTCATACCACAGCATACAGTGAACAACAATGAAATATGTCCTTTGCATTTAACCCATGTGTAACATGTTATCTTCATTTCTTCTTGAAATTCTTGAAATTGTAACATTCTGGACTTGTGCAAGACTCACTACCACTAATTTTTCTGTTTCAATTTTCACAGCAAGAAATGCAACACAAAAACAGAGATGAAATGAGTCAGTCTAGATCAGGCTGATAATCAAGCACTTTCTCTCTGGGTGGCTGGTTGGGAGCCGTCCTTGTTCACAGCGAGCTTGAAAAAAGGGCTTCCCGGCTGTGTCTCTCCGTTTACTCGGTTTAACTTGTCTGCTTTTGCGCTGCTATTCTTGTTGTGGCCTTTTATGGACCAACTGACCTGAGCGAACCTCAGTCTTTAGGTAAATACCTCAAGGTACCACATTCTGGGACAGCTTTTAGAGTATTCAAGTTCATTGGAGAAATGAGGAACATTTATTTGTCTGCATCGATATCCTCCATGAAAGTCCAGTAGTCTTCATTCCTTCACTTTCATTTAAGTGCTACCAAAGTTTGTGTGGGATTCTTGTAGCATGGCATTCAAAATCGTATGGGGGCAGTGGATGGCTATAGAGTTTTGTTTAAGTTCCGTCAATTAAGCTAAAGCCTCTGTTGCTATTAAGATTACTATGAAGTAAGTGATGAGCTTGAGGCAAAGTATGCAAGTCCTCTGATCTCCTGAATGTGGTACAAATGAGATCAGGTGATCAGGTGTCTCCTGGCAATTCACTTCAGCAGAGAGGGGCGAGCTTGGGAAATACGCGGAGAGAGAGCAGGCACTGGAGACTCCGACGACAGAAGCAAAGGAATGGAGAGCAAACATACAGACAAGACAACAAACAAACAAATTTTATGATTGAGGAATTAAATGAAATGGTGCACCAGTCGCTTTGATGTGGAGTCCTCCTGGGCCCAGATGCCTTTTGCCGGCTACTGACGTCACTGCAGTGGGGGAGTTGCATTGCAGTCTGCTGGGCAGCCCCCGAGCCAGCCTCGCCCCCTTTTCCCCACTGCGAGCTCAAGCGGGAAGCTGCTGGGACTGGTGCTCCGCTTCGGAATTAAAGATTCCGCCGCGCCGGAGCGCGGCTTTTTCCCACACGTGGCAGGCTATGACTGCAGCACAGAGCAATGTAAAATACAGCGCCATATCATCCATTCCAGTTGTTTTACTGCGCTTACATGTATTCACGAAGTGCTGGATTGTTTTAAAACGGCACGGATCGAGGAACCGTGACCCAGGCGACCGGAACCCGAATCCGGCTGTACCGCGACACCGCGATGAAGGTTAACGCGATCGCTTCGTTTTGAGCTATTCACGCCAGATGTTTTCACTATAAATAGACAGCACATCCATTAGGAGGAGAATGGCTGCCTAATTACTCTTGACGGCAATGGATGAAACCCCCAGCTGAAATCAGACAAATACAAATAAGAACGACCGGTGCCTGCTTTAAAAACATGTCCCGCGGCTACGCCTTT
>JABFDZ020000049.1:14389856-14403162 GCA_019775955.2 Pollimyrus isidori | reverse complement strand
GCCTTTAATCACGATTATTACTGTATTTACTGATTGACATAGATAATAACTGGGTGTTCGGCAGTATTGTACAAACGCAGTCAATATGCCAGCTCGATCTGGCAATAAACTCGCGGCTCTCAGTGTAGGCCTAATTGCCAACGCGGTAGCTTTCGGCGGGAAAAAATGGGTGATTACCTCTTTGTCATATCGGAGGCTGCAAGTCTCAGAGCCGCGATTATGCCTTTGTTTTGTGACAGAGGCAGATATTCCCGCGCAAAGTGAAACCCTGATGTGTAACCATTGATTTGATTAAAGGAAGAAACGATGCTGGAAAAGGTTCCTTCAAACGCCTACACATAGAGCAGCCTGGGCCCCACCCCATTCACAAACACAGGAACAGATAGCATGCTGTGATATTCAGAAAATGCATTTGTGTATATTAAAGGAAGTGCTTAAGAGATTGGGAGGGGGGTTCGTTGTTGTTTGGTGCTTGGTTTCTGTTTCAGCCTCTGTCTCATCCAGTCTTAGAGTTATTTTTGGGTCTAATCCAGTGCCTGGCTCGTGTACAGATTGGTTTCTGGTTGAGTGGAGTGGATTTCCCGCTTATTCATGGGCATGTAGCGTGTTGAAGTTTATTGCTTGGAAGGCGGATGTGACTGCAGCGTCCAGACCGTGCAGATATCCCTGCTGCGGTCGTGACCTTTAACTACTCAGGTAACCAGGCTGCTTCAAATGTATGATAATTTTTTGCAATTTTCCAATTTAAGACTGGAATCATGGAGGACGAATTACCATGGTATTGGCCTGGATTTTGTTTCACTTCATCTGGGAAAACTAACATTAAATGTAGTTTTGGCTGCTGCACTGATTTAGGCATGTAAATGACTGCTGGACATGGCAATCGATATTCCGTTCGGCCAACTGAACTTTGATGATGACCCTCAACCCATGTGACCACATGCCAAAAGCCGGTCCAGAAAACTGGCCTGAAGCCCATTTTGTGTGGAGTAATTTCCACAATTTACAATTACTTTGTTAATTGGTTGGCGTTAATACGCTTGATGAGACTGGAGATTTGACCTCTAAAATTGTGTGTTTGTGAGACGGGGAAATGAGGACATTGTTCGGGAAGTAATATGACCTCATTACACTTAGAGGTAAATTTATGTTATTAAATAAACTAATAAACTGATGTACTTTTGAATGTAGCCCCCTCCCCAAGGAAAAACTGTAAAAATATTGGATCCTCTGCAAGACAACTTATTTTTTGTTACAGCTGACATACTACTGCTTTATTCAGATATGTCTGTAACATGATGGTAGCCCTTGAGGTGAGGCCTTATACCCATAACCCATAATATTAAAACAACTGACAGGTGAAGTGAATACTTTTGATTATCCCATTACGATGACACCTGTCAAGGGTGCCATTATATGATAGGCAAGTGAACAGACAGTTTTTAAAGTTGATATGTTGGGAGCAGGGAAAAATAGGGAAGCCAAACGGATTTCAGCTCATTTGACAAGGACCAAATTGTGTTGGCGAGATGACTGGGTCAGAGCATCTCCAAGATGGCAGGTTTTTTGGGGTGTTCCCAGTATGCAGTGGTTATTACCTACCGAAAGTGGTCTATGAGAGGCCAACCAGTATACTGGCGATGGGGTCGTGAGCAGCCACGTGGGGAGTGAAGGCTAGCCCTTAAGGTCTGAACCCACAAGAACGCTACTGTAGTACAAATTGCTGAAAAAGTTAATGCTGGCTGATAAAAAGGTGTCAGAACACATAATGCATCACAGCATGCTGCTTGCTGGGCTGCATATAGCTACAAACTGCCCTGAGTGTCCATGCTGAACTCTGTCGGCCACCAAAAGTGCCTACCATGGTACGGTGGGCACATGAGCGTCAGACCTGGACTATGGAGCAACGGAAGAAGGTGGCCTGCTCTGAGGAGTTTTCTGTTATATCATCATGGCGGCCGGGACATCATTTGTCCAGGGAAGAGATGGCTCTTTGAAGCATTAAGAAAGGAAGGGAAGCTGGCGGAGGCAGTGTGATGCTCTGGGCAATGTTCTTCTGGAAAAACCTTGGGTCCTGGCATTCATGTGGATATTAATTTGACAAGTACCACCTGCCTAAACATTGTTACAGACTAATTGCACCCCTTCATGGCAATAATATTCCCCGATGGCAGTGGCCTCTTTCAGCAGGACAGTGTGCCCTGCCGCACTGCAGAAGTTGTTCAGGAATGGTTTGGGGAGCATGAACACAAGATCGTGACCTGGCCTCCACATTCCCGGGATCTCAGTCTTATCTAGCATCTGTGGGATGTGCTAGACAAGCAACTCCAAACCACCTCCCAACCTACAGGACTTACAGGGTCTGCCGCTAATGTCTTGGTGCCAGATACCACAGGAGACCTTCAGAGGTCTTGTGGAGTCTATGCCTCGACAGGTCAGAACTCTTTTGGTGGCACGAGGGGGACCTACACAATATTAGGCAGGCGGTTTTAATGTTATGGCTGATCTGTGCAGTTGTGTTAATGGTTAATGGTGCTAGGTGAAGCAACGTACTTGAGATGCCATCTGTAAAATTCATACCTCCATCCTGAAAACCGATCCAGGAGGTTTCATGCCGTTTCCATCTTAACAACTTCGGGGAATTGTGGAAACCAATAACGACCAGCAAAAGATAGCAGCATAACAAAATAAGACAGAGACTTATGAGGAATCAGGCCTTTGATATTGGAACCATCTGTTGTTTTGTTTCATATTTACTTTGGAAAAATTCAAATGGAATTGCTTTGGTAACATTTAGTCTCAGACCAAAGGAATAGATGATCCGCCAGAATCTGTCTTTCCTTACCCTCTGTGCATTGATGTGGCCTAATGAGACCTAATTAAAATGTCAATGGCATCGTTAATGACCAGAGCTGCTGTTGTTGTACTGTGTGCTATCGACGTTGGCTCGCATCCAGAATGAGATTTACAAGCATAAGCATGGAGGAAAAATTATCATCCAACCATTAGCACAGTGATGCAACGCTTTTTTCCAAAAATCCAAAGAAAACGTCACAGAACAAACAAAACGTTAAAGGGTCTATTTTCGTGTAAATATTTAACGAATGGCAGAGTCTGTGGGCAATACAGTTGGACTTGTCCCATAGCTCACACACCATTTATCATGCACACAGCTCGACATTATTTTATCTACATCATAATACCTTTCCATCTATTCATTTCCATAAGGTCTGCAGTTTCTCGATCTCACGACAGCCAGCTTCAGGTGTGCCCTTGTCTTGTCTCAGCATCTGTCTGATACAGGGACTACATCGTTACATTTCTTCAATTTTAATAATAATCATTTTACCGCGTTAAATTTCCGACTCCCTGATGACGGGGAAAACGAACGTATTTAGGTCTGCTTAAACATTTGCATTGAATATGACTTTATGCTGGCTGGACAGTTTATGGAAGGTAAGAGTTTCTTCCTTCCAGATGGTTTCCATCTCGATGGTAAAAGAAATTCAGCGCCTGCGGGGATTTGGCCTGTTAGCGCGGAGGAAAGAGCCAATGCATCCCACCTAGACCCCTGCAAAGTGAAATCCAATCCGGCCCTAAATTTGTATTCCAACCTTTATTGACCAATTAGAATTCAATCGCATAATACTTGCTACGGCACAACTGCGTCCAAACTGCTTTCACTTCAAATATTTCTCCCTCACTCCGCGTGTCCTGTCGGCTAATTTAGGCATTAATAACAGCCTTTCCCCTCAGCCAGCTTGTGGAAAAACTGAAATAGGAAAAAGAATATTTCTCCTGTGAGTACGATCTGAGGTATTAAAGGAACCCCCCCCCCCATTATATTACTTGGACTGTTTATATTTTAAGCTCCTTTATGTACTAACAGAGACTTCTAGAGGTTTCCTGAAAGCCCTGTAAACTGGCCGCTATCTCCTCTGTGACTGAAGATATTAGGCTTATTTTACTGGATTGGTTTTATTTAGTGTAAAAACAAAGCAGTTAGATATTACTAGTAAACGACCAACAGCTTTACGAGGTTCTGTGGGCCTGTCTGAAAAACAAAGTGTATTGAGTAAATTGAAATGAGGATGTATTTTCATTTAGGATAACATATAATACATTGTTGGATGACAGAAAATCCCTGTTTACAGATGTTTGTTGATTAAATGCAAATTATAAATTAATTCGAATTATGTGAATGTAAGAGTGCATGCAAATGAGCAACATGAGTGTCAAAAGGAACCATTTTGGGATTTTGGTACCGGCGATAAATTTTATGCAGGGGAATCTGCGTTTGACCCTTGCGTCAGCTCCTGTGATGATTTGGCACATTTAAAAGCTCTAAGTGTAAGACAGAATGAGCGCTGAGGTGGCCATGCGGCCATCTTGAGGCCTGAGGAGACGAGTCACCCTGGCTAGCTAAGAGCGCGGATGTCACAGGCGGGAGCCGGCTGGCGGTACCGTCGGTGGGAACATTTCTCGTTGCAGCGATGACACAACTAGTTTCGAGCCCTGGACGCCAACGCAGCAGATCTGCCACGGCTAAGAGATGAGCATAGCAGCAAAGTGAGAGCCGAATTTATAAAAACAGGGTCTGTCTAGTGGGGAGCAGAAGGCTTCCATGATGTGTCTTTTTTCCAGTGTCTGCATTTTGCAGCCATTGAGCATCCCTGGGAAGTTAGGAGAGTCGGTCTAACCAACTGTACTGATAAATATGATTATTAAAAATACATTACAAAATACATTACTGTTCCCCTGAGTCTTCAGTCCTGACCGTGTTATGTACAATTTGTAAACAACCCAGAGGGAGTGAAAAGGTGAACCATCCGAGAGGTTGTTTCAAGACTGATTGTTATATCTACATTATTTATCGCCAACATCTAAAAACACGGCGTGCTCGCTGTGTAACTATCGCAGTTTTACATGCTTTGATACGTAGAATTGTAAAGATCAGCGATGGGAAATCTGGCAGTGAGGATCTGGCTGAGAAGCATATATCTATGGCTCCTGTACGCTTCCGCCCTCAGAGGTCTTTGGTGCTTAATTCGGCTCGTAGCAACAGAACCGGTGCGGCTCGCCGGTGACGCCGCCTTGAATCAGCAAGCCGGAAGCGATCGAGCGAGTGCCGAGTCGGTGTGTTCGAGAGCGTCTGTTTTTCGTTCTCGAGGCTTATGGGATTCGTGCTCGAGGTTAGTTGGTGCGTTGCATTGACGTTGGAAAAGCCTCATGACATGTCGTCAAACATTTATCAGATGCTGTTTCCAGTTTAGATTGGATGAGTCTTTGATGAATCACTGCTCATTTTGTGGTATAACAGCACGGAGAATAAGTCTACTGTGAAGGCATGTTTAAACACTCAGGGACCCTCTTAGCAAGAGTCTCATTTTATTTTGCATGTCTCTGTAGTTTAGTTTAATATGGTAATGTTTAGTCTGGTCGTTATAGTTAGTGGGTGGTTGGTTAAGTTGGTTAGTGTGGTGCTAATGATGCCAAAATTGTGGCTCCAAAAAAAGATTTCTTATCTTTGGGTCACAGAGAAGATGGAAAAAAATAGTTTGGTTAAAAAATATTTAAACAAGCATCTCATTTCAATCCGTTAGTAAATTGACTCCAGTTATGCCATTGCTCCATAATCAGTCTTTTTTTTTCAAAAAGCCTGCCTATTTAGGAATATTTACTGTAGGACAAAAATATTATCAATAATTAAGTAACAAGAAGGGCAAGGCAAGGACCCATAATGATTAATTATGCGTATCATATTGCATTGTCCTTTAAGCACAGTCCAAAAAAAAATAAAATAAATAAAATTAGTTTTGCCATTGCTCCGTTTTATTTTCATAAAGCCTGTCCTTCAACAATCTTTTCAAAAGGAAAACTAAGCTGAAGAAAGCCAGCTACCGTTTATCGCTGCCTAACAGACAAATCCACTTTAAACGGAGAGTTATTTGCTTATTTTCCCATAATCCACCGCTGGACTCACCCTGGGACCAAGGCTCATTGTCGTTTTCTTCATGTTCAGATTTTTCAGGGATTCTTTAACTTGAAGGGAATTGCACAGACAGGACAAGAATGGAAAATAAATAGATTAATCAACATTGCAACAGCTGTAATAAGCCAGAGTTCCACGGTTTTCTTCACTGGTTTCTAATTGCAGCAATATTTCAGTAAGTGCCGTTGCCTTTTCAAAATGCATCATTCCTTTTTAATATATATCCCTCACAGAAATTAGATGCTTTCCTGGTCTGTTGCCCATTTTGTATGACCTGTCACCTGTAATGTTTACAGGAAAAAAAAAAAATCCTGAATCCATTTCAGGCCTTTGTGTTTATTTGAAGCTAGCAGGTATTTGTGACGTGGGTCTCCAATGCCCTTGTCATAGAAAGAGTAGATTTTTCCCCCCCCAATCACCTCAAGGACAGAAAAACTATGATGAAGAAGAATGCAATGTTTTTTTTTTTTTAAAAAAAGAAGATTTCTATGTGAGGGTTATTAGAGCCAATCGTGATGGCAGGTGGCCTAGATGGATGCTTCCTGCTTCGCATTAGGGAGCTATGTGATGAGCAAGTAAACTGGTAAACTGATTAGCAATTTTCTTATTAGCTTATTTTGCACAATAATTCACTCTCCGTTTATCATTTTTTTTCGGGAAGTGACCTTCAAGTTGCTCCCTATGTGTTTCTGGGTTTTCCTTGTTTTTTTTAATCTCCCCGTTGCATTTTTTGTAGAGGTTATTTTTGGGGAACCGCAGCAGAATTAATATACCATCACCTTGCCCATACCATGTGGACACGTACGGGACATACTTGAGATGTATATGATAAATTGACATTGATCAATGAGGTTCTTGCACACCTGGTGCAGGGAACCTTACTCACCGCGCTCGTCATTAGCGTAGCGCCAGCATCTGCTGCCCGCGACGCGTCCACCCTCCTGCAGAACCGTGTAACCAGGCGCGCGGCGACTCCAGGGGCTCGCCTGTAATCCACACTCTATAAGCACTGTAATTGAAGTGCAAATTCAATACTCCCTCATCAGCCTTTATTAGCTGTGCCTTCGTCTGACATCCCTGAAGTAATTACAGTCGCTTTGCAAGAAAGGGCAGAGTGGCCTGCATTGTGAGCTTGCTGGAGGGGCTGGGGCGACATGTGACTTTAGACGCCCCCCCCCCACCCCCCGATTGGCCACACCTGTGATCTGTGTCATGATAGCATGTCAGGCTGATGTAATGAGCTTTTGTCAAGCCATAATAGACACCTGTTGCTGGGGTCAAGAAAGGACCACGTTGCTTGTTTCCTGTCCTGTGTAAAACAATCTCTGCTTCACGGCCATTAATTCTTAAACACGTTGACATGTCCATCAACTGGTAAGTGTATTATAAAGTGTAGTATAATTGCTAGTCCATGAATTCTCTACACATGTGCCTTATTCCCCATCATGTAAGACTGGGTTGTCTTTTCTCTTTTGTCCCAGAACGAATGTCCAGACCTGGACGTCAAACATCATTTTAGTCCAAACGCTGAAAAATCCCAGTTTCTTCCTCGCATGTCTTCTAAGTTGGAACGAGTCTCACAACATGGTAGGTCCACTTACAGTAGAAGTGAACAGAACCTATTTGGCAAAGACACAGGGTCGTGATGGAATGCACACTGGACTGGACAGCACTAACTACTGAAGGAAAATGTGACACTGAAAGAGAGGACAGGTTGTGCGGCGGATCGCACAGTCGCCTCACACTTCTAAGACCGAGATTCGAGTCTGTGTGTGTGGAGTTTGCATGGTCTTCAGTGTCATCATGGAGTTTCCTCCTGAGAACCTGGTCCCCCCCCATCCCCAAAAATTAAGAGTGAATGAATGAATGGTGTGTAAGCGTGCCCTGCTATGGGTAATTGGCACCTCATCTTGGATTATTCCCTGCCTTGTGTTCATAGGCTCCAGGAATTCATGGTCTCTTGATCCTGATTAAGACAAGTGGTTACAGAACATGGATAAAGGAGTAATTAAAATGGTTAATTACTCATTAAATCTGTATTTTTACCACATAACCACATAGATATCCCTTAATAAATTGCATTACCAATTTAATCTAGATTTTCCTGCCTTGTGTTGTTCTTTCACATCGTATTCTTTTCTCCAAATCGATTTTCCATAATCGTTATCTTTGAAATGCTGCTTTAAATGTAGTAACTCAAGGCAAAAGGCAAAAATGCAAAAAAAAACAAAACTGACTTTAGGAGCATTCTGCAAGAAATTGAACACAAATTTGAAACTGCATGTGAAAATTTGTTAAACTGTCAAATTTTGAATAAAAACCATTGGAAATGTATTAATAAAATGACCAGTATGATAATTATGCGTGATGTATGACTATTCGGTGTCACTTTCACTAGCAGTAGCTCCTGGAAAATAAACGGGAGTCTCCATAAACACCGACATTATCATGCTGACTGCCGCAGTCAACAGCAACACAGCTAATGATACACAGTTGCATGCTCACACATCCAGTGCTCGCCTACTCTGTGTGCCTGCCGGGCGTAGATGTCGCTGCAGCTGTAATTAAACCTCCCTGTTTCCCCATGGCTGCCCCCCGAAGAACGCCCTCCTCTCTCTGCCACGCGCGCTTTATTTATTTATAATTCAATTAAAACGCTTACATATTGGAAATACTTATAGAAACCTTACAATAACTCTAAGCCTAAATAGTTGTTTAAACCCAGGATAATAACTGTTTATTTAACAGGTTAGTTAACAGTGTTTCATAATTAAAATGCCTTGCTCTACAAATCAAACAAAAGCAACATTAAGTAAATAGTGTTATTAAAATCATCAAAAAGAAGAGAATGAATGAAATGAACCATTGCATGATAACTGCCAAAATGAACGATGAGTGAACGTATGATAAACTGATGGCTGATTTAATTTGTCTGTATATTCCACTACTGACATTGACTCGTACTGCAGCACACTTGATTTATGCGTCCAAAATAGTGTTACTCTTAATTGTATATAAAAAAGCAGTTTGATTAACTCATAAATACAGATATGCCCATAAAGATCCGCTTATTCACTCCTGTACGTTTGTATGTAAGTATCTGTATGACTTAAGAAATATTTTGAAAAATCTGAAGATTTTATTTAATGTTTTTTTTTTTGGAGGAGGGGGTGCATTTGACAGGTAATATGGAGGCGGGGTTAGGGGCGTCAGGCACAGGCGTCACTGGGGTAACCCGGATGTGAAGAAGCGTCTTTGCGAAAACTCGATCCGGCCGACGAACAGATTCTGAAAAGGTGAGTTTAAAGAACATATTATAACAAAGCAAAACAACAACGACATGAAAGGGACGATGAAGACGACTCCAATTTGTTGCTTTCATTTTTTTTTTGTGAGCCTGAGGTAATTCAGCGCTTTGTATTGTGATGAGAGTTTAATGAGACACTGAGGAGCTGTAAGCATATTAAAAAGTACTCATTTTATACACTGGAGTACATTTTGTGTGAATAAGGTTGTTTTTTTGCGGGTAACACTTCAGCAAGCCAACAAAATGATTCAACTAAATATTGGAGAGAACGTCTGTTAACTAACTTGCTAGCTAGTCAGTAGGCTAACTACTCATACATTATTTGAACCCTGCCTTTTTGCGTGGTGTTTTCTTGTTAGTCTGTGACTTGTCAGGTCTATGGAAGAAGGGATAGTCTATTCTTACTCGTGTGAAATTATTTTCAGGGTAAGGGTTTTCTGCGGTTTCATTTTGGTGATAAATAGCAACCTGTGCGTCAGTAAAGAGATCTCCTTTGCCAAATAGTGAGCCTTGCTCTGAAGCGAATGGGCGAAGCGGCTGGCGCATGCGCCTTTCCGGCCGTTGCGGTATCCTGCCAAATAGGCGCAGGTTGCCAGGTCGCGCATGCGCGGTGCCTCGCTGCAGGGGCGCACGCTGCCAGAAAGGGAGCCCCGCGGGGAGCGCGTTGGGTAGCGCTTACGGGATGCTGCATTGCAGGATGAGGTCCGACCCCACGCTCGCCAGGCGTTGTCGCCGCTAGGGTCGGCGACGTCATGCGTCACGGCAGGTAGGGAAAGGTATGGAGACGCGGATGTTTTGGGCGGGGGGGTCGCGCAAGTCTGACGTTTTACCAAAATATGAGCTCACTCCTCCATTGGTGCCTTCTTACGTTGTTTTGTTGTAGTTTATATTCAGCCTTGGAGGCCAATTTGCCTCCAGACATCTTTTTGGATTCCTGTTTGAGGGTCCATAGCAGTTAATTTCACAATGGAGAAGAATGATTAAGCCACCAGAAAGCACCGATTAGCTGCTGTCATGCTCTCTGCCCATCATCATTCCTCTTGGCTTTTTGTGGTAATGTTGGATTTTATTGTACCTGTTCATCATTTATTAAAAGTGTTGTGCTAGATAAGTGCCCTTTTGTGCTGACTCAGAACTATCTTATCAATCTCCAATTCATACCTGTAAATTACTATCAGAATGTAAAGGTGATTAAAGAAAAATGGATGCCTGGCTGTCTGCATATTACAGTACTTACTAAGAAACACACTTAGGTGTAACATATTTATTTCTGTGACCCTTGCCGCCCTTACTGTTTTGGCTGTTATACTCGGTGGCTCGGCCAGTATTTCTGCATAGAGAGAATTGAATTATTGTAACATTTCCAAACTTCGATAATAACCAGTTACTATGGGTTTATATCTATACTAAAAAAAATGATGCCTTGGTCTACAACAAATTGCAACTTGTGCCCATGGCTTTTTGAGGCAGTCCCAGAAAGAAAAACCCTTTGTTACGTTGCACTGTCCTATAAATGGGGATCTCTGTTACAGTACTTTCCCCAGTAGTGTTATAGCCCCTCAAACTGTGTGCTGGCATCCACAGTGAAACATCAGAATGTCAGGTTTGTGAGGATCAAAATCCATTTGCGCCACTATGCTTTTTTATTTTTATTATTATTATTTTTTAAAAGGTATCACAGCCCAGAGTCATGGTTTTAGCTTTCTCTGCAGCAGCTGTGGGGCATCCCTTCAGCAGTGTTGCTGCTTTTTGTTAAACTTTCTGCTCTGTCATGGTTGGTTTACATCACAGGCTTTCAAATGTAATGGTTTTGGGTGTAACGGGAATGAGTTTGATTGCAGCCACTATTTTGTGCTAGCATTTAATATGCAGATTATGCAAAAACTGATGAGTTTAATATTGAGCTGTACGCTGTTGAAAGGTTTATGATGAAATTTCATTAAGCCCATATAGCTGATTAATATTTTGCGCATGTTGTAATTTTTGTGCAATTTGTGCTCAGCTGCTGCTTTTTTTGCAGTGAGGCTTTTCCTGCAGCCGTATTCCTGGTGCAGTTGCTCTTACGCAAGACCAAATGATTTTCCCACTTGACATGTTTAATAATAATACGCAAATCCTATATAATATGTTACCGCAAAGTCTCTGTAATTGTGCGAAGTTAATTTGCTTTAACATATGGTTGTAATTAAGGAATAAGTGACTTGGCTAATAAGCAATACAGCTGTATTATGCTTTATCCCTGTAGGTAATCAGCCCGATGTGCTCTATTGAACATAGGCCTCTGACCAGCTTATTTGATTGGGTTTATTTAATGGGTGCCATTTGCAACCTACATTCCTGTAGCTGCAGTAAGATTTAGTGTATGTGGCCTGAAGACTATCAACGAAATTGTGCACATCAATTTTTTTATGCAGTTGAATATGTCATTTAACATATGGCATTGGTAGCTGTAAAGATTGCAGGTATGATAAAATATGACCAAGTTAAAGTTTGGGAAATTACTTTGGCTCTGAAACGTGACAAACCCTGTGTCTTCATATAAGAAATCTAATGGTTTGAAGACTGGGATCCTGTTCAGGATGCCCTGCACATTCTGGCTCCAGGTGCACTGGCGTTTTTTGAGGAAACTTATTTTTCCAAGACATTTTTGCGAGGCGTGGTATGTCTTATGCATTAAATATAACATGTCTCAGAAATGATTGGTGACTCCTCAAAATAATCCACTTTTATTGCCGCAAACGCGTTTCATTTGACAGCTCAGAGCTCAAAGGCTGTGTTAGGATCCCTTGCGTCGTGCTCTGGTGAATCCTAAGTCAGTATCGGTTTGTACGTCCAAGGCTCACATGTCTAGAAAACCTGATAATTTGGGAGCGATGAACTCCCCAGGCATAGCAGATGACGAGGTTCTTACTGTAGTTAGCTGACCTAACTGAGGAAAAGGGTAAAACGGGAAGAAAAACTGAACAAATGGCCATGTAACTTTGAGGAACCAAGACGGTCAGCGTTTGTGTGTCAGGGTCTGGGGACCCTGCAACCTGCCATCTGCGCTTCTTGCTGTCATTGCTTGGATGAAGTTTCTGAATTTGTTTAATTTGTTCCTTTTTTTGTGGATATTGTAACAGCTCTAGCACATTGCAAGGATGAGGCATTGACTCATGTTTTGGTTGATGATGTCATGGAATAGCATGTTTTGCATTTTTACGACAGGAAGTCCACCTGTAACAGACAATACAAAGAAGTAGGTGTAGCAAGGTTTCACACTTTGTCAGCGATTTCAATTATGCCTGTAACAGCTACAAACACACACCAGTATTTCTTTTAAGTCAGCTTTGTGTATTCATGTGAAGATTGCTGCTGTCTGTGTGTTGCTTCGTGCTTCCAGATTAACGAAAGGTCGCGAGTGTAAATTCGGCCAGTTACTTTGAAGTCACAATTGGGTACTATGTTTAAGTATAATGACCACTGAGAACATGCGCACATTTTCAAGGCCAAGTGAAATACAAAGTCTTTCCATCTGTTGTAGGTTTTTCTGTAAGCAGCCACTTAAGTCTCTATGTTACAGCACATAAGCCTTTGCAAATGGCAGGTTGTTCGCAGAAGAAATGGTGCAGCATGAAATCAGCCACGACTCCACAGACACTGGTCTTGTGGTGAGGATGCAGTGGACAGATGAGATGCGTGTGAGTGCAGGGCTAGGGTAGGCCGACAAATGTGCAGAAGAAGAATGTGCGTGCGAAGATGGCAACTGGGAGAGCATCATTTCTTGTTATAGGCAGACAAAATTCATAGCATTTCAAAGTTTCCTAATATGTGCTTGTCATGCGAATGTAACACTTTTTCCTTTGCAATCTTGGCAAAGGGCATTTCATAAATATGCTTCCTCTGATGATTTAAAATGGTAATCTTCTTGATTTTTGTAATGATTATTTGAGTCTTGCAACTGTGTGCAGGCTCTGTGACATGTGGGTCATTATTTACAGAAGGCTGGAAATGGAGACCATGAGAGT
>JABFDZ020000049.1:14345502-14356906 GCA_019775955.2 Pollimyrus isidori | reverse complement strand
TTTGTTTTTGTTTTTTACTGCCCCTTGCTTGGGTCACTCTGCTTGCTCCCCCCCGCCCCGCCCCCGCGCGCGGCGCGGGGGGCGGCCCCCCCCCCGGCGTTGGAAGGATGGGCTTGTATGTGCTTGTGGACTTGGAGAGAGATGAATTAAGCGTGGACTGACAAAGACAGATTTCAGCAGAGGAGCCTGGGATTTGTGTAGGTCTGATGAGAGTCTATATGCTGTGTTAAAAAATATGAGCATCTCACTCTGTATTTTACTTGTCCATTACCCCCTTGAAGTACACTTTTCTGGCTCGTTTCCCATTTTTTCTTGGATCTTGCAAAATTTTATTTATTTATTCGTTTTTTTTTTTTTAACCTTTAATTTCCCATCTTCTTTTTCACTGTCTGTCGAGATGAAAGGCAGTTTTGATGTGCAGTTCCTCCGCCTCGGTTGGCCGGTTTCTTCACTTGTGTTTTCATTTAGTTTGTCTGCCTGTTCGTTTATTTATTTGTTTGTTTGTTTGTTTGTTTGTTTGTTTGTTTGTGCCCTTCGCCACCACTCACATTTCATCCGGTGGCTCCCCACAGATTAAAGTGGTGAAGTTCTCCTACATGTGGACCATCAACAACTTCAGCTTTTGCCGCGAGGAGATGGGCGAGGTCATCAAGAGCTCCACCTTCTCCTCGGGAGCCAACGATAAGCTCAAATGGTGCGTCGCAGGTCTGGTACGGAGGGTGCGGGCCAGGCTCTTGAACTACCAGTCTTCCGCGTCCACACGGACACAGCTGGTGCTTCCTGCAATCCGCGGTGTCACGAAGAGACTCCTCTGAATTGTAATGCTTGCTAAAATTAGAAGTACATTTTCAGCCGGAAAGTTGTGCTGTGCACTCCGGGCTCTGAGAAACGATAGATTTGGGGCGATTGTTTCTTATCGTGTCAGAATTAGATGCTCCAGGATGACTAACTATGCGCTTGGGTGATTTTAACGAGAGGGAACCAGCTGTGAAGTGTGTTGTTTCTTGGTGGGTAATTGGTTCTAGGAGGAAGAGGTTGGGGGTAAAATAATATATTCACCTGAGCTGAAAGTGATTAAGTGAGCTCCTTGAAATATACGAAAAAGAACACAGGTAAGAAGAGCTTAAACTCGTATGAAGTCCAAGTCTCTGGTACATCTGCTTTGCACAGGTGCCTGCGGGTGAACCCCAAAGGTTTGGACGAGGAGAGCAAGGACTACCTGTCCCTCTATTTGCTCCTTGTCAGCTGTCCCAAGAGTGAGGTGCGTGCCAAGTTCAAATTCTCCATCCTGAACGCCAAGGGTGAGGAGACCAAAGCTATGGGTGAGTCAGGCCTCCTCCTGGATAATGACTTTTTTCATTTGACTCTTTCGCAGTTCGTCCATGATCTGCACGGAACGGAAATCCCCCAGATTTACGTAAAACGTTCTTTTTGTTCTCCAGACCCAGGAGGGGTTTGTTCTAAAGGATGCCATTTCAAAAATTGAATAATTCTGGGTTGATGGGAAGTCGGTGGACTGAAGGTCTTGGGACATTTTAACAGGCCATTCCCAAGGAAATGAACGCTGAGGGTTGTTTGCACGGAAATGCGCCTTGTAAAATGGCACCATTATTTTACAATACAGCGTGTGGCTAGTCCTGCTTCGAATTCCTCTGTTGTCCATGGTAACGTGCTTCAGGTGAGCACATTTTGTATGCATGGTATGGTTGCGGCTATGGGCATCATACCGCATGTTAACCTACGGACCATGTTGTCATGGGTTCTTGCGGTATCTGTGTTAAGGTCGAATTACCTCCTGTTTCTGCTTTCCTGTGTGCAGAAGGTGTGCTGATAGCCAGGCGGGTGTGTATAATCTCAGTAGGAGCGATTAGTTTCCCCAATATTTAATTAAAGGCAGCGTGGGCAATTCAGATTTTAATTAAAAAGGCACTATTAGAAGTCTTCTGTAGCTCTTTTGATGAATTGAAAGTCTCTGTGCCTCCATTCTCTGCCTCTTTTTAATTGGGTTAAGTTTGGGGTGGGGGGGGGGGGGGCTGAGATGTTGCCTGGAATTAAATTTTGAGAGACCAGATGTGGCCACTGTGCTTCGCTTCGTTTTCAGCCTTGCTGGCTTTCGGCCGCCCGTTGAGCGCCAGATGAACACAGCCATTTATTTGCATGCAAAGTCGCGGCCGCTTGTTTATAGGCTACCGTGCGGCCCCTGTCTGTGTGGGGAGGGCACGGGGCTTCTTCCCCACAGAGCCCTTGCGATGGATAAACTAGACGTATTCATTTTAGTAGTAGCCTTATCCATTAGCATTTTGCTAATGTTCAATGAATGGAAACTTCTTAGGGATTCCATGGCTACAACGGCAACACAGATATTACCCCTGAAACATTAGTTGTTAGTTCCTCCTGTAATTTTTTTATTGTTATATTTGGAATATCCATCTGTGCCCCTGGAAATAGGCACGTCGGTCTGAAATCAGCCTGGGCCAGACCCTACGGAGCCTTTTCTAATGAGAAGCCCATCCATCCATCCAGCCATCCACATTAAACACGTGTGCATGAAGTAGTTTTTCCATTAATGATCAAATTAATTTGACATTCAGTCAGTTAACGCTTGCTTCTCTAAAAGCCCTTGCTGTGTCGCAGGCGGGATAATTTTGATTGATCTGTTTGCATCTATAACACGGCAGAGCTGAAAGATTTGTTTTATTGTTGGGTGGATGGAATAAGCAAGCTAATCTCGGCGTTGAAGTGCATAATGGTTCCTGGCAATTTGTTCGGAGCCTCTGAGAGTTGGCGTGAATGTTCAAGGCAGACCCTTTGTACTTTTACGAATGGTGCCGTGCCTCTCAGTACAACACCTTTGGGATGAGGGGTGGGCGGAGTCTAATTTCAGCCTTTCAGGGGAGCGCCGAAGGCTAATGCTGGAGAATTTTACTACAGTGCCGGCTTACCACCAGGTAACTCGGTTTATATGAAATCAGAAACATAACCTGCTTGTTGAGGCCCCATTTCCGATGATTCCACCCCCCTCCCCAGAACAAA
This sequence comes from Pollimyrus isidori, assembly GCA_019775955.2. Taxonomy (NCBI): domain Eukaryota; kingdom Metazoa; phylum Chordata; class Actinopteri; order Osteoglossiformes; family Mormyridae; genus Pollimyrus; species Pollimyrus isidori. The sequence goes on along the minus strand of JABFDZ020000049.1, from coordinate 14,353,873 downwards.
CGAGGGAAGAACAGTATGCTGCTGCTGGCTGGTACCCAGCTGCCACCGTCCCAAGCAAAGCTGCGTGATGAATGAGCCGAAGGCGCCAGAACGGCAGGGCCATGCAGCGGCGGCTGCTGCGAGCGGCAGGTCCACGCCATTTCCTCTCTCGATCGGGGGTGGAAAACATCAGCCTCAGCCTCAAACCCCCATCTCCATGGCTTCAGACTCTTTGCGCGAGCTGTAATTTGTGCTGGGCCTGCCCGTCCCACGCCCTCACCACCTCAAATTGCGAGCGGCAAGGATTGTATTGCTCCGTCAGTTCTGCTCCGTGGCACTGTGTAGCCGAGCGGCATTGCATTCCGCCTCCACGACCCACTGGTGGTGCCAGCACTAATGGAGATGCGCTTTAACTTACTGCATATCTCTGGGCTTTATGAAGCTCTGTGCTTTGCCGGGTTTTTGTAATTTGTTCCCCTCAGGGATCCCATTTCCCATTGTGCTGGACTGTTTCTCTTGATAGGTCTGAGAGGTTGAAGGTTTAAATATCGAACGGAGTGGTGAGGGCAGGTGACAACCTGACTGACAGATTGCTGCTGCTTGCTGTTGCATTTTTGGATTAAATGTAACCATTAAGAGCTTTGTGGCAGGGGTAAATGTCTGACCTATGGAACTTTCTGTCACTTCCGATCAATCTGTAGACAGCTTGCTTCGAGTTGGTGACAGTACAATGACAGTACATCATTTTATTGTAAGGATTTAAGTAATTAATGAATTAGTCTTTTAACATTAGATTTTGAAGATTTGCCAAAGGTGTATGTATGTGTGTGTGTATATATATATATATATATTTTTTTTTTTTTACTTGCGTTAGCCGTAGTGGTACTGAAGAAGTTTCTAAGTAGAGGCTGCAGAGTTTTTAGTAGGAGGGCTTTCCAGCGGGATCTGAAACCTGCTGGCTGGGCAGATGAAGGGGAAGAGCTCCTGTCTGAGGTGATGACAGGCTATGTCCCCCCGCGCCTGCTCCTACTCCAGAGGGGCGGGGAATGTGGGCAAGGTTCCAGCTTGCATTCGCTCATGCCCCCCCCCCCCCTCGCAGAGGCGTAGGCAGATGGTCTACAGCGAACTGGACAGCCAGGATCCAGACCTTGTGTTGGGGGAGTAAACCCCAGATTAGCTTTTCACGTTGATTTTGGAAGCCTCCATCCCTCCCTTTCTCACCCCACCATCTGCAACCGGAAGGATTGGTGGGTTTGTGTGCGTACATGATTGCGCCTGTCAGGCAGCTAGGTCTGGACTCGGATTGGCAGACCAGTGGTCCGTTCTTTCCCCAGATGTATCGGCTCACTGATGGACCCTTTGGCCTAATAACAGACGAGCCTTTCCATGACTGTTGTGGTTCAGAAGGAAGCTCACTTGTTGCTGATGGCAGTTGCTGCCCATGTTTCACGGGAGGCTCTCTGTGTGATCTCAAGCCAAGCCACGAGTGTGACTGCATGCTCCGACAGCAAGAATCTTGGAGTCGCACATGGGGAACCTCATGAGGTCTTCGCACCTTATTTCCAGTTTCGATGGTTCGAGATGCCCAGCTCCCTCCCTTTCGTAGAGCCCGAAACGGTGTCTAGATCTCTGTGTGGTACGTCAAGAGACAGTGGTCTGTGCAGAGAGCATCATGCAAGCCCACTCTGAGTGAGGCTGGGGGAGCTCTAATCTCGTTGTTTCAGAAACTCCATAGATGTTCTCTGGTGAGCCACCCGGCTTGGAAGAGGGCTGAAATACCATGAGGGGGACTCTGGTCACAATCCCCAAAAGAGGAGTACTGTCGACTGCTGACTTTGACATGGCCTCCAGCAGTACACTGTAAGACTTTATCGTTGGATATTTTAACTCTTCAGACGTCAATCTTCCATGCACAGTGGAGCATCAACACAGTAACAAGGATATGGGTCTCACGGAGCGGGCATTAGGGGACACCACGATGTCCCCCGAGCCACACAATGCCGCAGGTAGAGGAAAAAACATTCTCATCCCGCCATCCTGTCTTTCTCTCCTGGATTTCATCCATTTTGATTAAAGTTGAAGAAAAATGAACAGATAAAAGTCGAATTAAACAAGAGAACTTAGTGACTGATTGCCGTACTGGCAGCTAAGCCATTGGGACAATTTGCTCCTGCTGTCTTGTTCTGTAGGTCATAATTCCACTGATGCTCTTTTCGTCTCATGAATAATTAATGAATTAGTTCACTGTTAGCTAGTGCATTATGTTAGCCCATTACTAATATTGCCCGATGCTAAAATTACGGTACTGTTTCGCAGTTGGACACATGCTTTGTGTTGCAGTGTTTCCACCTAGCAGTCAGTTCTGGTTTTGGCAGACTAAGCACTCGTGGTCCGCTGAGGTTGTAGTGGACACGCACAAACAAGCTTCTTTAGTGGTGGTCGCCTTCGGGCCCTTGCTCGGACATAACGGAGAGAGTGTTGCAATGAGTGTAAAATGCAGATAGAGGGAAACCAAGCAGTCGATCTGTATTGTCTTTGCTTTTCCCACTTTTCAGCTAGTCAGCCTCTTTTCAGCGTGTTTTTGGATTAAGCCCCGGGCACCTTTCTCCTGGCAGTTAAATGACAATGTCCTGCAATTTCCAGTGCAGGGCCTCGGGACACATATGCGAGGGCGGTTTTTTTCCAGCACTCTTTGCATCCTGAGCTCGATATAGCGACCGCCAAAGCAGCGTCTTCATGCTTCGTCCGACGGTCTTATTCAGTTAAGCAGTGAAGTCCCCCACCCCCCACCCTGGCCGCATTATTCATCTTTGTGTCTCAAATGTAAAATGAAATCCATGGTCAAGCCAAGTGCTTCACTAATGCATGAAGTGGAGGAAGTTTGCTGTAGTGGAGTTCGATTTAGTAAAGTTGTCTGCCTGCAGACCCTACAGCTGATGGGCCGTTCGCAGCAAGTGTGTCCACCTCAGGATTCGAATGCAATGTGAGCAGTTGTGTGGAGTGCAGTCGGGGTTGGCAAGTGTCTTAGGCCTGTCGGTTTTGTTCCGGATTCACAGAGAGCCAGAGAGCCTACAGGTTTGTCCAAGGAAAGGATTGGGGCTTCAAGAAGTTCATCCGCCGAGACTTCCTGCTGGATGAGGCCAACGGACTCTTGCCAGATGACAAGCTGACCCTGTTCTGTGAGGTAAGCCGAAGGGACGAGATGCAGTGAGAAAGTGAGAAAAATACTAACGAAGGGATCTTATTTATTGTAACTTATGACAAGTGCCTGTTTCTTCGCCAGATTCTCATACAGTAAAGTGAATTTTGAGGCATGTATGAATGGTATGGTAGTTTTCTTTGTATAAGTTCTAATTCATTTGTTCGCGATGAGTTTTTTTTCTCTCTCTCTCATGTGTCCTTCAGACATAATGCCGTTTATTGTTCTTGTTGCATAGCGCGGTGTAGTTTTCAGATACGCTAACCTTTATCGCTCGTTCATTGGCGAGACGCCTTTGCGCTCATTTAGGACTGTTCAGACCCATTTTAGCATTTCATTGTCTGCATAATAGATAGCGTGCTGTTCATTATTTTACTACCTGCGGTGCCACTTTGAGCTTCTTGCTGTATAAACTGCAATTAATATGAGTGCCATCTCTAAATAATGGTTGTTTACTTTCTTGCTCTTGTCCTTTCTCCCCACTGTCGTCAAGACTGGTTATTAAACAGGAGCCGCCATGATGTGCTCCTGTTTTCTTGTAGTGTGTAGTGTCCTGTGTACGTCACGCCTATGCATATGCCCCGTCTCGCCAGTGTGCAGTCATTGGGGCGCAAGCTCGGAATCCCTGCGTAGTGACAGTTGGCCATCGCGGAATGGTTTACATCGGAATTCCATCTGGCACCCTCGTAATTTAATTAAAATAATTCCAAACGTTCCGAATTAAAACCCAGGTGCTATTTTTGGCTTGTGGCCTGTAGGCAGCTCGGTTGTGGTGGAGTAGCGAGTCACGGTCTTCTATCTTTTTTCATTTGGAGCTCCGGAGTGAATTAGTGGAGGTCAACTCTTTTTTGGCTCCACTAGTCTCTAGTGTAACACACCTTCATAAATTATTGTGCCTGTTAAATTTGGTTATAATTAAGACCCAGTTCTGTGTTAGCTGGGGCGAGGGGTGGGGGGACATAATGTGGCCCTAGATCTTATCGCCTATTGGAGGCAGCAGGCGTAAGGGCAAGGCAACATTTGCCTGGACCTCAGAGGAGCCTTATAACCCCCCAAACCCACCACCACCACACACACACACACGCGCACGCACGCAAAGAAGTCGCTTTTTTGGTAACGCTGCATGCAAAATTGTCAACAATGCTAATTTTATGGTTCAGTGTTTCAGTTGTAGCTGAAGACATTACGTAATGCACTATTAGCAGTTTAATTTAAAATTTAGTGGAGTCTTGAGATTGTTCAGTTTATGTGGCTGATGCCAGTAGCCTGTTTGTTTTATTTGTTATTAAAATTATTTAATACCCTGGCATTTGGGAGTGTTGAGTTCTCTCTTTTTTTAACCGTTGATTTCAATTTGGTTGATAAGTTTTGCCTCTGTTGTGGTTTGGTGGGGTGCGGTTGATGACTACATTGCCCTTTTGTGTAGCATAGCATAGATTTTCACCCTGTTCCTCAGATGTGTGACAATGAAACTGGAAAACATGGATGGATGGGTGAATTGATGGGTGAGTGGATCAATGGATGCTTCATTTTCACAAATTATAGGCCAGAGAATCTTCTAGACCCGGACTGACCCTCTGCCGCCCTTCACATCAGCAGCTGTAGTGTAGCTGGAACCACCCTGTTATGCTTTCTCGCGGCCTTTGTGCCAGCTGCCAGTAAGTAATCCACCTGAAGCTAAGGAGGTTTGGGCCTGGCCAGTACTTGGATGGGAGACCAGCTAGGAAAGCTGGGTTGTTACTGGAAGCGATGTAGTTGTGGCCAGCAGAGGGAGCCCATCCTGTGGTCAGTGTGGATCCCAATGGCCCAGTGCAGTGATCGGGACGTCGTGCTGTCAAAATGGTGCCGTCCTTTAAATGAGAAGTCAAACCGAGGTCCTGACTCTCTTAGGTCATAAAAGGTCCCTGGGCATCTTTTAAGAGTATGGGGGGTGGTACCCCAATGTCCTGGCTAAAATTGCCCACTGTGGCCTTATCAGACTTGGCCTCCTAATCACCCCCTATATCTAACTGGTGAATTCTCTCCTGTCCCTTCATCACTGTAGCTACTGTGTGGTGAGCGCACTGGCATGGCTGCCATCGCATCATCCAGGTGGGGCCTGCACAGTGGTGGGGGTTGAAGTGGCTCCCCATTGGTTCTGTAAAGTTCTTTGAGTGTCTTGGAAAGCACTATATAAATGTAACTTTCATTCATTCATGCATCTATCCATCTCACCCACCCTTTTCCAGTTGGTCAGTTTCATGTCAATATGATTCTCTATCGTATATGCTGCCAATAAAGTCGACTGCACTGGTGACATAATACAATACTTAACTGTTTACTTTGCATGGAAGTAAAATAGAGCTGCGGAGTCTGTACTCGGGTTGGGAATCTGCTGTAAATTTGACGACCTTATTAATTGAAGCTCTTGGGGGTTGTGATGACATTCTCATTCTCAATCTCCGATAAGAACTAGCTTGTTGTTCTGTGCTCAAAATGCCCTTCGAGTGTGCCTCTTTGGGGCTACAGTGTGGGTCTGCTTCATTCTCTCTCTTGTCTTGTTTGAGTGTGACTGTGTAGCATCTAACTGTGGAGTTCAATGTCAATGTCACATCAGGCAATAATTGCTTACTGCTTATTTTCTCCAGCCTCATTACCAGCGATGCTCGTTCATCATGTTATTTGTTTTCCGTGAGAAACACCATCACAAGCAACTGTAATTTATCCTTGATTAGTGCTTGTTAGCATTTAAATTTTTTTTTCTTTTTTAATTTTCATCTGACAGGTCCTAGGGATTTATGCATTGTACAGGCAGCCTGATGGCTGGGCGTGTCTCCCGGGTGCATGTGTGCATGGATGCATGTCCAGTTCGACTGGAAATTTCCACATGCCGACCTTTGCCCCCATCATGATAATGATGCGGCGACTGTTGTGCTCATTTGGCGTGAGCTGCTGCGGCGTGAACCGGCCTCCCAGGCCTGCTCTGTCAGTCTCCTGCCCACCCCCGAACTGTCTGACCCAATCAAGGCCCCTGAGGACCCTCTGACCGTGTCACAGAAGGGCAGCCCCCCTGGTCTCACTCCGTGCCAACAGAAAGTAATCCTGTGATGGCAGTTGTGGAGTATCTGTTCCCAGATCGGGGGGGGGGGGCACTCACTCAGGCTGCAGACGGGTCATCGGTCGAGATCGCAGAGCGAAACACGCGAACGCAGCGCGTCATGGCACTTGAATCGCCACCTTCGGGTTTTGCGTTCGCCTTGCTCCAAGAGCACTTACAAAGCTCCAGAATTATACGGCATTTTGTATTAGTCTTACTGTAATGAAAAACAATAACAAAGCAAATAAAGGAGGTAGTGAAATGTCACATTTTAACATATCCCTCCGGATGCCCAGCAGGGAAGCTGTTCTTGAGGAATAAATTATCTCTTTGCTGATGTTCAGCTTCTTCTCTTTCTCATGTCATCCCACCGCCGTCCTTTCCCTCATTCTTTTTAAACACTTTGCTCATGACAGCCTCCATCCTTTACGCCGTGGCGCCATATGCCACCCAGCCACCTCGAGAGACCGCTGCAGCTGCCTCTCGTTTTATTTTTTTTTAATGTCTTTTTATTTTTTTATTTTTAAAGTGCTGGCACGGTGCCACCGTGACAGAAAAGGAGGGCAGGAAGCAGGAAGTCGTTTCGAAAGGCCTGGGTTCTTTCCCTGCTCATTGGTTGGGCTCACTGTCACGTGACTCACCTTGCTGAGGCGATCACTGGGAAAATGAGCATGCCAGGTGTGGCGTTGGTTCACACAGATGAAGACTGCCGGCTGAAGGGTTTAATAGGCTAGCAGTAAGAGCACAGTATGCTAATATGTGGGCAAGTAAAAGGTGTAGTTAGGGGGCAGAGAGTGAAGTGGGCTGTGATGGCTTTACAGTGGCAGATGTCTGTTTGGACAAATCAGGGTTTGCCATGTTGAGGGGAGGAGGTCAACTTTCTCTCTATGTTTAGCCATGTAATTTTTTATATAGACCCAAAATTGTCCACAACATTATTATTTTTTTTCTCTCATCGATTTTGGTGCAAAATGGTCTTTTTCGACAGCAGTCTCGAATAATACATCACTCTCTGTCAGAAGGTAATCTGTGGCACTGTAGTCTGTTTTTTTTTTTTTCCTTCTTCAAGGTCCCCCTGAAAAATCAAAACAACAAGTACTGAAGAAAAGGAAACAGTGCAACAAGCAAGGAAGAGGGAATAAATAGAAAAGAGTAGGAATCCTTTGGCAAGCACTTGGTTGCATTTTGCATTGAAACCCTAATTATTTCTCTTTCGACAGATTGAAAATATTGACCAATAGGGGTGTATTGTATCTCTGATTGTAAAGAGAGTACAGCAATCTTTTTTTGAGGCCAGAACGTGACCTGGGATCAAACACAGCTGGACAGGTGGCTCTCAGCATTGGCAGCTGCTAGCACATGGCCGACTGACCATCTGTACATGGTGGATCTGTTAGAGCTGGCTTGAGTCTGTGAAGTTTGTTCCTCACAGGCCTCGTGGAGCATGCCTGGCCCAAGGATCCTGGATGTGTGAGGAAGTTGGTGTAAAGGAACCTCGACCTTACACCAATTTACTAATATACTAATTTGTGTGTTTTTGTACTATTTCATGCCTCACGGGGCATGGATAATGAGTGTGAATGGGAAAGAATGAACAAAACGGGATGAAGGGAGCATTTTGCATGAAGCTTTGCTTCACCTGGCAGCATTGTATCGTGGATTTAAACTGCTTGTGAACAGTTCCCTGCAAACCCATAACATAGAATTAAGCACAGCTATGAAACGCCGTGTGATTTTGGGGGGGAACCTCTTTCCCCCCCCCCCCCCTCCCCTCCTAGTCAAGAGAGACCCTGCAGAAGAACAGCACGTTAAGATGTGTCTCCGCCCCATGTAGGAAATGTCTCAGTTTTCCGCTTGGTTTAATTGACAATTAATCCGTGCAGAAAGTAATTAGAAAGAATTTGACACACTGTGTTCCGGAAAGCCGAAGACCGCGGCATGATATTAATTGGTTTATTTATATAACCGGCTGGAGTTTCTTTCATCTGCACCCCTGAATTTTGTTACTGCTAAGTGTACCGGTACCTTTTTGTGGCACTGGTGACCTTGGGGGGGGGGGGGGGGGGGGGGGGGGGGGGGGGGGGGGGGGGGGGGGGGGGGGGGGGGGGGGGGGGGGG
>JABFDZ020000049.1:14282653-14310105 GCA_019775955.2 Pollimyrus isidori | reverse complement strand
AGCAAAAATGTGAACCGTCTGTTGGTCCCCGAGGACCAGGTTGAGAGTCACTGGGCTAGAATACTCAGGTTCAAATCCCTGGTTAGAATGTACAGTTGTTCTCATTAAAAAAATGAAAGCTTATGCAGCACATATAGGGCCTATATATTTCTTTTTTGCATCAATGCTTTTGCAAAAGGAAATGTGATCACCCTCCAGGGAGAAAACCTTTCTTAGCTTCCACTGCAGTATGCAAATTCATTCAAGGTCTACTGGATAAAATTAAAAGAGCTGCATCATATTTAAGCAGATGATTAACAAAAACAAAAAAAAGTTTTCTTACACCTCTATGGCTTGAGGAAACTTTCCAATCCGGGCATAAACTCGGCCGATGTTGTCCAGAGCTCTTGACTTTGCGTCTGTAAGATTTCTGCCAAAATCGGTATTGGAAAACAGCAAAATTGTAGGAAATCTTTCATCCAGACAATATACATTTTTACTTTGCAGTGTAAAACATCAATGCAAAACTCTTTCAACCATTGAGCTCCTTTAGAAGATATGGGATAGGGATTTGTAAGCGTTTATAAAAAATTACTGTTTTTTTCACCAAGATTTTTACCCCTCTTTGGCCAGCTCCAGGTCTTTGTGGTGACTGTCCAGTGCCTTTTTCATCTCACCCATATCAAACAAGGCATTGCCGATGCAGCTGTGCAAGTTACCCAACACTTCCACCTTATTGTGCACTGTCCCTTCTGACCAGTTCTGCACTGTCTTAAGGACCTCACGAGCCTTCTTTAGGCTGCCCTTTGCATTGCCTGATGACAGGGCTGGAAAAAAATACAATCAAAGCTGGAATATCACCACCCTAAATCCATTTTCTTTTAATAAGCTTTAGATATATAAACAGGTGATGCAATAACTGGACAAGTATTTTAAATCCTCTCCTTGAAAATGACCTGATTTTATGCACTAAAATTGAGCATTGTGGAAGGTCCACTCATATTCTCACCTGCATCGATCTCCTCAAGGCTCTTCAAAACATAGCCGGCAGTGTTTGCTGCCGAGCACGCCTGGGTTCTGGTCCACTTCTGCCGCATGAGTTTGCGGTCCCGCTCCCGAGCATATATGGGTTTCTGCTGACGCCAGAACTCTGTGCGCGTGTCCAGGTAGGTGAGGCAGCCAACAATGAGGTCCTGGAGCTTCTGCCCATTCCGCATTCTGTCTTTGACCAGATCTGCACAAAGAACACAAAGAATGACAGCAATGATATGACCATTGAACTATTAATGGGGGCACAGAAATTCTGCTAGATGACTTGGTATACAGTCAAAATAAAAAACCTGGTATACAGTCAAAATAAAAAACCTGGTATACAGTCAAAATAAAAGACTGGATAATTTAAAAAAAATCTAAGGATAGTATTTAGTTTAAAATCCAGATTGCAGATGGCGTTTTACAGTGATCCACACTGTCCCATGCTAGAGCCATTCCTGCTGAGTATGTAGGAATAAGGCTCTCCTGAAGGCATCACCTTCATCTTTCAGCAGCTTCTCCAGGTACTCCTTATCACTGTGGAGCTCCCCTAGCAGCTGCCTGGAGATCTTCTCACTCTTGGGGTCTTTCCGGCTCAGTTGTTGCTCTTTCTTTGGGGGTAGGATTGATCCTTTCAGCTTCCCAGTTTTACCCTGTCGGGGTCCAGATGTACTACTGAAGTGGGGATTCAACAATGGCGACCCACAAGAACTCTACAGAATGCTGTAGATACTCACCTCAACCGGTTCATGGAAGACGGACAGATCTCCTTTATTCTCGAGTTTTACTGATGAAGGGCCTAAGAGAAATGGACTCATGTTATTAGAAAATGATGGCAGCCCTGTAGATCCTTCCGATGCACAAGACATATAAATACTCTGCATGAAAATGTAACTTTGAGAGCAGAGTAAAAAAAATGACAAAACCAGTAGAAGCGGTACCTTTTAGAAAAAACAGATCACCCAAAAACGTGCACTACTTTCACAAGTTTGAAAAAAGAGGAACTCAGCAGAAACTAAAGATTCCAGAACCATATAAACCGCATTACAGAAGAAACATAAATTTGCCAAGGGGGCAAAGGAGAAATAATGTGCTGTACTTACTGCCAACAGAATTGTCAATGGCCTCCTGAGCCTTCTGTATCCCCAGGCGGAACTGACGGAGCCCCGGGCGCAGCCGGCTTCCACGGTGGTAAAACACCAGAGCAAATTCAAAGTCCCCCAGATTGTACAGCGCCTCTGCCTTTTGATAGAGACCCTGGGGTTTTCGTGAACAACCAAAACCAATAGAAAGTTCAACCATGTAGTTGACTATAAGCTCTTCGTGTCGCAAGTGAAATCTGCGCAAACGTAAACCTGAAACACCAGTCATTAGGTTAATTAAAAGGTCTTGGTGTGTACTATCTCCACCACATCTGTCAGCAGAAAACAACAGAAAAATGCATAAACCTTAAAAAACTCTTTATCTTCCTTGAGAGCTGCTTCGGCGTCCAGCAGTGCATTCGCAGAATCCCCTGCCTTCACGTAGCACTTCGATCGGGCCACCAAGCAGTTCTTGTCATTTGGCTGCAGTGTCAATGCCTGAAAATGCATCACACAAGTTCCTTCGGGCACCAGAAACATTGCATCAATGGTGCCGGTATGGCTTAGCTGGAATTCTGCTGTGACCTTTTCATCAAAATACAAAACACATTTAGTAACAGTACAAATGCAAACTGCATGTGATTTGTTTGGCCTGCAATTGTATTTTGAGTTGCAATTAAGGTCGTGGATAAAATAAGTGACAATGCATGAAAGGTTCGATAAAATAACCTTCGTCTTGGTTAACTATTGCCAGACTTCTGTAACCATACTCCGACTATGCAAATGGAGAAGTGCCCAGTGCGCCACGGAGAAACGTGTTTGCTTGAAGCGAGTTGCGGAACGCAGGCTGCAGCCATATCAGCGGGTCTTGTAGATCAGATAATCGGGACAGAAATAATCAGGCTTCCAGCCCTGCAGGTTTGGAGCAGGATCACCTCAAGTCTCTCATGTACATGCAGCTACTGTGAAGGCTGTTATACTTGAGGAAAAATAGCAGCTCTGTTGCAATTATAACCGTAATATTAGCTTTTTGCACATCGGGAAACATGAAGCACTTCAGTTCACGTTATCTCCCCTTTTGACATGTGCAGAAGATCAAGAACATTTGCCTCTATGCACATCTAGACTGCTGTCAATCAGAAATTCTCCACTGCGATTGTCAATGAACAGGTATCCTTCAATCTATGGTATCGTGTTGCTATCTGTATGGATCGGCACCACGTGAGGTTGTTACGCTTCTCTGGTTCCACTTCCTCCATAACCACTTATTTCTCTTCTTTTTTTCCTCCAGCAGGCCGGAGGTCTGTCCAGCCCTTTCTGTTTGCATGCTCATATTTGTTTCCTTAGAGCAGTGTTTCCCAATCCGGTCCTGAGGGACCTGTAGACAGTCCACATTTTTGCTGCCTACCAGGACCTGGGAGGGAGTAAAAATGTGGACCGTCTGTAGGTCCCTGTAGACTGGGTCAGGAAACCCTGCTTTAGAGAACTGTGCTCTCCTTTGCTTGCTCTTCTTTCCCTATAATCCTATCAAATGTACTGCTGAACTTTTTCAGTATAAAGCACCATTACTGTCTGAATATGCGTGCGTAGTTTTTGTAGTGCGTAGTCAATGTAGTATCTTAAAGCACTTATGTAAGTCGCTCTGGCTAAGGGCGTCTGCCAAATGCTGTAAATGTAGCTGCTCTGCGGAAAACCGGCATGACATCTAGGGTGAAACCAGTCTTAAGGTCTCTGCTTCCCAAACAGATCTTGTAGTGCTTTTTAATTTCACATTAAATTCTGCAATCTGTTTATTAAAATTTTAAAAATTTTACTCATATCACCGACTTCAACTTTTCAAACAGGGCAACAGACATATCCAGAATGCCCTCCAAAGGTCATTCTGCCCACTAAGAAATATTTATTTGTAGATTAGACATTACCTGCCCATTTATCAATTGGGTGTTGAAAATGAGTACACGCGTTCGTTAAAAAAGGATCAGACTGCTTCAGTTCTGGCTGGATGGACTAGTGGTACTCTAAAAACTGCAAGCGTTACCAAATCTCCACCCGCTATAATAACCATCTGCGAGGTTGCGAGATATATAAATGAATAAATTATATTTAAATCTAGAATTTCAACAGATGACATATACAACTCATATAAGGACACAAACTATTTTTTTATAAACGACTGTCAATCTGACGTATAGGTAAATTCCAAAAATTCTAACACGTGACATGAACACCATACACATTTGATTTACCGTAGTGTAACTTTCAATGGCTTTCAGGTATTCGCCTTTATGATAAAGCTGGTCGCCTTCGGCCATATAAGTGGTAAACGTGCTCTTGGGTCCTTGATCTCTTTCGGAATCTGACATTATAACAGTTCTTTTGTCTACCATCACCCAGTGTCCACCTTTTAAAACCGCATCTATCACCAACCGCACTGTTTATTTTGCTTGGCCTCAAATTGTCATAACCTAGCAACCGACCTAACACACAGTGCTGGTTTTCGCTTCCCGTAGGACCACGTGATAGACGTGGCGTATCCAAAGCGACACACTGCACGTTGCGCAATGACGCAAATGTTACCCGGTAGACGTCAGTTTAACCCTTTGTGAAAGAGCATGCCTAAACATATATCTCGTTGTAATGTAATAATGTATAAAATTACATGAAGTAGACGAACTTTGCATTCAAGCCAGCCCATACAATTGTTATATATATTTAACACTAGAGAACATGTAATATACTGTAACATACAGATTAAAGGTATCTTGGAGTTGATGTGCTGGAAACAAAAAAGATAAGCAAATTTAAGGGTCAAATTGCGGTGGCTAGATGACTGAGTATCTCCAAAACAGCAGGTCATTTGGGGTGTCGAGGCTCAATCATGGGGAGCAAAGACTAGTCCCTCTGGTCTGATCCCACAGGAGAGTTTTTGTAGCACAAGTTGCTAAAAAAGTTAATGCTGGCTGTGACATAAAGGTGTCAGAACACACAGAGCATGGCAGCTTGCAGTGTATGGGGCTTCATAGTTGCAGACCAGTCAGAGTGTCTATGCTGACCCCTGTCCACCACCAAACAGCCTACAATGGGCATATGACCATTAGAACTGGACCATGGAGCAATGGAAGAATGTGGCCTGAACCGATTTCATATTTCTAATACCTTATGTGGATGGCTGGTGTCATTTACCTGGAGTAGAGGTGGCACCATGATGCACTATGGGAAGAGGGCATGCTGGGGCAGTGTGAGGCTCTGGGCCATGTTCTGCTGGGAAACCTTGGGTCCTGGCATTCATGTAGAGGTTCCTTTGATACGTACCACCTTCGTAAACATCGCTGCAGACCAAGTGCACCCCTTCATGGCAACCAAATTCCCAGATGGCAGTGGCCTCTATCAGCAGGACTATGTGCCCTGCCACCCTGCAAAAATTGTTCAGAGTTCGAAAGAGTTTGAGCTGTTGACTTGGCCTTCAAATTCCCCAGATGTTAAGCTAATTGAGCATTTGTGTGATGTGCTGGATAAGTAAATCCAATCCCTGGAGGTCCCACCTCCTAGCATATAGGACTTAAAGAATCTGCAGCTAATGTCTTAGTGCCAGATACCACAGAACACCTTCAGAGGTCTTGTGGAGTCCATGCCTTGATGGGTCAGAGGTATTTTGGTGACACAAGGAGGACCTACACAATTTGAGGCAGGTCGTTTCAATGTTGTGTCTGATTGGTGTAAATGGAAAAGGCTTTGCTGTTCCTTTGATTTTTGGGAAAAAAAAGGAGAAAATTAGAATCATTCACACAGCACTCAAATTTCATATAGCTAACATTAAGTAGAAATTTGTGTGAAGTCACCATATGAAGGACTTGTTTTTGGAATAAAGATAAAATCATGCACGAAACAGTTTGGAAAAATATTCGCTTTTCTTTGCGTAGAACACCAGATGCTGCATAAGTTTGTTGATTATGAACATTTAATACAAGCATGAAAATAGGAACATATTGCATGGGTTAAAATGTCGAACCCGGGTGCTTTTTGGCAATGAACTTCAAGCTGAGTGTCTTACACTGCACACAACAATTGTAGTCATTATCCCTAATTCTATGCGTATCAGTGTGGGTGAAGAAGGTGATCAAACATTCCGAAAGCAGCCACTACATTAATTCAAGTTACCTAACGAAATAAATGAAAAATTAAGCCAGAATGACACGGCTGCCTCACACCTTTAGCGTCCTTGAAAAAGAATGAAAGGACTTTCTTTCATCCTCTGGTTTTCAAATAAGCCAATGGACATTTTTTAACTACTGACATTTCCCTGTGTAGATCCAGGAAACTGTAAATAAATTAGCACCGACAGACACACTGTTGTACACTTATGACAATGTTACATAAAGTGAAACGACTTAAGTAATCATGCTGATTCAAGTTCAATAAATACTTCCTACTTGTTTTTATTTAATTACAACCATAACGTATACACAACACATAAGACAATATATACATGTATCTTATGCCCTTTGCATGACTAAATTGTTTTTATATCTAGTCATCACTTCACTGTAGTCCATACACTACAACGGAATGTGGTACAGATACATTTTTAAATGTGCTGGATTCTTTTCACTGTGCTGTACCACAATAACTGTATGCAAGTAATCTGACAAGGAGCTTTTCTACTGGCCTAGTCATTGCAATGCCAACGTCGCTTAATGCCAAAGCTCCCTTTGACAGTCACACTTTTACTGATGACTGCTTCAGTTGTGACCCTTCAGTAGTCATTTATACAGACAATACCTCTATGGCCATTATTGAAAGGACTGAGACCTGGTGAGGGGGTGACCATGACCGAAAAACATTAAGCGTGATCACAGACGTGGGGCAGAGGGGGAGGAAAAAAAAAAGGAAAAATCGATCTTGATTTTAACATTTAGAAGACAATCCATGGGTCAAGGCTGTCGTGTCTGCATTTCCTTCGGCTGCCAGTGTATAATACATCATTGAAAGTTACTCAGAAATAATAATAATTATAATAAAGTAAGTTAACGGCATCTTTTCAGTCCATAAACCACCGCAATTAACTAGCCATGGATTTTAGATGTTGCACTGTAAAACAGGAACTGACTGCCGAGTGCAGAACTTCATATAGGTGCATGGATTTTGTTTTGTTTACATACAAATGTTTCAGTATAAATAGGATTGCATACGATGCACTGGCGTTGTCCCTTAACGTCTGTCACCTTGACAGGTAGAAAACCCAAGTCATGCGGGTATCATAACTGGTATAAGTTGTACAGATCTTTCCTGGTGGCCATTTGGAAGACGTAGAGGAGGGGGAGAAAAAAAAAAAAAAAAACCTCACTCCTACATTTAATTGTTTTCCATTCTTGCGGAGGCAATCAGAGCCAGAGGAGTGCATTAAATATGCCGTCAGTTGAATGAGACGTTACGACGGTGAGCTGCGTGTGTCATAAGGCACAAAGTCACTGAGGATAAAAATAACCAAGTGTGACTCATAATGCGAGTCACGTCAAGAGAGAAACAAGAGGGACACAATAAATACCTTTGTCCAGGATCAGAAACACAGGACAATGGCCATCACAAAGAAATAAAATGACAATCTGCTTTAAAAAGGAACACGGGGCAGCTATGTTTATTTACAGAATTGTTTTTAAAGCAGGCCGCAGACAAACTGTCACTTCGCATTTGTGTAAGGGTATTCCAGTGGGGGGTACATTCCTCATATTCCCAACAACAGAATTTCTCAACCCAGTAGGGGGACCCTCAGACAGTCCACATTTTTGACCCTCCCAGCTACAGGCAGCGAAAACGTAGACCATCTGGCGGTTCCCAGGGATCGGGCAGTGAAACACTGCCCTAAAAACGTCTTCAAACAAGAACACAAGTTCCTTAAACATAAAAAAATACTACAAAAACAACAGTTTATATACCAGTAAAATTTACAATGCAGCGATGGAAGGATGGCGATGTCAAATGCTGACCTGCGGCGACAATGAGACATGACAGGGGGTCGTATTCCATCCTCCCCCCGCCTAGTGCTCCCCCAACAGCCTTGTTCAACATGCTGGACTGTTAGCGATATTCTATTCACCGAGACTGTACAGTTATCCAAGGGCATGTTGCTGAATTCACAAGGCATTCATAAACACGTGGCAACCATTACAGTCTCCAGGATTTATTCCACATTATGCCCCGCCCCTCCCTCACCCCATATTAAAATCGAGACACTGAATAGTCTCAGATACATTCAGCCTCCAATGACATTTCTTCCTGGCTCATGTGGCAGTAGAGGACATGCTTTTGTTAATATGCTCTTGGGCAGCAAATGAAGAGTACTGATTCAAGTTAACTCAACCAACTTTCTACATGGTAACTTCTTTACTCTCCACCTCAAGGTGTGAAAACTTACTGGCTCTGCAAGAACCCCAACTTCCTTTAAGTCTACCGTGAGTCCGTTATGGAAAGCTAGACTTCTGTTTCCACATTTTCTTGCAAAATATTAATGGCTAGGTTTTACATATCCAAAGCAGATGCGTCAATCAAAGCTTCCCAAACGCTGTAGAGTGATGTTTAAGGTACGACTTTGAAGACCCAAACATTTTGTTTCTTTTTTTTTTTTTATTTCCTCCCTGAAGAATTTCAAAACTAACGTCTTTTGTAGTGTGATGCATTTGCAATTTGTCTTCAAGTGAAAGCATTCCATAAGTACAGCATACACAGCATCCGACTTACAAAACTCAAGAACATGACTGAGGCGGCAGGACAAGTCCATGTGAATGAAGTCCACGGCGAGGCTACAGGACGCATGTAACGGAGACTTTAGCCAAATTGAAAAAAGAAATTGCCAGGTCCAGATGCTGGGGGAAAGAAAAGGTAAACATGAAGTCGAAAACCAATCAAATCTGTATAACTGAAGTCCAACAGTGTTCAGCTAGGATTTCCAAAGCACACAAATTACCTTCGAAACTGAAGCCGCCAGGTCCCCCAAAGAACGCTTTGAAGATGTTATTGGCGTCAAAATCTGAAAGTTGAGATTGCAGCAATTTGCCAATGTTAAAGTTTCTCAATGGAAGCAATCCAGGGGATAATTCCTGAACAACTAGTAACTTGCATGTATTCCTCATAAAACAGGATTGAACATGACTTTGTAATCAGTTTAAAAATCAGAACAGACTTATTCTGAGATAGCAATAAGACATTCAGAGACAGACATTCATCTTGGAGTGGTAACAGGTGGTAAGGTACTGATTACGATGCACATTAACCAGTTCTGGGGTTGACTGAGAACGTGACCTAATACATGGGCAGTAATTTGTGTTTAAAAACGCTATCGTTTTAGATAAGATGGAACTCCAAAGGTACCTTATCGCAGTCGCTACATGCAACTTTCAGCCCCACTCAGCAATGGAAAAACATGACAGAGTAGAAGAGACTCACCTCCCATATCCATGCCGTCCTCTTCCAGGTCATGACCACTGTCGTATCGCGATTTCTTCTTGGGGTCAGAAAGCACGGAGAAGGCCTCGCCCACTTCCTTGAACTTCTTTTCTTCTTCTTTCTGAACCTCTGGACTGGCTGAACTGTGGCGATCTAAGTGGGTGTTGGGAGATGGCCATTATTGGCCTTGATCAAACACAGCTCTCCACAAACACTGGCGTAACCCTAAAACCTGCAGGATAAGATGTTTCATGGAGGCTACAAGGACAGGTGGAAGTAAATTGCATCATACATGCATAAAATTGCATCCCCCGCGTGGGAGTTTTTGGTTCCTCTCCTCCGTTGTCAATTGGCTTTTTTCCTTTTCTTTTTCATTCTTTTCTATTCTGTCCTTCTTCTGTCTAATGTATTTAATTTTACATGTATATCAATGTGTTCTAGCACATCCATGTAAAGCGCCCTGGGACAACTCTGTTGTGAAGGGCGCTATATAAAAATAAACTGAATTGCATTGAATATAAGTCATGTTTTCCACCCCGGGACCCCCCCCCCCAGCCGGTCCACGTGTTTGCTCCCTCCTAGCTCTGCACTTTGGTAGGGAGGTAGGAGGAAGCAAACATGTGGACCGGCTGGGGCCCCCCACGGACCGGGCCGGGAAACACTGACAGAAGCACAGTACCAGGGTGATGCATGAGGGCCCGCTTGCGGTAGGCCTTCTTTATCTCCTCGTCAGTGGCGCTCTTGTCCACCCCAAGCACTTTATAGTAATCTTTCCGTTTGCTCTTCTTCAGCTCCAATTGGGCGTTCTTCAGGAGGCTCTTGTGCTCTGGAGGACAGTCCCAACACCCCCAATTCACCACCAGACAACTTACCGATAAACAGACCCCCCCCTTCAAATAAACTGACTTCGCATGACAAGGTCTACCACCTACATTCCAGTGGTCACAATAGCAGCAATTTCCTTTTAATAAAGTCAAAATAGCACTGATCGGCATAATTGTTAAATCAGTCTAGCGTGATTTAAAAATTATGGATTTTCTTACTGGAGCGTCACTAAATGCATCTTATACTCCGATATTGGTTTTCTGAATCTGCAGTTATTTGCTATTTCGTCATTTTGATGCCAACCAGGGCTATATTCACATTGAGAAAACAGTGTATAATAATCAGAACATTGTATAAAAAAGTACAAATTCCCCAAAAAGCCTCTGACGCGACTTTATTGAAAACCTCTGTTAAAGAGTCAGGAAAAGGGGGACAATACGATAAAATGTGCTTGACAGCCAAAGGAGTGTTACATGCAGGACAGAGAGGTGGATCTTCACCAGTACTTAAAGTCTGCAGCCGTTAAGCAGGACGGAATGGCTATAGGTCCGCTGACGGGAAACCCAAAACAGGAGCTAATGCCGGAATTCTTTAAAATGATGGAGGTCAAATTTTTAAGGCCTTATTTTGATCAACTGACATGACAAGAAATTGTCCTTTTTATTCCATACCCACACACAAAAAAAGAACCCACATTCGAGTCCAAATTCCCCCAGGTCCTTCTCCAGTAACGTGCACTTCAGATAAACTGATGACCTGAACATTCCATTCGGTGCAATAACATGCCTGCACACATCCTGCTTGCCCAGCCAGAACTTCCCCTGCCTTACGATTAACGTCAGGTGAAAAAGGGAAGGAGTGCACTCTACACCTGTAAGAGTCTTCATTCTGCCTAAAAAAAAATGTTGGATCAAATATTCACAGAAGATCTGAAGAATTTAATCATACACTCTAATCGCAGCCAAAAATCGCGCACCTGAATCATGCTATGCTGTGTAGGTATTTAAAAAGCTCGGCCTACCTTTCGTCTTCTCCGTCTGATAGACCTTCTCATAATCCCGGACGGCCTCTTCGTACATCTCTGTGTCCATGTAGCTGCATATGAAAGGACAGATATGAGCGTGTCGCCCACATTAAGCTGAATGGACAACGCAGAAACAAAATAGGCCAATTACAGGCAAAGGAAACAAGATGTCATAACAGGATGCAGAAGATCCATCACTGATAAAGAACATGACTGGAAAAATGTAAAATGAATAAGTAATATGCACTCACAAGAAAGACGAAAAACAAAAACTCAACTGACCACTGTGCCCTCCGCAAATAGGCCTTAATGTATGTCTCGTCCAGCTTGATGGCCTTTGTGCAGTCTTCAACCGCCTGCTCCAGTTTTTTTAGCTGCGGAAATCGGGAACGGAAAGTTAGGAGGTAGAGGGTCCTCTGAGAGGCCAGCGACCGCACAGGACAGAGGCGCCCCAGTTCCGTGAGCCCTAGAAAACGTTCAGGCCACAGGCACTCGCTGTTCAAGTGCCAGGGAAACACAAGCACTAAAAACACGGAGACAGAGGTACGCAGCCTATTACTAAATCTAAAAAGGATGGAGGAGGCAGAGTAACAGTAGAGAGTATGAACCCGGCTGACCCGACTATCCTACTATGTCATGATATTTCTGCGACTATGTCACGACACATTGGGACATGTGACATTAATTCTCACCTTAGAGCCCACTGTTGCCCTGTTGCAGTAGAGCTTGGCATTGGTCTTGATGTTGTTTGGGTCTATTGTGAGCGCTTCTGTGTACAGGTCATAGGCACCCTCATAGTTCCCCTCCTTGAAGGCTCTGTTCCCCTCCTCTTTCTTGGCTTTGAGAGCTTTGGCGTTCTGAGGACAAGATGTCAAAGTCCTTGAGAAGCTTTCACTGATATTACTGAATCTAAATGTGGCAAACGTATTATTCCATGAGAATCAGCAAGGATTTAAAAAAAAAAAACCAGTAACGTTAGACAGTCTCATGGTTCATGTGATGAAAATTTGCAAGGTTTGTTGTCACGCTGATAAATCATCAGTTAACCCCCCAAACCACTCACTTCCCCCAAAGAAAAAAAAAAAAGTGGTGAGGCTTGCTGTGTATTTTAAGGAAGAGAAAGGAAGAGGTCAGGTCCTTAAAAGTGTGCCGCTCATATAGCCAACACCTCCAGAGCAGCGAAGGGGAGGAGGCGGACTCACTCGGCAGGCGACGCGGGCCTTCTCGTGGTCAGGGGCCATGCGCAGGGCCTGCATGAAGAACTGCACGGCCTTGTCGATGCAGTCTTCGTAGTACAGGCACAGGCCGCGGACGTACAGGGCGTCTCCGTTCGTCGAGTCCATGCGCAAAATGTCACTGCGGAGGACAACACCGCTTTCAGTGGGAATGAGGAACCGTCCAGACGACACAAGGAACGCACTCTGGGATCACGAGGTGAAAAATCAAGACTCGGGGGATATTGCAACCTCATTCCGGGAATCTCTGCACTCTGCCCGAACATGAACATGATCATGACTGCAGTTCTAACCCTGTCACGCTGTGAGAAAGACATCTCATAGTCATTTCCTATTTTCACATTACTCATGCCTCTTCTATTACTGTTAATACCACATGTAAAATGTTAGTCATTTATAACGTGTCTGTTGCCAGTGCTTGCACAGCAACAGGACCGACAGATAGTTCCCACGGGAAGGGGAAATCGGTTACTTCAACACTGGGAACAGTTCTGCAGAGGACCCCTTCCAGACACAGCAGCTGGCAGAGAAAGGGATGTAGGAAACCACAGTCCCAACAACCAATCCAGGAATCTGACATTAACCAGTTTATTGCCGGGTTTTATAAAACCTGCTGCACACATTTCATCCGATGAAAACAGGGACATCTGCCTTTAACCAGTGCATCATATTGTCCTAAAATGTGAGACTTACTTAGAAAGACTGTTTTTCCCAATTTCCCAATCTGGACCTGAAGTGGTCCAAGACACAAACACAGGTCATACAATAAAACCTTAAAACCCCTCACTAAGGAGGAGCAGCGTGTAACGATGTGTACCAGATCTGCCCAGAAGGGCATTGGTTCATATCCCACAGGAGGTAGTGTAATGTCACAGTTGAGCCCTTGTGCAAAGCTCTTAACCTCGATTTAAACAGGCAAACAGGCTGACCCTGATCGCAATGGACAAAGCATCTGCTAACAAACCAATGTAAATGTCACCGCTAATCGTCAATGTAAAACGCTAATCGATATAATCATCAAGGTAAAACGCTAATCGATCTAATCGTCAATCTAAAAAACGCCATCCTATAGTAAGACGCTCAACGTAATTTGCGTATTAGAAAGACGGCTGCTTGGCATGATCGGGCATCCATACCTGGCCACAGACTGTGCTTCTGAGTAGCGCCCTAGCAGTGCCAGGCACTCCGCCTTGAGGACCTTAAAGCGATGGCAGGCTGAGGTCGACTCCAGAGCACGGTCCATGCAGTAGACGACCTGCGGAGGTGGAACACGGCGGTAACCGACAGGAGGCGGGTTACAGACAGGCAAGCCAAAGGACCGGACCTGAGTCACCATAGCGACGTATCACAGGGCAACGTACCATCCTGAAGTCTCGCTTTTCAAAGCCGACTTCTGCGAGCTTCTCGTACTCCAGAATGGCTTCAGCATTCTTAACCTGAAACAGAGGAGACAGGTTGGAAATGTTCAAACCGAACGGGCCACCTGAAAGAGACCAGTCGTAAAAGGGAAGTCGTGAACAATCAATGGTGATATTAATGACACCGCGAATCGCACCTGGAGCAGCGATCTGAAGGCAGATAGATAAAAGGCTGTGCTGGCATTTTCTACAGGTCATCATCGACTTACGATCAGTTCCGACTGACCAGTCGTAAGTGGCCCTTTATTTCATATGGAAAAATGATATGTACAGTGTACTGTATAATTAAATCACATAGTCTTTAAGTCATACTGTTTGGTGTTTTTTTCTTTAACCTTTTATCACCATCTTCTTACTTCATTATTGTTATAACCTGTTGATTATAATTATAAGCTGCAAAGACACAAACGGATACAAATGCATACTGCACCGTGAGCACCGTGAGCACCGTGAGCACCGTGAGCACCGTGAGCACCGTGAGCACCGTGAGCACCGTGAGCCGGAGCCTGAGATGAGTGAATGTCATCCCGGGTGCCAGCGGTCAGAGCAGAAACTGTGATACACTCATGCTGCCAGACGCAGCGCAGTCGTGGACACATATCTGCAGTCTTGGAGCGGTCGTAAAGTCAGTCAACTGTAAGTCAAATACGCCGTAACTCGACAATAACCTGAATTTTTTCTAGAAGACCTAACCCTGTAGCAGTCATTGTTTGTTATCATAAAGGCTGAAAACTGAAGACTTCTCTCTCAGCCGATAGGGAAGAGTACAGCTGATCTGTCAGGGTGACTCACCTCCTGTTGTGCTTGGGCATTGTCAGGCTCTAATTCAAGAACCTTCTGAAAGCTACGGATGGCAGCCATCGCATTGCCCAGCAACAAATGGCACTTCCCTTCCCGAAGGTGACCCTGGGGGACAGGCGTCAAATGGTCAGAGGAGCAGCTCAAATAGACAGAACACAACAGACCGACAGCCCAACCAATACTGGCTGTTTACGCTAATTTTGCAGTATTCCCTGTATGTTTTTGAAAAAGCTTAAAGTGCCTTGCATTATTTGCTGGAGGACATTTATAAAACTAACAAATTTATAAATGCACTCGCTTAGTTAAATATGCACGTCACATCACAGTGAAAGGGCTTCAGATATAAATGTTAACATTTACTGAGGGTTTGAAAGCCCCCCAAAAACAATACACTGCCCATCTAATTGTACTGGGGTCCCTGAGTCATATACCTTCATGAATGTGTCATCGAGCCGCACGGCCTGCTGGGAATCCTCCAGGGCCTCTCTGTACCGGCTCAGCATCATGAGTGTAGCAGCCCTGTTCCCGTAGAAACTGGCATTCTTTGGGCACAAGTCTGTAAGGACACATATGGCTTAACATACATACAAAGATGAAAAGATCCTCAAACTGAAGAACAGGGAAAGAATACATTCCATCAGGTCCAGGATTTTGGCCTCACAAAGCTGCCTTCAGCTTTCACTATACTGGCTTAGAGGTCAGAAGAAGCAGCTGTCAGTCTATTTATATTCTTTTAAACTTGAATGAGGGATGATAGAGAAGAAGGGAAAAAACAGACCACCTGCTGTCATGGTGACAAGGGGTCTAAAACAGAAATGATTCAAGCCCCTACAGTCTTGACAATCAGACCCAAAAAAAAAATCAATTGAAAAATCAATTGGTTTGAGAAAATAAAAACTTATCAAATATTTCACCCTTTACAAACTGGTTCAAACTGGATTTACCTGGAGGTATCAGAGTGGCAGTTACGCTTAATTTGCTAAATTATAGCAAAGCCAAGGCCAAACCCATTCATTTAAGTGTCACAACTGTGATGCTTCCACTGTCAGGCTGAAAATTAAATCTGGCCAAAGATAACATGTTGTCTGCCAAATTAGAGAAACAGCCCTTTTCCAAAAATTCCTATACCAAGCAAGTGTGGAAAATGTTTGAAAAGATGTGAATTTTCACGCAAAACATTCGATCAAAAGCAGCAATGCCAAAAATAAACTAGAGCAGCAAAGTTGTAATATGGTGAGTTAAAACACAACTTGAGGACAATTTTGGCGCCCTAAGGGTATAGAGGGACATCAGCAGTCTGCTTACCTATGGCCTTTGTATAGCAGTTAAATGCCTCAGAGTAATCCTTTTTAACATAAAAGGAATTCCCCCTTTCTTTGAATACCTCTGCTTCCCTGAAAGACAGGAAAAAAAAACACAAAAGACAGACAAAAAAAAAAAGAGATTTGCAATCAATGTGAGAATGCACCCTTAAAAGCATCAGCAGACCAACTGAACTTTTACTGACAAAAAACTCCAAGTCAAGGGGCAGCGTCCCCGAACAGGTAAATCATTACAGGCTTGGTCAGAAACAAAAATAAGCTCCCTGGCCTTCACTGGACTGCCTTTAGCTTTGATTGTGGTGCACATTCACCAATACATTTTTTCCATGTGCTTATGCAACATCAACATTTTTCTTCCAACCAGATTTGTATTAATTTCTTGTCGAGATCTTGTATTGATGATAGGTGAGTTGAACCACTCTGCAAAACCTTCTTCAGGCACATCTCAAAGACTTTCAATGGGGCTAAGGTGAAGAATCTGTGCTGGCAAATTCATGTGTAAAAATGATTCCTCATGCTCCCTGAACCACTCTTCAACAATTCGAGGGTGATGAATCTTGGCAATATTGTCCTGGAATATCCCCATGCCGTTAGAAAAGAGAAAATCCACTGACGGGAAAACCTGGCCATTCAGTAGATTCACGTACTCAGCTGACTTCACTTTATTGCTGCGTAACGCTGCTGAGCTGTAATACTGATCCAATCATTGGCTCTTAAGTACTCGTTGATTTAAATTCAAACAGTGACTTTTTTTTGGCCAGTGTAGAAAACAATAATGCAATTATTCAAATACTGAGTCCTATTAAATGGAACTACCTACAGTTAGAGTGAAACAATATGCATTGTGAGCATGCTGTTGGTAGGAGTATGCTTAATTAGTATGCTTCATTTGTAGAGACTGTCCTAAGAGAAGAGAAAGGAGAGAATTGAGATGAAACAGGTATCAAAATCAATAGTTGGCTGGATTACTGTGTGCTGTCAATCACTAAGAGGTTTAACCCAATGGGAACCTATAAAGTACTGTAGTCCCACCCACTACATTCCCCACATTATCACACTTAAGACTGATTTCAGATCCTGCATTGTGTCTATTACTACATGGAAAATGAAGTATGTGTGGCAGATTCGCCCTAGTGTGACAGGGCAGCACACTGTCCTGCCCGGACCTATACATAGAAAAAGCAGAAGCAGCAGGAGCAGCAGCCAGCTGCCGCAATCCAATCACTGGGGAAGCTTGCTGCAAACTCACGACTGCCATAAAACTTGGGATCACAGGCACAGGAGCACATATTGTAATCTTGTCTTTTTTATATGGGAATCACAGCAAATGCAGTGCTCACACCGATTTAATGACGGCGCATAAGGGCAGGGCAGCCCCGTTAAGACGGAGCACTAATAAGCACCTCAGAAATAAATGCCTTTCACACATGAAAATCTAGAAGAACAGAGACAGTAGGCTTTCTTTAATGAGTCTGGCTCCCACATTCTGTCATTCAAAAGACATTTTAGATCAAGACCCAAAACCAAACAGATACATGTACACAACAGTCCAAGTCAAATACCCTTGATCTAAGTTCTTAACCTGGATTAAGTACACACCTTCCTCTATGAATGGGCAACACCTTTGGAAAAAATATCTGCCAAGGGACACCAATAAAACAAAATGGTGCTTTGTGTGTCGATCTGCATAAGGTGCTATTTAAGAGGAGCTACTGTGCAAAAGGATGCCGCTGGGGATATTTTGGACTAGCAGTCCCTGTAATGCTGGTACTATAATTACAGCACTTGTACAGCACTAGTTAATTTTAAAGCATGAGTGCGGTCCAATATTAACCCCTTCAAAGTCAGATAGAGTGGGAACACTCGACTTGTGAAAGAGCATGCCTTTGCTGCATTTGCAAAGGCACCTAATGAGAATTTAATTTAAAAGATGTTCTATTGTTAGTCCCCACCACAAAAAGCAGATCCAAGTGTGTTTAAGGATTTTTTTGGTTTATCCACTTAATGCAATGCTTGAGAATTTAGAATAAAATTTGATTAAGATGACTGCAATAAATGTTTATGGTGTAGTACCAGTATACCTAGTCACCTGGAAATGTTATTTAAGACTAACTTAAGGGTATCATTTCAAAACATCGACCGCATGCGAGTGCAGACTGACAGATCACGTGCTCAGCGGAAGCACGTCGGTGCGTCTTTGCCTGCAGCGCCGCGGAGACGCGAAGGTCGGAATTGCTGAGGGAGATTGAATGACAGCGACCCCGAAACTCGTGGTTCGACAATCCAAACATCTAGTAATTTCCACCGCAGCGGCCACACGGCCTATACTTCGACCGACTGTCATAATACAGACCGCTTATCGCAACATCACTACCCCCCCCCCTCCCCGAATGCAGCCGGCTACAGGCTGCTGGAATGTTCTGCGGGCGGCATGTAAAAATAGACAACGACGCTCGTTAGCAGCAAGTAAGCTAGCATGGGACTTACCTAGAACCACCAACTGAAAATGTTATTCAATTTTTGATTTATGCGCAAATATTCATTAATCACCGGAGGTAGTTTGTCGGCCAGCAACTTCATCATACACTGGCTGTCCGAGGCAAAGTGTCATTGTACTAGTTCCCAGTCGGTGCTGGTTAAACTGCGACCTTAACTAAACCGTTCTATTAAACGGTACTACCTCAGATTAACGGGAATGTTTTTGTAGGTTAAGTTTGCTGTCTTTGGCCCTTGTTTATCCGCGCACCGACAATATCAAGGTTGGCTACTTCATTCTTAAATGTAGTTAATGCAACTGAAAAACCTTTAACTAAGGAGACTCAAATTACTTGTGTCTGGCTAGTTCACGGACCACATGAGATCAGTAAATTAATGTCCTAACGCTAAATGTCAGCAGGAGAACAGGCCCGGTTTTAACCAGTCGGTAGAGATGTCTCACCGACGGCGATACCAGAATAACGGCGGACATCGACTCGCCGGCATAAAAAACGTAAAATATTCTCTTAGTCTAGCTGTCAGCTTCAGTTATCAAACGTTACCTCTCCATCTCCTCGTCGCTCATCAGCTCAGACTCCACATCCATGGGTACGTCAGCGGCCATTTTGCTGCGGGAGGGGGGGGGGGACGCTCGGGCATACGCACAAGCTCCCCGTGCGGCACGCGGCTGCTGGAAGCCAATGATGTCATAGGCTGCGTAAGTTTTTAGACAGAGAGCCGGGGTCCGAAATCTCGCGACCCCTGACGAAGTGCAGTTTCAAAGCGTATAATTGACATTATGGATGTGATTTAATTGCTCGTATTGAAGGATTGTTCATTTTAAAATATCCCTACGTATATATCACAAGAGCATGCAATTCTGAAATGCCTTTTAAGTACATTTTAAGTAATTTAGGATTAATGTATAACGATTACCAGTTGAAGCATTTGTATGTGTAATACTTATATCTAGCACATCTTGTAATAGGATGAATTTGCATACGCAGAGACTGCACTGAATATTCTGAGGGGATGTCGCCTGCGTACCCACAATGCAAAGCGAACAGCTCAATGACGAACGGAGCCGAGTAGAGACGAATCTCAGAAAGATGCTGCTCCGGTCAGTTATTGGTAGGAATACGCAGTATCTCGTTATTCGAGTGTAATTGATCCATGAAACATGCTCCGATTGTGCGAAGGTCGGGAAGCCATTTCCCATCATTTGTTTTGCAAAAAAATATTCGTTTTAAATCGAAACTCCAAATTAATCTTTCCAAAAATACTCAAAATGCCTATTTAAGTATAAGGCCCAGTAAAAAAAAAAACATTAGTTTATCATCCTTTCAATCAGAAACAAGTTATGAGGGATGGCGAATTTTTTTTTATTTATTAGAAAAAAGATAACGGAAGATAACACTTTTCAACATCAACAGTAAACAAAAGGAGCAGCAACAGATATATGACATATGGGCTGATCTGCAATATTAATACGAAAAGAGAATATTGGGGTGGAAGTATGCAAATGCGAGGCAATTGGTTTCTATCGTCTGCCTGTGAAATTTGTGAACGTCGGCAGTAGAATTTACACAGGAAAATACACTTAAAAAAATCGATGCGGGCTAAATTCGCCACGCGGGCGGGGATGATAAACTAATTATTTTTTTTACTGGGCCTAATTAAGAAAACGTTAAACACCAAATACCGACTGTCAAAATGTATTGCGTAATGCAATATCATGTATTACGCTCCGTAGTAATTGCAATGGACAACGGTCACACTTTTGTAAATAATGGTAATAAAAAAACGCAATATAACAAAGGGAAAACAGACTGTAATGGACTATAAACAGACTGTAAATTACTGTCACTGGAAATATATGTTACGGAGAATTTGTATGGTCGGATGGCGAAGGTTATTGAATTCTCCAACCGCGATATTAAAAACCCAAGGTAATTTCTTTGTATGTTCTGAAGGTGGCAAGTGGTTCGAAGTTACTTAAGTTATGCAATTTATATGGCAGTTGTGTTCAACGAAACCTGTTTCTGAGTTGCCTGGGGTGTGAGGCTGCTGACTGTTTATCCACAGCACCCCTCGTGCCAAATATCACGTTTACTAAATCCATTCAATGTGTATCTTTCAACATTATGAGTGGATTACTGTAATTGCACAAGTTTAATATCTGTGAGTATTAATTTCTGTGAAGTGTGTGTGAAATATTATTTTGTGTAATTTAAAGGTGTTTTGCTTTGCTGCCGGGTTACGCACTCCCTTGAGCTACCTACAACTCCCACAGGCAAAAACTGACAAAGTAAAAAAACTGAAAATGAAATAGCTGGATCCATATTCTATAAATCATGGAAATTAATTCTTCATGAGATACCCACCTAAAACATAAAAGCACAGAAGCATTTAATGTAGAAACAGTTCTGAGTTGGACTGGGCATCTCCTCTGACATTGTTGGGAAGGCATAACACTGGCCACATCTGCTCGTGGTTTGGTCAGCATGAAGTGCCTCCGTCTGAACATTTGACAGCAGTTGTTGGTTTTCTTTCTTACACTTGCTGCCTATAATCTAGGTACATTTTGTGCATAGATGCTGTGGTGTAGCATCACTTGTGAATTATTCAGTTTTACGGTGCATTTTGCACATTCCTCATTGGCATTTCATCTGGGATGTGACCCAGCCTTGTGCCCTATGCCGCCTGGGATGGTCGCTATACCGACCCTACAACCACGTCCAGGATGAGCTTGTGAAAGTGTGAAGGACATTTAGTATTAAACCTGGATTCAATGGCCATTTACTTCATGCACAAAGATCAAAATCAAAGTATCTCAGCATCAGAACCTTCTTGCTCCTCTTCCATAATTCTACCTATTATGGGGGAGAAGTACAACCAAAAAACCACAATACTCTATTTCAGCCTCATTTAACATTTTTGGTAGAATATGCCTTTATAAAAAACCTAATATATTAACAGTTTTGCCCAGGGCTATTTTCCACTTTATTATCAAAGTACCTCTTAAAGACAGCAATACATTTAAGATGGCGTGCCAACCACTGTAAAATCTAAAAATAAAAAATGATAGATAGATACTGTAGATAGAATGAGAACTTATGAGCACAACTTTTTTTGTGGTAAATAAGAAAATAATATGACAAACCTCTATTTAAGGTTAAAATTGAGGAGATTGACATCGATTGCTGAGTCATCTCTGCGATTCTCACGCCAGGTATGGACTCTTCAATCAGACGGTCCCCAGGGTGCAGCATCTGGATGCTGAAAGTGAACTTCTGATTGGCGACGTCGGGCGTCCAGCTGTGGCCTTGGCTCAGACTGGCAGGGGCTTGATCATCGCCACTTACAGAGCGTTGACATGAACGCTGGCATAGCAGTTCAGCTGTATTTAGAAATAAATTGTATTTGTGAAAAAATTGCACTTCTAAACTTACATCAGTACTTGGCATTTCACAGTTTGTCGGGTGTCTGAATCCTGCCTGATTCTGTTTCTGTGGAATTTACATATTCTCTACATTTTTATTGTTTTTGCCCCATATACTGTTGTCCTGCGGTCCCAAAATCTTTGAATTGCCCATCGATTGTGTGCATGTATCCTGTGACAGACTGGCATCTCGTCCACAGTGTCTCTTGCCTTGTCCTCCTTGGGATAGACCCCAAGCTGACGGTGACCCCTTCCTGGATAAGCTCTAAGGTAAGTCGACGGATTTTTCAAACTTTCGGAAAATGTCAGTGGTTAACGTGGTGTGTGGCTGAGTGCAAGTCCTGTAATCATGGTATCTGCAGGCAATTTTGATTGGGGTGGTCATCAAGCAGAGGTGGAAAGTTCAGCTTCAGGAAGTACAGATCCAGACCAAGACTTCATTTCAACCAACCAGTTGAGTACAAAGTGTTACAGTCAAAAAGTACTCAACTGGTTGGTTGAAACACAATCTTGGGCTGGATTTGTACTTTGTGAACCTAAACTTTCCACCTCTGCCATTAGGGGCCAGTTATTTTTTATGGCCGCTTCCGCATAGAAAAGCACCCATATCACATTTTTTTTTGATGTGGGGTGGCAACAGAGGGCATATAACATATTTATTATGGGTGCCCTTGGTCACCCTTTAGATCAGGGGTCTCCAACTCCGGTCCTACTATCCAGTCAGTTTGTGGTTCATCAGAAGCCAAGTAGGATAGAAAACCTACTGGACGGTAGCTCTCCAGGACCGGAGTTGGAGACCCATGCCTTAGATCTGCCCCTGCCTGTAATGATTTCTGAAGAAACACCTCAGGATCAAGCAGGGTAAGATTGGTCCCAGCTCTGCTTCATCTGTACCCAGCATCTGATTTCTGCTGTTATTATTACCATTGTGCAGTTAGCAAATCGACCCACATTGAGAGCTGGAGCTGGAAGTTGGTTGTAGGGACTGGGAAGAACTGATGGTATGAAGAACCTTGGGTCTGATTTCTGATTGTTTGTATTATTCATGCTCCAACATGGGTTCAACACACAAAAGTTTTGCTTCTGTGACCATCATCCCTGCACACAAACTACATACAAACTAAATATAGATCATCAGAGTTCGGCCCTGATTTCCATTATTTTGAGTGCATTACAGTATCTTGAATCCATTGGTGTTTATCGTCAGAGTTGGTCGAGTGCGGTGTTTCATGTATTTTCCGTAAATGAAGCTTGGAAAGTAGGATCAGTTGAGATTGCTGTACGCTGTCGATCACTGCCTGGTGTAACGCAAAGGGACACACTGGAGTAATTAGCAAGTCTTTGATCAAAGCGGCTGGCTATTGCCTATGCACACCCGCCAAGGCCTTTCGAAGCGTCATGTCTCTCACGACTGCTGGGAAGAATTCTCCCCCTTAACTTAGACAAGGGTAAAAGGGTATCTCATGCATATTTAATGTTCTAAGTGACTGTTGCATGGACAAAAATCTCATTTACATTGGCTGATAAAATATAGAGAGAGCTCAGCCGTGGGTGACATCCAGAGGCCCGGACCCCGTCCCGAGGGCACGGGGGGCTGCGGGGGGGGGTGGTCTAAGACTGGCAGACGTGAGGCACCCGGAGGCTGTTGTTTGCCCCTCGCCTGTCACATCTCCATCCCTGGACACGGGCCGGGGATGACATGCTGACTGCAGTAAAGGGGTCATATTGATCAAGACCTGCCTCCTGCGATTAGCCATTAAACTGAAACAAAGCAGAACGAGAAGCTGATTAAGTGTAAGCTCTACTTTATTTACTCACCTTCGGCCCCATCTCCCTCTCTCTCTCGCTCACTCACACACACGCTCTCTTTGCACACAGTGTCTCACCGTATAGACGAGTAACAATAAATGCAATGAGGAATCTCTTATCAAAATATTTTACCCTTATAATTATGTTACAAGTATTGGTACTATATTGTACAATGAACATTGCAAAGATAATACAGTAAGTACTGGCCATGTCCCTATATCGTTTTGTTTCCCTCATGTCAACAAACTCCTGCATTTCATATCAAATACAACCGGTCACATGACTTCATACATTTATATATACAATAGGATTTACAAAAACTGGCCTACAGCCATTAGATACTTCCAGGCAAGGTAAGCTGTACCAGATGAGGCATTGGTCAACCAATGTGCTTTTCCAGAACCCAACTGATATGTCTCAATTGTACATTGTAACAACTAAGATGCCCACGTGGTGAAGGTCGGGCTCAGATTGATCCACTTCTGCTGCTCTTTTATTACAGAATAACAAACCAGAAACGCCTTCCCACAAAGGCATATCAGTTATACATGGGCCTGGTTATGTTTGTGCTTTGTCTTGCAGGTCTTTCAGACGAAGAAAAGCATACATATACATACATATACGGTCCCTCGCCTGTCACATCTCCGCATACATATACGGTCTGCGTGGGGACTTCGAAACAAGGTATCAGTATGCAATATGACGAAAAAAAACAGTAAAGCAAATTCAATTTTTTACATATAAGAACGTCAGAAAGGAAGTGATGTACATCAGAAAGATGGTGGGACATTAATGTTTTGGTCATTATCCTGCAAAAAGGGTTTATTAAATGGAAACCTCCACCATTTAAATACAATGTCACCGAAAGAATTTTCAGAAATGTGTCATTCACTGGAGCATAAAGTCACGACAGGAATCGTGAGAGAGGCCTTCAGTTCCGGCGAGTTTCCCTCCTA
This sequence comes from Pollimyrus isidori, assembly GCA_019775955.2. Taxonomy (NCBI): domain Eukaryota; kingdom Metazoa; phylum Chordata; class Actinopteri; order Osteoglossiformes; family Mormyridae; genus Pollimyrus; species Pollimyrus isidori. The sequence continues at coordinate 14,285,265 of JABFDZ020000049.1, read as the reverse complement.
GCACACGACAATCTGGCTAGTCCCACTGTGAATACTGGAAGTAAGATGGAATGCTATTTCAAAGCACGACCAGCACAGCTTATATTCCACAGATGGACTGTGCTGTAGGAGAATCGGACAGAAATTCCTGCGACCTGATATGAGGAGCAATGATCAGTCCTTTCATTCAGTTTCCTGACCTCTGAAATACCAACTCCTCTGTCAGCGCGGATTAACACTCAGATTAGCCTGGTACCCTACCGTCGGTCAGTGTTTTGGCACAGAAAAGAGAGGCTATTATGATATTGCTTGCATCCAAAGTGAAAAAGCTTCCAGTCTTGTCAACTTATATTTGCTCGAGGCTACCACTGAGAATTCCCTCTGGGCTCTTGAATCACTGCCCCTGAGGTACTTCCCTAACATGCTATCTGCTTCCACACGTTGCGACTGGGGGGGGAGGCCTAACTCCCTGCAGTCAGAAAGTGTACAAAGTCCACCAGGAGTAACGATAAGGTGAAGATGGAGAGGAAGGCTCTGTTACTGTATGTATGCCTGCTATTCTACTCACCCAGCCTGTTCCAACAGCAAATGAAGCTGTAGTTCTCACTCCTGACACAGCGCTACACGGCTTAAGAGATGCATTACTATACATTTTATCTCAATAATATTCCGAGACACGTAATTTTGCAGGAATGTGACACGGCGCACCATGAGCTCAGCGAAAGCACTGAAGTCACTGTCTACCTTCCTGTACTTAGGAATCTCCACGTGTGCATACCGATCATCATCTCACTAGAGCTACAATTAAGGTAACATCTAAAAAAATTAGTATAGCGATTAATGGGGGTGGGGGAAGCACACATTGGGACTTTGTGGGCTTCAGATGTGGGTTGAGTTTCAGTTTTTTGCTGGTGTCACTGCAGGGACTTTGGGCTCCTCGCAGATTTGCACACCGCTGACGAGCTTCCGAACAGCTGCGGCGGCTGTGGGCGGTGAAAATCTCGTTATGACACAGAGAAAGTCGGACCCCGTCTGGAGTCCAGCGGGCCCAGAACAAACTCACACTGCACACAGACTTTTATGGCACTGCGAATTCTCACTGGAGGGCCTAGGGATGCACACCTCCCGGTCTTCGCTGCTCCGCTGTGAAGATTCGTCAACAAAACTCTGACTTCAGCCTTTCTGACTCACTTTTGTGAATTGCAAAAGATGGTTTTGGTGAAAGTGTCTGCGTTTGATACAGTTGCTCTTGAATTTGGCAGAACATATTGTTAAAACATTTATGGTATTTCTTAAAAACTCCTAAAATAAATTGGAAAACACTATATTTTTTTTGGAATATATTTAAATGGCCATTCTTCAAAAGAACGTACAACTTTCCCTGCTAAACTTACAGTGATAATAATAGGCTACATTTCTATAATTTACGCTATTATCTATATACTATCTTCGTTGCATTCAGAATTTCCATAAAAATCTTATCTCAAAAATTTCCCTTTAAAATTAAACAGGTAAAAAAAGAAATAGACATAATGGGTTTTGAAAAGCTGACTTTGTAAGACCTGAGTCCTGCGGTTGTATCTAGGCAAACTCACAGGACTGTATATTTGAATGAACAATGGCAAATAATAGCCTGCAGGTGGCACTGTTGCACTTCCCTTGGCGAAATCTATTTCAGGCGAGCCCCATACTTTGTCTTTGGTGATCAATGGTTGACTGAACAGGAATAATGCGAATTTATGGCTCTTCTGGATATGCTTGTTTTATCCTACAGGCCTGGGTAACGCCATTAATGCATTCACTCAGTGACTATTTTGGACTGAAACGAGATGCATGTGTCACTATAAAATGCAACATTCCTGTAATTGCTGGGTTGCTTACCACACAGCTTCCCAAAACATTGCATATGACAGACTGCATAGCTCTACCCCAGATCCCTTCTGGCTTCTGTGAAAGGCACAGTACCCCTCCTGGTACCCCGTGAAGCTAGACTAGGGCTTCCCGGACTGCTGTATGGCACTGGGTCCAACAACAATTTCAACAATTATATGTATTTATTTGTGTGTGTGTGTGTGCATGTGTGTATAGAGAGAAAATTTTTGGAAATTAGAAAATTTCATATGTTTAATCGTTTCCAGATGTGGACAGAACACGCAAACGTGAGAAGGCGTGTAAGGGAACGAGAGTGAGTTAATTTTTGGAAATTCAGTAACCCCTCCACAAGAAGCCCAGTGTGCCGTCGTGAGAGGGGTACTGGCCAAGGGGTTCGGAGACTGGGAACCCCTAAGATAAGGAATCGGAACGTAAGCTCTTCTGCACAAAAATGGAAAAGACAAAACACTGCACTTCTCCTGTTCATCCCCACCCTAAGATACCTAATCTCTTGGATGAAGTGACAGAGACACCAACAGTTCAGGCCGGGCTCCTCAGGACTCCTTCAGACCACCGCAGGAGGCCTTGAGACCACCTCAGGCTCATCCCCAGAAACCCTCTACAGCAGGGTTCTTCAAATCTGGACCTCGATTCCAAACCCAGGCCTTGTTTTCAGTTCTCCCTGGTAGTTAGTTTAATAATTGCTGATTCTGATTGGTCAGAGGCTTCACACCTGACTGACAGGTAAAGGAAGGCTGGAA
>JABFDZ020000049.1:14269634-14279635 GCA_019775955.2 Pollimyrus isidori | reverse complement strand
GACTGACAGGTAAAGGAAGGCTGGAAAACCAGCAGTGCTCGGACCTCGAGGACCGTGATTTGAATAACCCTGCTCTACAGTATCACACTCCTGAGACTTAGGTTACATCCTTGAAAGCCGACGAAGGCTTCAGTGATGCACCAGTTCTCAGACTTAAAGACCGTTTTAAGAAGAACCCCTTATAATACGTCACTGGGAGACACACCGAGAGGCATGTGCCCAAGCTCTCTGTCCCCTAGCCTGTCAGCGGTCCTGACACTGTTTAGCATATGCTCCGTCTAAGTTTAATTAAGTCATTCAGCCATTCCTATCGAGATTCTACGCTAGGCGCGCTACAAATTTAATTCCATACGGAACTGTCTGTCTCACTACTGTCTGGCAAAACGTGGAAAATATGCATCTTAACTGTTCTTAAAAATTTCTTGTAGACTATATATATAGTAAATGTCTGGTTGTGGGACTCCGTGGCAGAATCATCTGGATGGTAGTTAAAATTGCAAGTAAAATTATGGGTTTGTCAAACACCTCGACATCCACAGATTGTCTTACACTGAATGCATCCTAGCCCCCCCCACACACACAATAAAGAATAATAAAAAAAAAATGATGACTATTACCCACAGTGCAATGCAGTTTAGAGATGGCATAATTGGCTTAACTTGTGCCTGTTTTTGGAGCCTAAATACATCCTCCTGCGCCCCACCAAGGACCAGGCCAAGGACCTGCATCACTGGCTAGAGAATCAGGATGACATCATCCGGTGCTAAACTACATCGGGGTGGCACATGGGTGAGGCTAAGAGTCCGTGTCACGTCCGCTTGGACATATATCAAGAAGCGTCAAGTATCTTAGTTGCAGAGGCCATTTTTACACAGTTTTGTTCTAATAAATAAGAAAAAAGCCACACAATGATGGAAACGTCTGCTGTGCGAATTCTTCTCCAGGCCGTTGACAAAGGTCCGTTTGGGCCACGTGTGAAAAGACAAAGAGAAAGAGGGCGGGAGGCATGGCTGCCACGTGACCCGTCGCCTTGCACGTCTGCAGAAGCACCTCCATGCAGCCAGCCATCTGTCATCGCTCTAGCCAGCTGCATAGATCTACCAGCTCCAAGACGCCCCCCCCCCCAGTGCTAGTAGGGGGAGAAGATTATGGGGGTATGTGACGCCCTGAGGGGCCCAGGGGCGGGCCGGAAGAGCGCGGGGCTGAGCAGGGGGGCTTGGATGAAGGTGGCAGTGCCCGCCGGGTGCCGCAGCGCCAGTGGGTTGGCAGCCACAGTGCACAGGGTGGCCGGGCTCAGTGGGCCGGGCAGGAAACTCGCAGTCAGGCTCTTGGTCAGCTGCTTGTGGAGGGCCAGTTTGGTCTGTGGGAGAAGAGCAGCCACAGCTAACAGTTAGCGGGAGTTCGCCCTGCCGAATTAGCATAGCCATGCTAGGCGCTAACTCCAGCGGCGTGTTTCTACCGTAATCCTCCAAACAGTTAGACTAGGAATAAGCAAGTTATTTGACGGATTACAATCCTTTATGATTCATATCATTTCCCCTCATATTCATTCAGTAAATGCAGTGAACCTTGTTTGCCTAGAGAAAGCTCCTTTTAAATTTTATTTACAGTAGCTAAATGGCCAGCGGGAGATTTTAGCTGAACTGCATTACTCAATTATACAGTTGCAGATATTTCCTGAGGCAAGAACACAGGTGTGGACAGACGCATAATAGTTTAACGATCCGTGGCTTGTTTCAGCATTTAACACTTAATTAAAAGTTAATCAAATAATAACAATTGGTTAATAATGGTTATATTTCATACAAGATATTTTCATGTGGGACTAAATTAATTTCATAATATATCAATTATAGTGCGCTGACTATTAACTGGTGTTGGTTCTACCAGTAGGAGTCATTTCTCTTCAGGGACAACCTGACCTACAGGTTAAATACAACAGGGCATGATCAATGAGGCCAGCCAGTGGTGAGCCGGAATCTGGGACCCGGAGTCTCCAAACTGCACCCATTCGCTCGTTTATAGTGCAGTGCATTGTGGGCATTCATTACCATGCAGCCCCAGCAGCCACCAGCGTTAATGATGACGAATACGTGACACAATGTCGTTTATTACACTGGTCGTGTCACTTGACGCAAGTGACATACTCTGACAAAAATATAACACCACCCCATGATATATCTCAAGTGCATTACAGTCAGGGATGCATGTAACTGGCACGCAAGTACGCGTTCACCTTTAAAAGTGATGCGTGCAGCAATCCATTGCTGTAACAGCGTAAATACATGCGTATTTTGTGAACATTCGCGCTGCTATGACAGGACATTATCATGCATTGTAAACTGTATACCTCGAATGGAGCGCAAATTAGCATATACAGGTTAAAATGCACAATAATTTCCTGTCATAGCATCCCTAGTTACAGTCACCAAGACTTTGGATAAACAGACTCACTGCGATCTTTGGATGAGCAGTTATGGAAGGCAGCTGGATTGATTCAAGTCTAGGAATTACTAGGCTAATAAGAATTGTAACAATAATCAAACAAATGTCTCAAGTATGGAAGTAACCTATAGCACGAAAGAAGGATGCTTTAGCCTATCATAAGGGAGGACCGATATGAAACAATACAAAAGGCTCACTGGATTATCCAGAAAACATGCCAATCAAAAATGATGTGTGCCAAAATGCAAATTAAGTTTCTGCATACATATAAACAGCTATTTAGATGGATTCGTCATCAGTAGGCCTTTAATTATATTGACATTATAATCTGAAGTGAACCTTTCTGTTCACTTTACTCATCTTAAACTAAAACACTTTCAAACTGCTAAACTTTGCTAGCCTCACATCCAGAAACACAAGCTAAGGTTTGCTGATTAACTATTCATACTAAACAGCTATTTATGGGCTGTAAAAATATGAACAAGCCGCAGTTGCAGCATGTTCACTTGTACGTGTTTTTTGATAACTAACCAAAGCCATTTCCATTATTACAATTTGTCAGCTATTGTTCAGTGCAGTGGGAACACTTTGCTGCAGGGAAAAATATATTTCTTGGGTGCTGCAATGGTTGGTACTGTTGCCTCACACATCTGAGACCAGGGTTTGAGTCTCCGCCGTGGCTCTGTGCGTGTGGGGTTCGCATGTTCTCCCCGAGTGGTTGTGGGCTTTCTTCTGGGTACTCCACTTCCCCCCATGGGCCCAAAACACACTGAGATGCCAAATTGCGTGTGTGTGTTAGTGCACCCTTTCATTGGTTAGCACCCCATCCTGGGTTGTTCCCTGCTTTGTGCCCATAGGCTCCAAGACCCCCCATAACCCTGAATTGTATAAGCGGTTACAGAACATGGACGGTTGGTTGGAAAGATGTTCCTGAATTTAGGATGTTCATCTGCAAATAAATAACTCTATCAGCACCACATTTAATTATGTTGCTGATGCTTTAGATACTCTGGAAAAGAAATTATAATAATTTTGAATCAGGAAAAGCCGAAAGCATGGACAGAACATAAATAGCGGTTCTGCTAAGAACATTACGATTCAAACTGTGTGCTTTGTTGTCACTATGTTTGTACGTACCATAACGCACATGCAATCTCTGCCAGACTACAATGCAGCTATTTTGCTGCCTTAGTAATAAGAATGCTCCTAATTTTAATCTGGGAGCTGCAATTACAGGCCTTGAAACATGGACCATGTTGTTTTGTCAACCAAAATCCAAAAGCTGCCTGCATCCTGCAGCGTTTTTATAGGTGGAGCACAGCACAGACTGCCCCTGCTTTAAGCTCCACCCCCCCAAAGAGCCCAGTGTGCTCTGATTGGTCAGCTTGCCCTACACGCTCTGCCCCTGTTTTGCGGTCTGCAGACAGATCCTCGCAGGTAGGTACGCAGTAAGAATTGTGTTACCAGGTGACCACACCATGTCACAGAAGTAAAGGGTGGAATTCTAAGGAGATGTTTCAGGTAGATTAGATAATGAGTGGGTTCTGTGGTGAGAGGTACTCTCTTTGGCATGTACTTCGACTATGAAGACTTTGCAGACCGTTTACAAGCTCATACTGCTATATAGCACACTAGTCACCCCAGACATAAGCTTTGGGTTATTTAGCATAATCCCTGGTCCTTTGATAACAGAGCGAGGTATCTCACTATGGGAATCTCTTTGGGTGGGAGCAGCTACAGAAGCTTCAGTGACATCGTGTCTGTCTATGACAGACAGTTCCAACCAAGACCTGACTCCGCCCCAGGCCTTGCAACCACGGTCGACCTCCTTGACAGATCATTCCTGCTTTCTTCCTGCTATGAGCAGCAAGCCTCAGCTAAGCTAGACCAGAAGGCTTGTTTTCACTCCTACTACCAGGGAAGCACCATCACAGAGTCGGCCCATAGATAAGCAGGCTGTGTGACTGCCTCAACCCTCAGGCGGTGAGGATGATCAATAGCTGATCAGACTACTACTGTGGACAATTTGCACATTTCTGATCTCCTGGCCTGCTGTGTGCTGGACAGTGTGCTGTTCATTTCATAAATAAACTTTGATTTGAATTTAAGTCCAAAGTGCACTCCTGTAGTATAAGCAGAACCCCCCTCCCCCCCCAAACCCTCTGGAGCAAACCTGAGAGGAGAGGGAGCTGAGGCCGTAGTGGCCGAACACCTTCTTGACGGCAGAGACGGCCCCCCCGGCATAGCCTCCCCATCGCACATTCTGGGCAGATAGAGAAAAGGGATGGGGTGACACAAGAGTCCAATGGCAGAGCCCCCATACGCTGACCAACAAGGCTTTATGCTAGGGTGGTGCCAACGGGAGTCACTGACCTCCGGTGAAACCTGATTGGTTCCCAGAGTGCCTCCTCTTCTGTCACTCACTGATTCAAAACAAATCATTGGCTAATGATAAAGTTGGCCCCTCTGTATGGAATATAGCCTCTCTGATGCCCCCCACTTAACAAAAAGAATAATCCTACAATCGTCCCTGCCCAGCAGCTAAGTAAAATTACCCAAAACATTATGCTCTTGGACAATGTCGAAACACTCTCACACACACAAGAATATCATTCATCAACAAAACACATGCTTAACCTTATGTGTGAATGTGGTGCTGTATCATGCAGAGGGGCCTACCTTATGATCCAATGATTTGTTCTGAATCGGTGAGCGACAGGGAAGGCAGCACTCCAAGGACCAATCAGCTTTCAGCCCCGCCCCTGTATACTCCCCTCCCCACTCAGGTGTAGACACGGCTGCCTCACAGTACTTACCGGTAGCAGGGAACTTTGCTGGCTCTTGGTGTGCGGACTGAACTTGGGCTTGGGGGGTTTTCCCGCCAGGCGGTCCTTGTGCCTCCTGCTGTTCATGTGCTGGAATGCGGGGAGACACCGGTCACAGGCCTCCCAACGAGATGCTTCAACGAACACAAATCACTTTCACTCCCCCCCCCTCGCTCTTGCCTGGGATCTGGTGCCACGGAACCAGCGACATGGGGCTAGGAGTCACATGACAGCCTGACAGCAGCAGGGCGGAGCCTTTGTGAGCCCCGCCCACTGCTGGCAGAGACCGTGCTGGAGAATGCGAGGCGCAGATCATCTCTCTGCTGCCAGTGATTAGGTTTAATGACCCCCCCAAGCACCGCCACCCCCCAAATGTCAAAGCTGTAACTTTCCTCAATCTCCGCTTCTCAGTTCGAGACCAAATCTGATTTCATTGAAATTTTATTGTTTGCGCTATAAAATACTGCAAGAATATATACTTTTTATCATCCGTATTATCTCTTTTCCTGTACATTTGATAGCTTATTCTAATATGTGATTATCAAGGTTATGTATTTCTTTGCCCCCATGAGAATGACATAAGAAGAAATTATATCAACTTGGGTTATACACATTTTAAACATTTTCAGTCCATTTTTTCCACCAGATCTTGTTAATAGTGAATGCAGCAATTAAACTTGAATTATGTGGACCCAAGGCTCATTGGGAATCTGTCAATGAAGACTCAAAACATCCATTGTTAGGAAATATTCACCTAACCTCATTATGGTAATGCTGTTAAATTAAATGAATGCAACAATGTAGCAACGCCTCTGCACTAACTAAGCTGCCAGAGGCCTGAATGTTAGACCACTGACATGTGCGTCCATGAAGCTAATGCCCGCGGAGTTCATATCTGTGTCTCCCAGTCTCATTATAACCAAAAGTTCCCGCAAATCTCCCACTTCCTCACGTTCATCAGCCATGCCGAATTCCAGCTCAAGAGCCCGACAGACGATGTCACTTCCTGTACTCATGACGCCTCGCCCCCGTGGCCATAGAGGAGCAGCCAGACAGGTGAGTGAGACTTTCCCAGTATGTTAAGCGGCACCCATAGCCACATTGCGGAGAGCGGGTTCCACAGCCATTCCTGGGTGTCTGACCCTGAGGTGCCACACCTGTGTTCTTACCCCCCCCCCACCCCTCCTTGCGCCTTCACCTGCTCCAGCTGCGTCTCCGAGTTCACGTGGATCTCGCACACCTCGCAGTGGTAGTCCTTGCCGGTGACGCTGACGCTGCTCTTGGCCCCGATCCGCTTGCTCCTGCAGGCCGCTATTTTGCTCCGGCGCCGTGGCTGAACACACTGGCCCTCCAGCATCAACTTGTGTTTGGACCCTGCAGGTGCAGGGATGGGGGCGGGGTTTGGGGGGGCGGGGCATAGGGAAAGAAGCAGCGAATCGCAAGCCTTAATTCAGAGCACTAGTATTACCCTGAAGGGTGATTTAAGTCAGCATGCAAAGAAATTTCATTAGCAACAGAAACACCATCCAGGGCATCCCAGTATTGCCTAAAATACACCCATCCCCCAAAACCCTGTACTGATAGGTGATTAGAACATAGATATCCAGCAAAATTGAGACATCTGTATTCTTACTGACTCCCACTGAGTCATAAATTAATGCATTCCATACAAAAAGAAAACTCAGCAGAGGTCGAATGTATAATTCACAGTGCCAGAAAAAATGCCGGCATCGACCGGGCAAATCCATTGATGGACTGCTTCTACTTCTGATGAGGCCCAGGATTTCATGTCTGACCTGAGTCTGATGGACACCTAACCGCAAAACACATTTTAAACTCGTGCGATACCTTAAACATCAAATTGTTCATAAAACTGCCCATTAAGACCACAAGCTTTTAGATCTAAAAATATTACTTGAAAACACACTCTCTTTGGTTTCAATAAAAGTGGTCAAAAATTACTTTTACGTTTCAATATTGTCATTAAATCAATAGGAAAATAGCTTATTTATTTACAAAGTGTCTTCAGCTTTCAATATGAAAAACTCAATTTATTATTTAAACGGTGAAGTCCTAATGGCTTCTGGCCAATTATCAAATTTTAAATTCTTTCCATCCAGGCCACTGGATAATGGAGATTCGGAGTTCAGTTATTATCATGTTATTATGTCTGTTCACAACTTAAACATGGCTAGACAGTGAGTAGAAACCCCAGCACTATAAACACATAAAATTAGAATTCAGTATAATTCTTTCTCCATGCATAGGACAAGTGGGTCTAGAAAATGTATGGATGGATATCTGTTCTATATACAGTAAAGGATTATGAACATGCTTTACATCTGAAAAATAAATCCCATTTAAGTGCGAAAAGTATTTTGCTATCTCTGCTGTACAAAGGCAAGACGCCGTTCATATTATATCGAAACCGTTTTCTGACCGAAATTGGGTGTCTGTGCCTCCGTTTTATCTTGTAACAAAAGATCTTAATTCAGCCATTCTGAGTTTTGAATAAGTCCACTATCATTAATTTATCTGTCTGCTTCACGGTCGGGTGCAGAGTCGACATACTTTTTCTGTTTCAGTGTCAGTGTAGTTACTATGCTTTGCTGCTTTTTGCGCAGTATTAATACTGTTACTTTATTTAGTACTTATAACTGTGTAAAGTACTACCTTTATCCATGTACAGCTGAAAAACAGAGTAATACCTGATGAAACACTTCTTTGTGGCCACTAATATATTTTCCACTTCTGTCAAATGGATGTTCTTTGCATGATCAGAAATATTTCGCTCGTCTGAATACAGATAAGATGAGAGGTGTTTATATTGGTGTGACTGTGGCAATTATCAAGTGCGATGCTGCGATCCAGAGTGGGGTGCGTGTTCGGCTCAGACTGCAGGGGGAGGTCTATCTGAAATGCGTTCCCCCTCGCCCAGAATGCGATAGACGCAGGATTTACCACTGTTATGCGCGTCGAGCTGCGAGGCAGAGTTGACGGTGACTTTACACACGGGACAGTGGAGATGCTGCTTATTTCTCTTGGGGTCTTTCTCTCCATCTAGGATGACCTCCCCCTCGCCACTGGGCAGGTCTCGGATGGGGGGCTCAAAGGACAGGCTCGGGACCTCGTCGCCGGGGGGATCCGACGAAGCGGACTGTTGTGGGGCCGGGGACATGTAGGCCGAGGTGAGGCCGGACAGCTCCAGCGATGACACCTCCGATATGGGGGCGAGCATGACAGAGCCCCCCAGGGATTCCCTCGGCCTCACCGCCTCCGGCTCATGCGGAAGGGCTGCGGAAGAAACAGCTGATCACTTACCAAAGCCGAAAGGCGGCAGCGGTGTAGCTCACTGTGTTAGATTGCCGTGCCTGTGATCGGAAGGTTGTGGGGTCAAATTCCAGGGTTGGCAGAGTGGGCCCTTTAACTCCAATTTCTCTAGGGATCATCTGACTCTGTTCTAAAAATATTGTACGCTGCTTTGGATAAAAGTTAAATCAACTCAGTTAAATGTGATCTGGTGAAGCACATCCATAAGTGCTCAACCACCACAGGGTACGAAGCAGGGGATGCACACGCTCCTATACATAATCATACACTAAAAGCGATTCAGAGACACTAGTTTACAATTCTGGGATGTGGAAGGGAACAGGAGAACTTGGAGGAAACCCACACTTCCAAAAGAAAGGGCATGCTAATCCCTGCAGAGAGAGCCGGGGTCGTCGGTCTCATAGCCATGATGGCATGAGGCCACAATGTGGCCCACTGAGCAAACGCACTGCCTTGGAAGCCCTGAAAATAAACTCCCGAAAGACTCGTACAAAATTACCTCATCAAGATACACATGAAGGGTAGCCTTGACAACGGGCCGTGTGATCATCGCTCAGAAGATGCTGGTACCCAAAGCTCATTACCGATCTTACTCCTTTGGCGATGATCGCGTGGCTTCGGTCTGACGTGCACGCTATGCAACGAAACTTTTTATTATGTTTGATCAGACTGATTTCAGGGAACAGATAACCGTGAATTTTCAATTCAATCTTAGGTCCCTTAGAGTATCAAGCCTTATTTACTTAAAATGACAGGGAAGATAAAGCCTTATCTCGTTTTTGATGGAAAACGTAAAAGAACATCGCTGAAACTCATGAATCCACAAAGGCGGATGCATTTTAAGTCATTTTTACTATTTTCACTTGGATTTTGGAGCCAGTGGGTAAAATGTAATGACACGATAAGACAAGGAGTTGAATGGATGGATGGATGGATAGCAGGAGATTTTTTCATTTATTACTAGGTAATATACACCTGAAATACAGAACCACATTGGTTCTGAAAGATGCCTATAGGTCCTCTATCCAATTTCACCCAGGTCACTTTTCTCACGTTCCTCAGAGACATGTTTGCCATGCCGCACCTCCATTTCAGCTATCAGGCTCTTATTGCAGTCTAACTTAAGTCCAATTTAATCGTCAACAGTGAATTAGAAAAGGTGAAAATAAATTTTAACTGTGCAGTTTAAAGATCTGCCGTCTACCATGTTTCCGTTCAGTGCAAACAAGGGCACCAACTGCAACATTCACCGGATGCCGTTGCAGTTTAATTATGCCTGTCCTCACAGTCCCCTGACACCTCATTGTATTCCAGTTAACAAAATAGGGCATGGGGGGGGGGGGGGGGGCGGTGCACATGTATTAACCCAGAAACCCAAATCTAAGTCATTGAATTTTTTTT
>JABFDZ020000049.1:14243027-14255482 GCA_019775955.2 Pollimyrus isidori | reverse complement strand
CCCCCCCCCCCCCCCCCCCCCCCCCCCCCCCCCCCCCCCCCCCCCCCCCCCCAAAATCGCTTTTAAAAGCTTTTAAATGGATTGCGAACGCAGAGATTTCTAATTTTCCACATGGCTGGGTTTAAGCACCGGTGCGCCTACGTGTCCAAGCGTGGGATCAATCATCAGTGTCGTCTGCTGGGTCACTCAGCAGCCAAGGGTTTGCAGGGGGGGCATAGATCACGCTGGCCAGCTGCCAGAACCACGCCAACTTCTGGCCATCGGAGCCGCGCCAACGCAGCGCCTTTCTGTAATGATTTCAGCTCTGGGTATGCCCCGCCTGGGGCATAATGGGCATCGGGCTCGGCCGCCTACTGCCTTCCACAAAGAGCAAGTTGAGGGAGGTGCAAAGACAATTTCCCCATGGGGATCAATAAAGTACCAATTATTATTATTATTCGTGCCTTCGTGGCGATGTCATCATGCAGAAGGAGGGGCCGGAGCATTCGTCTCTGCACATGGCTCACCTATGACTTTGAAGGGGGGTCGAGTTCATCTGAGGCCTCGACGGTGGCAGAGATGTTGGGGAGGGGGGTGAAAACGTGACATTCGCATAATGAGCACAGCCTACACGGTCACATGTAGGGCTTTTACAGGGTGGGACGGGGGGGGGGTGGCACCTCATTTGTCGGGGAATGAAGAGCTGGCTTGTTAAATGTAAGAATCCTGGGGCCACGCAGTTACCAGGCAAGAAGCTCCTACCAGTGGTCTGGGAAATGATGTGCTTTTGTGACTCATTCTCTCTGCACTCGCTTCTCTGGGAGGGAGACCAAACGGAAGCACAGCGGCCACTCGGGTGTCCCAGTAGGTGCTCATAAACACAAACGACCTCGACGTTCCAGTTGATCGAGGCCCCGAGGCCACACCGTCAGCGGGGAACACGCTGATGTAGGACGCCGATTGTTTTCAGCTGATGTACAGACCTGTCACCGAATAGGTGTCCGGCTGTGTGCCTGAAAAAAGAACATTTGCTTGCTTGTCCCGGAGCCACAAGCTGGACTGTTTGTCGTCTCTCTTTATTTGAGAAACACGTTTACAGGGCTGGTATTGCGGTTCCTAGACTGACATTTTTCTGCTGGTCGGCTCCATGGGTCTGGCTGTAGAAGGTCACGGAGGTGTAATGAAATAATACCCAAATCCCTTGGTTTCTCGCCGCAGAGATATTGATGTTTGAGTGAGTCAGCTGTGCACAAGCGTGGCCCTCTGCAATCCGCATGTGCAGGATGGATCTAATTAGTTGCAGTGCTGGTAGCACCGTGGTGTTTGAACGATCAGGACCCTGTCGCCTCCCACGTATGACGACGTCACGCGGCACAAAGGAAGGGACGGGAAAAACGAACAAAAAGTGCTCATAAGACAAGAGCGGGCCTACGAAGGCTGTCAACGGCGACAACCGGGCCTGACGAGGAGAGAGGGATGGAGCCATATTTAGCCTAACCGAGGAGTCCACAAAGGGAACTGGTGTGATGCAGTGACGTAGGACGTGGCGAAACTCATTAAACTTAGCTCTGTGTGGGAGAAGCGGAGCGGCTGAGGGTCTGGGGGCGTCCATGTGAGCAATCCTTCGTAGGCCTGTCGGCATGAATCATGAGGCTTCTCCAGCGGGCGCATGCCGTGTCTTTGTGATGGCCTCACTATGGCAATCGTGCATGGTATCGCATTATAACTGCCAGCAGGTGCACCTACCGCAGATAATCGCGATTAATCAATCAAATAATCTTAGAATGACAGAAACTATCCCGTCCTCTGTGTAATGACTCAAAACTCATCCCCTTTAATTCTACTTCACTCACAGACTTTAAAATAAGTGATTCCCTGTCTGTCATCGCATATTTGTTAGGCTGAACTTGGTGACTCCAGTGATGCATATGCCCACAAACAGCCATTTGATAGGTTTAATCTTAATTATCCCAGTGTCTCAATGACGATGCTTTTTGCCCGGACAGCAATGTTGGCCAACTAAATACAACAATAACAAACAATAATATTTATAATAGCCATATATTTGCAACAGGCCCATGATTCATTACTCTGAAATGTCAATTTTCCCTCACCTATGAGCAACTGCCTTTAACTGGGAATCCATGCATTTATAATTATAGCTTAAATAGCTTGACAATACTGGGGACGGCTCTTATAATAGGACAATAAGAAAACATACTGTAGCTCATCATAGCATATAAGTGTGTTGTCATCTGAAGGCTGGTCTGACACATACTGCTTTAGAAATGGCACACTGTACGGCCTGAAATAGTAACCCTCCCTGTTGGACCTGCTATATTTAAGTGACTTGTCTTCAACTTTTGTTTAATAGTGTAAAAGAATATCTAGGTCAAAGTCAATGACTGAAGTGATTTCTGCCAGTGTCAACCTGCCCCCAGCACCTTTCAAAACATTATTATCGATGTTGTTTGACTGAAATATTTCAGATACATTCACAGTGAATTAAAAAAAAAATACTCACTCTAAAATCCATAGCGCTCTTCTATTTTTGTCATAAAACCTACAATGTTTTGCACAACCAGCAGTACTGATCAATTACAGTTTTATTTGTTTATTAAGTGCGCATTTTGCGTGTGTTCTTGTGCTAGTAATCAACAGCAAATGTATCTATGTATATTTATTTGCTGGCGCTTTCAAATGAAAGCACCGTTTCATTGTCTCAGTCTGGATGATGAATGTTTTGGTAGGAAATGTAATTTAATACGGATTTGCAAAGCACATATATTGTAGAAGAGCACATATTCAATATGACCATCAAGACTATCAGGCATGCGGCACCTAGCTGAGTAGTACTTCTGGTTTGCAAATCAGCATTCAGCACTGAGTGAATCGCAGTACAATCTGATGCACAGGATTATAAAAGCAAAGCCAAATGTGACAAACTGACACTGAAAAGGGTAGGTTCCCAGAAATTGGCAACGTGTTTAAAAGTCCTTTTATTGAGGCTGTTCAATCCCCGTTTCCTCACACCGCTTGGGAAAAAAGGGAGGTGTTCTGCTTCTGTCAGAAGCCAAACGATAACAAGAAATAAACCCCAGCTCCTCCACCGTGTTTTAGCAAGATAAGTAGAAAGCAGAGGAAGATGACAACTTTGTCCCATTTGTCAGACAGTGTGCGGAGCGCCTCCATGCTGCTACAGCCACCCGCATGCCTGGCAGAGGCGTGCCCACCCCGAGGGCCGTGAACGTGGGAGGAAAGGGCTCCGCAGCGCCGCACCAGCTTTCCGCGGCCACACGGCGTGCGGCTGCAGAAATTACGGAGGGAAAAAAAAAAACACAGCGCTGAATTTAATCTTTGTCTTCTTTCCGCTCCTTACTTCTGAGAGCACAACATAAGCCGTACTCGCAAACAAGTGAAGATAAAGAGAGAACAATCACACGACAGAGAAGTATATCTTCCCAAGTGTCAAAAGCCCAGCACCCATGGCTACATTCACAGAAAACAGTTCTGCAAATATACTGATAGCCACTATACCTTTTATTTATTTTTTCCTGTTAGCTACTATTGTCCCTGTAATAGGATTTTGTCTGGGAGTTACTCCCGAGTGACTTTGTAATACAGCGTAGGTGTTTCGCGGTGGTCACACAAATTCCCCGTTTTCTCAGCCAGTAAAGATGAAACACAGTCTAAGGACTCCAGCACAAACGACACTGGGTTCATGCAGAATCGCCAACCATTACTTTTGAACTGGCTTTATGTCTTTATGTTTTCTGTCTCATTCATAAACACACTAGGTGAAGTACACTTACAGCATATTTACATAAGACGGCTTGATTTTCTTCATAAGGTGCTTATCCACCTGGGAGTGCATTTGCATTCCTGTTCCATCATAGTAGCAAGTGGCTATCAATGGCAATAATTGGTTGTAGGGTTGGCCTTTATTACAGTAATGTAGCATGCTGTGATATTTTCAGTAAATCTTATTGATAAAATGTGTAAATTCCGGTACATTGTTACCTCTGAAAATACTGACAAAATACTAAAAACCGCGATATAATGTCTGAATGGTATGACAAAATTTGATCATTCAGATACCGCCCAAGCATATTTGGTTCACACGGTGCCACTGGTGTAATGGCGGCTAGCTACCTTGAACTTTCCCAGTGGGGGAGAAGAAAAAAAAAAAAAATATATATATATATATATATCGATATTCAGAGCATAGAGGAGTACTTCCACTAAAAAGATGTTTGGGTGGTTCTTCAGGATATCTTGACTTGCCTTCCCCTGACCTTCATCATTCCCACTTTAGGTCCCCCCACCCCATCAGCAGCTACACTTAAACGACAAGCTCCACCTCAAGCTTGCCAGATCTACCATTAAATGGGAGCGATCAACACAATGCAGCAATTTTCACCCTCCGTTGCCCAGCCGCTAATCAAGCATCTTGTGTAGCGAGCGCAGACCTGCAGAGTCATCTGAGACAGCGGGTGGGAACACGGGGGCGGAATTGTGGTCTTTTTCCAGACCGACGAGGGGCATTTTCCTACCCCGAGAAAGAGCATTTACCATTCAATTTTACCCCCCTCCCTCCCGCACCCTGCTTTGTGCACCAAGAATAGTATTTTCAAGTGGCCTACGTAGAGAAAATCCCCTCCCCGGCTTCAGGACAAAAAGACAAAATAAATTTGGAGTGAGGTTTTAATACACTGTGTTTTTATCGTGTTTCTGCCTCCCGCAATACCTGAGAATTCCATTTCTTTTTCTGCATACTCCTCCAAGCCCTTTGACAGCTGAAAATGAGCCCTTTTAAGGCTAATCCTCCTCCAGCTGTGTCACCATATTACTCCTATTATTACAGCACCAGGCATCCAGGTGCCTAATAGATAGTCTTGCTGTGCATCATTCTGGATTTTGGGATGGGACCGTAATCCGAACAATGCGGCCATGATGAACGTCACCGAAATGAATTATGGTCTGCGGCCAGCGATTAGCACCGAGAGGGTCCCTAATGCTGGCGGAGGTCCAGATGGAGCCCCAATCACACAACCCGCTCTGAGGGACCCAGGAAGGGCGTGACTGATCCAGCCCAGAACAAGCCAAGGAAAACGGGCGGGGAGAAGATCTGAGGTATTACTGTACGACCTCTGGATGAAAAGGTCCTTCTGCAATGGTCTAGGAAAGACCTTCCAAGGCTAGAAAATACGTGGGAGGGGGCCAGTATGGTCTTTAATAGAGTCACGCGAGAGGTCCGTTAGTGCAGAGACACACATGACCTTGCCCTCAACCCATCCATCTTGCCAATGACGCTCTGCCTCAATACTGAAGACCAAGTGTGATGCTACAGGGTGAACAACCTTCAAGATGGACACCAGCATGGTTAACTCCAACCACAAAATTGTTCCCTGTCCTCAGAGACACATCACAATAGAGGGATGAAGAGTAAGGCCAGGAAATACCTTAGTAAGCATAATTTTGTATTTTTAGTATGCCTTGAATTCGGCATGCGAAGGGCCGATGAAGGCCTGTCTGGGTTTGTGGGTGCAGTTTCCCATGTAAAAGCAAAGGCAGTCACCTGAGACCGATATAAGACCCGAAAGATTCGCTCAACGTGACGCCCACCAGGTAGCAGGGGCAGAGCAGGTGCCGGCATCTTCTCTGTCGGACGGGAACAACCAGACGGCTGTTATTCTCAGCATCCCACCTCCCAGTGGCCCTCTCAAGGCGACCATCTGGAATTCTGGCTGCCGATGACTGTCAGGCCTCACATGACCTCACCGAGGACTCAGCAGCACTGAGGAGAGGCGTTAACCAGCCAATTACTACATTCCAAGACAGGTGAAGACCCCACGGGGAAATCCTGACTCCTGGATGGAGAGCACTGTCAGTAATATGGTGTAATTAAACAGGGCACCTCACTTCACACCACAGCAACAAAATATTTAAAAATCGATAGGAAATATGAAAGAAACACACAACGCCAATAAACAAGAAAAGTGATGGTGGAAGAGCTGACGTTCATTAAAAGGCTTGTTTAATGTGGCCTGAGTGGTACCCTGGTCAAAGGCATCATAACACGAGCTCCGGAGACAGTGTCTCTGCTCTCCTGCCTTGACAAAGGGCAGCGCTATTACGGTTTGATTCGGGGGAAACACTGTGACTCTATAACAGCCTTGTGGGTTGACTCCTGTCAGCTGTACTGTGAATCACTTTAAAGGTGAGCGTCGTGTAATGATTTCTGAAGTGAGAGAGAGCGAGAGAGAGAGTATGTATGGATCTAAAAGGCAAACAAGGGGAGTCACGCTGCTGCAAAGTTTCCATTCTCTACTCAACACTCCTTCTTATTAATTACATTTAATTGAGTTATCTGATGCTTTTACCCAAAATGACTTACAGCAGAGGGTTACAATTTACTTAACTTATTCAAATAATTCAATTAATAAATTAACATTTAATATTTTAAACATTTTTTCAAATTTAAAATTATGCAAGCATTAGAATCTTCTAGTAATTAATTATCACCCTATGCTGTATACCCTCTGCCTAGGGTCCTGTGCTACCTGGGTCAGGCTGGAGGCTCTGATAGAAAGTTATGGTAGATGAGTGGATAGGTAATCAATTATTATGTCTTGTACATTTTTATATACTGTAATTTAATACATTTGGACAAAGGCACTTGAATGAAAAGTACATATAATTGACTTATGTCTAGACAAGGCCAAAGAAGTAGGCTTAAATTTAATGCAATCTTTAATTAATTAAAAGGCACTGAACTTAATATTTGGCAAATAAAAAGACTCTGAATAGCCTTCCCCATTTCAGCACATCAGTTTGTCACGTATTGTGTGACACCACAGCGGCGCGACAGTCAGAGTGATCGCTTGCAGATTTTTGTGCAAGATACCAATTTTTTTCAACTTAGCTGCTCTATTGAAAAGATAAAGAACAGCAAATACTTCATCTGAAATCAGGAATTATTTAAATAATTTGTACTTCTCACAAATTAGCTTGTTAGAATTTAATAGAAATTCAGCCTGTAGTAGATTTTATTTTGTTAGTACACTTAATTACAATCAGAAGACCTGATCTGATTATTAACATATTACATATATTTAAGTTCTGGACTGTATAGATGAAGAGTCACCATTTGGCCTGAAGTGTGTGTGTGGCTTTTTTTTTAAGTCATCAGTGTATAAAGGACAGCAAATCTGTTCATTCAGGTGCAGAAATGGCCCCACCCACCGTGAACCATGATTGGTCGGATTATATTTTGACCAGCCCAAACGATATATCAGCACTCAGCAGAGTTTATATAACACCCAGGACAGCTATAGCTTCAGCATGTAACATCTGAATTTCCGAGAATACTCGGCAGAACATTTTCTTGGTAATGGCGGAGGCAGTGATGTGGGCCCCTGCTGGGTATTTGTCAGCCCCATGGAGCCTCCCAGATGGAGCATTCGGCCCGCCATGCCCCAGTGACCACGTCTACAGACACAGCGGGGACACGGCACTGCTGCTGGAAGCTGATGCCACCACACGCACCGGAGGGGGCGCCGTCACGTAAACCGCCAGGCGGTTCTGACCTCCTGCGCGAAAAGCTGTTGCTTTGTGAACACACACAAGCTGCGGAGATGTCGACGACGGAACCCCTAGCCGCTCTGCCAACAGAGAGGCTAACCGCTAAAAAGGCACTTGCCTGGTCTTTCTACCCCGTTGACACGCTCACATTCCGTCACACGTCGCCACTGCCCACACTCGCCCGATTACTCGCCCGTGGCCGCCTGTTACGGCACACAATGACCGGAGCTGCCGGAGCTGTCTGTAGGCATTCAAAAGGTAGCCAGGTGTAAAAACAGCCTTCAGAATACTACCATCGTTCTTGTCACTGATATTCTCATAAACATCATGATTATTATGATGATCATAATGATGAAGGCATGAAAGAGACAGACAGCAAGACGAATAAACAAAAAAAAAAAAACAACATAATCACGAGAAGACAGACAGGTGGAATCCTGTCGCTTATTTACGGTGATATACCGCAGAGGCTCCTCTGGGGTGAGGCGATAGCGTCAGATCCGCAGAACCAGTCCACTGAACCTTGGCTGATTTCCTACGCACCAGACTCAAGACGAATGGGATGTCATCACGCACCACTTTCGTGACAGACGAAGCAGAGGAGAAAGGGACATTAAACAGGAAGTGATGCGGAAAAAGCTGCAGGAAGCCACACCCCCTCATGAAAGGTGCTCCTCGTGGCGCTCTGAGGCTCCTCCGCCCTGCGGGAGCTATCCCTGTACAGTCCATGGGTCTGATAATAAGAAAACTTCGCTTAGAAGGAAGAATGGCCAGCATTAGCAATTCAGGTTTTTTTTTCTGCATTGTTAAATACTAATGAGTGGCAGTGAACCACTACTTCTGACGGCGGCTCTGAAGGGGAACATCCTGCTGCCCTCAGCTGACAGCAGCCGTCGGGGAGAGCAATACACAGGAAGCGGACCCGTGCCGAAGCTCTCTGGATCTCCGCGAAACTCATTTAATCTTTAATCTTCTAAGGTGGTAAAAAATTTCCCACCCACTGGTTGCTGCGGACCAATCATGCGAGCGGGAGCAAAGACCAATATGATTTCTGGGTTGTCAGCGATGGGATTTGGTGCGAGAAAACAAATATGTATGTTATCAAGTTTCTCCGGCGTGGGCTTCCTCTGAGCTAATAAAAGTGAAGCAGGCACCTTCTAGAAGGAAGGCAGGGTGCTGTGGCGGATCTAATCTGCCCCTTTGATGGGACTAACTATCGGAGATGCCAGGTCCTCTCTTAAAGCAATCTGAAATAGATCTCATTAATCTTCCCGGCATTTCGATGTTGGTTCTGACCCTTAAAAATAAAGATCTCTCTCTCCCAGCTTCTGCTGACCTCTGACCCCCGCCATTTTGAAGCGGACTATACCAGAAACGGCGCCCGGAACGGACCCCGCGCCGTCCGGCATTTATGCCAGGCTCCCCCGAGAGCACAGCCTCGGCATGGCTTCCGGAACAGTCTTCCCTCTGGCGGCCCATGAGATACGTAAAGAGGGCCCCTGATCAATGATATGAAAAGAATAGTACTGTAGTAGGTCAGGTGATAACAGATCAACCAGCTACGTTTAAACAGCATCAGTCCATTTAACGATGTCCAACTTGACAGCGATCATAAAAATCACCTATATATATATATATATATATATATATATATATATTTTATTAAGGGCGACTGATATTCACCTTTTCAAATGGAGGCCCTCTTTTAAAGCAACTGCTTACAGAATTAAGTGTTTTCAGCTCCAACAGCGGCATGACAGATGTCTCCCGGGAATACAACACGCAGGAAAGAATGTGCTCCATATGCCGATCGCGTTAAACCTTCCGATCTTTAATCCTTCGGTGGCACTAAGTCGTGAGGCACAAGGTGGTACACGTCGAACGGTCGCGCACACTGACCTGGCGGAGCAGGGGATCCTGTCATGACATCGGCTGGGAGCGCGGAGAAATTCAGAGGGCAAAATAACTTTGCTGCGGGCTTCGAAAATTAATTGTGTATGAAAAAAATAAAAGATTTTGAAATCAATGAATAAAAAAGAACTAAAGCAGGAGTTTACACAGGATCAATATACCGCTGGCGGCATGAATGCACTGACCTGAACATAACATGAACGTGCGGCAGCCTCCATGTGCCACACGCAGCGACACGCCCCAAGGTCGCGCAGCCAATTACCAAGACTGGTAAACGCCGTTCCAGGACAGCGATCTCAAACATTGGGTATGAATAACAATGAATACAAAGGTGAAGCGAATATGATTATGAGCTCAGAATGCACGCAACCTCATTTCTTCTGTAAAAAGATCAGTCGGTACATTAAGATAAAGGGAAATATCTATAGTTCAAGATGCAATACTTATGTATATTAGCATCTCGTCTAGGGTGTCCCCTGCCATGTCTCCTATGCTGCCTGGGTCAGCAGTCAGGCTCTCAGACTCTATACTGGAGAAGATGGATGGATGGATGGATTTGACCAATACTCTGTGCTCATTAGCTTTTCCTTTATACATCTAATTACCTGATTTGCAACACAAAAGAAACAGCTCATGTCCTTAAGGTGATATCATTCAGAAAATCATACTTATACAAGGTTGCCAGCTGTCACTCATCAGGCATGATGCTTTCAGACTCTCACGCTCAGGCAAGAAATCTTATGGCAAATCTGTATTGTTCCATTATAAACCTGAAATTAGCTACATCAAATACATTGGGGTAGTCTGCAACCCATACGTACTATTTACAAGAAATAAAACTGTTACATACATATAAATGCGTCTGCAGACTTGTCTCAAACTGAAAATCTAACTGACCGAAGATGGCAACCCGGCACAGAATCTGGGCCTGGATGTTAACCCCAAGGAACCCTTTTGAGAAAGGGCAAGTTGTAGCACTGTAGGGAGTTCGTCTGAATTTTTCTATCCCCAACTTCGCTGCATCATTTAGACCGTGAGAGTTAATTCTAAGCACCTGTTTATGCTCCTCTTCCGCACGGCGGTACATTTAGCGACGCTCTGAGTCACTACCCTGCCAGAAAACACATCAACAAAGTCGCATAAATGAGATCTTCCAATAAAACGACCTGATGTGTTAAGAACCAGCCCTGCCGCGAGTCAATAGTCTTATAACCCATAATTCATGGAAAGGCAGAAGTCTTCTGAACAAGGCCTTGCCATTTCTTTACAGAGTAACAATCACATTTCTGTCAAAAAGATGGATTCTGTAATCAGGAAGATCAATGCTATCTCTCTAGTAGCTGCTGGTATTTAAACTATCAGGACAGTCTCACAGACTATTAAATCCACATCATATAAACATCACCTAAATTAAGCTTTTTATAAAACAATGGTGTTTTTCGGTTACTCTGCCCCCTTAATGTCATACCGGTGAATCAGTAAACCCTGTTTACAAGAACGCGAAGATGAACCCAGGGTGAGAATCGTTCCACACCTCTTTGGAGGGGAAGCAAACGGTTTGGCTAAAACTCTGTAGCAGGTACCCGTCAAAGAATCTACTATAAGTGATGTCCAGCTAAGGGACGTAAGCAAAACCAAAAGAGTGGAAGCCCATCTGCTTTGGAGGCCAGCAGAGCCGTGAACCAGGGTGATAAATTGGTGCTGAGGCTGCAGACTCGCCGGGGAGAGAAAGCCCGGCTGTGGGGATGCTTAAAGCGGAACACTTCATATCACACACGTGCCAAACCACGACAGCTGCATAAATCCTCAGCTAACCTCTGAAACATCTATAGAAGGGTGCCTTCAAGTCTGACATTTACATAGGGTGTGTCCGACATCGCGCACTTGCGTCAGTGCACTGAGATGTAGTGGGTAGTGCGCACTTCCTTCTGTAGTGCACACTACCATGGGTAAGTGCTGTCCTAAATGGAACACTAACGTTTTACACTTACCGGAAGTGATGGACTAGCATTTGATCGCGATTCTGGAGGTTTAATAACAAGGAGTAACATTTACAAACTTTAACATAGAAGATTTATAACATGTATCTACGACCGCCTAACCAGCTAAAAAAACTGTTAACATTTACGTGTGCGAACAAGTCAATATAATCACAAACTCAAATTATCTATAACTGTCATGAGAGAGAGAGTGACAGGCTACGCCCCGCAGTATACATCAGTAAAATAAACATATTAACGTTACTTACATTTATCAGAATCAGAAACACTTTATTGATCTCGCCATTATTGAACTCTGAAAATTTGCAGAAAGTCCCTCCCCTTCCGCTATGTAGTCAAAATTGCGTCCGTTTAGTGCGAGTAGTGTCCACCGTTCTGTACTGTGTTTATTGTGAGTAGTGTCCACCGTTCTGTACTGTGTTTAGTGCGAGTAGTGTCCACCGTTCTGTACTGCGTTTAGTGCAAGTAGCGTCCACCGTTCTGTACTGCGTTTAGTGCAAGTAGTGTCCACCGTTCTGCACTGTGTTTAGTGCAAGTAGTGTCCACCGTTCTGCACTGTGTTTAGTGCAAGTAGTGTCCACCGTTCTGCACTGTGTTTAGTGCCAGTAGTGTTCATCGTTCTGCACTGTGTTTAGTGCCAGTAGTGTACATCGTTCTGCACTGCGTTTAGTGCCAGTAGTGTCCACCGTTCTGTACTGTGTTTAGTGCGAGTAGTGTCCACAGTTCTGTACTGTGTTTAGTGCGAGTAGTGTCCACCGTTCTGTACTGTGTTTAGTGCGAGTAGTGTCCACCGTTATGTACTGTGTTTAGTGCGAGTAGTGTCCACAGTTCTGTACTGTGTTTAGTGCGAGTAGTGTCCATCGTTCTGTACTGTGTTTAGTGCCAGTAGTGTCCACCGTTCTGCACTGTGTTTAGTGCGAGTAGTGTCCACCGTTCTGTACTGTGTTTAGTGCGAGTAGTGTCCACCGTTCTGTACTGTGT
>JABFDZ020000049.1:14210961-14221150 GCA_019775955.2 Pollimyrus isidori | reverse complement strand
CCCCCCCCCCCCCCCCCCCCCCCCCCCCCCCCCCCCCCCCCCCCCCCCCCCCCCCCCCCCCCCCCCAGGCTTTCCAGGAAACGTAGGAATTGTCAGAAGCGGGAGTCCCTAACTGCAATTAGGCGATGATGAATTCCAGAAAGACCCCTTAAATGAATGAAAGAACTTTTGTGTTTGAGGGAAGCCATCCATAGCTCACTTACTGTCCCCGACACCTTTCAGTGATGAGGCAGACAATGCTAAGAGCTCAGGGTGTCAGTTGATCGGGCAGGAAATAGCACGGTGATGTACCTGCAGACCCTCACTGGAGAAAGGGGGTTTGGGAACGGGGAATTGGGGGCTTGACTATCAGCGCTGTTTAGCAGATTGAGATCGTCCGGTTTCTCAGCGGCAGAGGTGAGAGTCAGCTGAGGCTTGTTGATGAGGGAAAGTTTCACCCTGTGATGAGATGAGGCTCACCTGGGACCGCGGTACTTGGAGAGACCTGTTCTTAGCACGGACGCCTCCATCTAATTGGAAGCAAATTACTCGCAGCCAGGGGCCGACGCCAGCCTGGGTGTTGATGATGAATGATTTCACGCCCCACCAGTCCCGTGTGGACACCCCCTCCTCCAACCATGTGTCAAGAGGTCCAGGATACGGCTGGATCTGCACTGTAGCTTATCCTATGCGATGGAAGGTTCTAGAACAAGCCTGGCGTCGGCCGCAGAGGCAGGCATGTCTTCCTGTGTGCGTGAATGTCGTCTGCTGTTGGTGGCACCTCTGCAGAAAAACACCCGATGCTGCCTGTTTCCCGGGGTGCTGAACTCACACCGTACCGTGCGCCTTTCAGTGTTAGTGACAGACTATAGGGCTTCCTCGCTCCGAGCCTGGGATGCCTCGTCCGAGTTCTGGTGGGCACCAGTCCGGCCGTGTGCCCGAGAAGCGGGGGCAGCCCCACCTGTGGCCCACGTCCCTAATGACACCTGCACTGGCAATTAAAATGTGGGACTGGCTGGTGGCTGATGTCAGTATAGCAGGCATGAGTAGTGGGGGGGGGGGGCGCTACTAGGGCCCTGACTGACAGAATGGGGTGTAAGACTGGGGGAGAGCGGGGGGGCATGTTAGGAATATTAACCACGTTCTCACCTGGCTCGGAGGGCGGGGCTTGAGTGTACAATAATTCTATCTGGGTCTTCTTGACAGAAGCATGGGCACCACAACAAGCAAGTTTGAAATTTAATGCAACTATATAACTTCTTCGGTTTAAACCTATTAAACTGAGCCAATTTAGCTTACAGACGCTCCTGTACTTACGAACCTTCACCTTACGCACTTTCAGACATACAAACGAGGAGTACTGCAAGTTCACATTGTGTTTGTTGGGCTCCCATTTCCTGTCTGCAGCATCAATTTAGATAATCCATCCGTGTTCCATAACCGTACAGCGCTGGGCTGTGGTAAGCCTGGTACCCATCCTGGGGGGCAGGATAAGTAGAAACACATAACAAAAATACTACAGTGGTCCCATTCTGTCTGATAAATGCCTCTGTAGCACGCCGCTGGAATTCGGGGGGGGGGGTTAGGGTGAGTATCCACAGAATCTGCATCTGCTCTGCCCCACCAGTAGAGGGCAGCGTTTCTTGTCATGCTAATCTTCCAGTTGCCCTCAAGTTGACACTCACAATCAATGCTCATCAGGCTTGACTCTCTTCTAATGCGGCTCTCTAACCCCCCCTACCTGGCCTTAATGAAAACAAAGGGGCTCTGTACTTGTGAAGCTGGGGGGGGGGCTCCATATGGTAAATAAAGAAGCCAAGAGGGAGAATGATAAAACCTTTAGAATAACTGACGCAAGGCGTCCCTCTGGGCATGTGCAGTGTACAGTGTGCACATTCCCCGAGACGTGTGAGTTTTCCGGAACGTGATCAGGCATCTTCAAGGTGCTCTTCGTGTGTGTGTGTGCGTGTGTGCATGTGTGTGTGCGTGCGCGAGTGTGTGTGTGTGTGCCTGTGTGAGTGCGTGTGTGTGTGTGTGCGCGTGAGTGTGTGCGTGTGTGTGTGTGTGTGTGAGCGTGAGTGTGTGCGTGAGTGTGTGTGTGCATGTGTGCGTGAGTGTGTGCGTGTGTGTGTGTGTGTGCGTGAGCGTGAGTGTGTGCGTGAGTGTGTGCGTGCGTGTGTGTGCCTGCGTGTGCGTGTGTGCGTGATTGTGTGTGTGCCTGAGTGCGTGTGTGTGCCTCAGTGCGTGTGTGTGCCTGAGTGCGTGTGTGTGCGTGAGTGCGTGCCCTGCGATAGGCTGACAGCCCATGCACAGTGTCTCTCACCTGCTGCCCTATGCTTCTCGGGACAGGTCCCACGATCACTGTGACCCTGAGCTGGATGACCAGCACGGAACATGGGTGGATGGATGGAACATTCATTCAAAGACAAAGCACCACTCAGACCCCCGGTGATGCACTACAGCATTGTCATGTTTCCACTGCGTATGAGATCATGTGACAAACAGCCTAATGGCGTAATAAAACAGCTGCCATTGGGCATAAAAAACGTAAACCTGAAGCACCTGTGGAGCTAGAAGAAGAAATAACAATTTACTGAGCACAAGCATTTAAGAATAAGAGGAAGAATAATAACTGGCTTATGACTCCAGTACTACCTGCTGGTTATGGGAACAGAGAAATTTCATTTACTGTGATCACCCGCCCCCCCCAAAAGGCGTACTGCCACGTCATAGAGAAAAACGTTACTCAGCTTTTGTCTTTTAAGCGGGAGGATAAACCCCTTGCTTAGAATAAACTCCGGGGACAGGAAATGGGCAGACGGAATGGGCTGTGGCACACGGTCCTGGTGGGGGGGGGGGCAGGATAAGCCACAGCAGGGCTTGAGTAATTATGGAGGCCGGGGTACACCTGAGAGCTGTAATCACTCCTGAGTCAGTAATGACTTTGCTCACCAGCGGTGGTGGGGGGGCTGGGAGGCGCTGGGAGCTGATGGCTCGTTCGGGAACGCTGGCCTGAGGCCACGGAGGGATTTCCAGCCAGAGTCCCCCCACGGGACCAAACCGGCCCCGGTACATAAACAGAGACATAAACCTCACTGGTGCAGGAGGAGGACCTTACATGGAGCCAGCTGTGCCGTGTCGGGGAGGTTGGACTTCACTGCGCTTCACTGGGGCTACCATGCCGTGCGGGGAGGTTGGACCTCACTGCGCTTCACTGGGGCTACCACGCCGTGCGGGGAGGTTGGACTTCACTGCGCTTCACTGGGGCTACCACGCCGTGCGGGGAGGTTGGACTTCACTGCGCTTCACTGGGGCTACCACGCAGTGCGGGGAGGTTGGACTTCACTGCGCTTCACTGGGGCTACCACGCCGTGCGGGGTGGCATCATGGCTTATCAAACGCTCTCTGAAAGCGCCCAGGGCTATGTCTCCAATCACTGGATAAAAGACAAGCCCCCCTGCTGCCTTCAGCACAAGAGCTGGAGGACACGTGGGAAGGCTGCAGAAGTCCTGGTTTAATCCATTAATTAGTGGCTGTTAGGCAACCATGCAATCTTCACTAAACCTCGCTGGAACTTTACTGAAGCTGTAGAGATACTCATAAATAAACACACAAGGCTAAATGTTAAGTTAAAAGCTCCTTTAGATACGTCTCCGTTGCTTTTGAAGTGTCTTGGAAGGAGCCCTTTATTCAACATTCAAAGATATGATTAGGATATGGGCAACTCTCTGCGGGCGACCTGCCTCATTCCTCTGCAGGTTGGGAAGCCTAGCATGCCATCCTCCAGGGACGGCCTGGCTCCACGCCCCAGCCCCCCCGGTGCCTGGCGTGACCCGTTGCATTCCAGGGCACTGATAAGTCCTTTGAGTCAGAGCCAAACCTGCCCACAAAAAATGGCAGAAACTTCTACAATGCCTCCAAGCTGCCCCCTCCCTCCCTCTCGCTCGTCTCTGCCCCTCCTTTCAACCCATCCGTCATCCATCTGTCTCCCTCTTCCTCACCTCCTCTACTTCTACCTCTTTGCTCCTTCTCTCCCACATTCTCTTGTTTGCTGTTCCTGTCGAAAAATGTCCTAAAGTCCTCTTTCCATCTTAATTTCTTTTCTCATCCTCCTCCTGCTCCACACTGAGCCCCTCTCTGCTCTCAGAGGAGAACATTTCCCTCATCAAGCTCCTACAAGCGCCCCCCCCGAATCAGACCTCACTATCTCCCCCCCCCTCCATCGAAGACCGTAAATCTGCAATTCTGATAGACCCCGCCTGATAATCGCAGGACTGAATCAACCGCAGCTGATGGCAGTCTCGCACACTACGGACCTATCATTCGAATAATTGTCTTTGTTTTTCTGCAATTGATATTCTGTTGACGCCTAAACAGGAAACACTGCCAGTGGTGGCAGGGAAAAATGCAGTGAATATAGAGCCTGGTATTGGCCAGCGAGGGTGCAGTGAGTTTGTTTAAAGATTTCCGTGATATTTGATTCCATTCATTAAAGACCGCAAATGATGTTAAACATAAACAAAGGTTCCCCTAATGGGGCTCTGGTATGACTGGATCTTCTAGATGCGTAGACTCTTCTCTGCAAGGATGACAGAAGACTAAAAATGGTAAAAGGGCAGCGACCCCCGCTCCCGTACCTCCAGAAGTACAGTGTTGCGCTAATGATGTGTAGGTCATGGGTTCAAATCCCATGGAAAACACATGAATCATAACCTTTGCCTACACTGTAACCCGCTCTGGATAAAAGCTCCAGGTGAATGTGAGACGACAACAACATCGGTAACGCTTTACCTAACGGGGCACAAATAGTTAGTAATAACTCAGTTACTACTGAAGTGCTCAACAGCTGCTACTTGAGATACAAAAAATGCATTATGATTCAATAACAATGAACAAACATGATCTTCACAAAGGCTTACAGGATTAACTGATACAGTAAATGCTTGAAATAAAACATTTGACACAAGTAATTACTGATGAATTTACATGCAACCAGTATGAGAGTTTGTGAGTAAAAATACACAAGTAGTAGTACAATTCTATATTATTTGTGCCCCATCAAATAAACTGTTACCGTAACATACTCAATCCAAAAATCTACATTTCACCCCAAGGGTCACAGGTCATTTCCTCCTGGTATATCTGCACCCTTGTAGGTAACAGTATCTCACATCTATGACCAATATTTCGAAATCTGCTACAGTAACATTCTGGAGGCGTGGCATCCGAATCCGATTGGACGGCGAACAGATGTCATGTGACAGAGGGGTCTGCAGTCACTGCGTTTCCACTATCGGGATGCCACGGGCTGGAGGAGCACAGCCAACAGGCCAGACACCGATTCAGCTCAAACGCTAGATGAGCAGAGACCAAACTCCATGAGAGCCGTTGCCCGCATTTTGGTCCCTCTCACTCCCTACTTTATACCGGTGCGTAGCGAGGCCTGACCACTGACCCCCCCGGTCTCACAGTCATCCCTAGTGGCTGAAATCTGTGTGTAATAAAGCATTAGTATTGACTGTGGGTGCCTGAGGTCCAAATGTGAGAACGAAGGCTTCAGAACTGAACACCGAACACAGCGGCATGCAATTTGACGAGCGCATTTCCCCTTGTCACCGCCATCCTCAGCAGGAGGTGTGGCCTGGAGATTTTCCAGGTAGATCCACGTAAGCGCAATTGACATTCGTCCCCTGCGTTTCTGTGGTTCCGCATATCACAAAGTCTCTCTCTAATCCGCCATAGTCAGCGAGGAGTTCCTCCCTGTGTTTGTGCAGGTTTCCTTCCTCAATCCAAACACGTGCAATTAGACAAATTGGCATCATGAAATTGCCGCTGCGTAAATGCCCCGTATCCCAGCCAGCGTGTAACGCAGCCCTGATCCCAGCCAGCGTGTAACGCAGCCCTGATCCCAGCCAGCGTGTTACGCAGCCCTGATCCCAGCCAGCGTGTAACGCAGCACTGATCCCAGCCAGCGTGTAACGCAGCTCTGCAGCCCACACTGTGTGGGCTGGCATATGGATGCATGTTATATGTATTCAGATGAAATACAAAGACTAAATTGTAAACATACATAATGCCCTTCAAAGGCAAAGCAGAGTAACTACGCTGATAAAGCAAAAAAGGGCTTTGAAGTTTTTTTTGACTGTCCGCCAATATGTGTAGTAGGCAGGTATGTGATAGTGTTTTCTTCAAAACCAAGCAAAGCTGAGCTAAGATATTCTGTCACAAGATAAAACAGAGCCCAGGAGCCCTTGCTTTGGTTATGACTCTTTGATAAAATATGCAGTCATGGTGATTTGCTGTCGTACGACGGCACAGTCAAAATCAGCCGCGTAAAGTCCAATAGACTGATGTCAGGTAAGCTGAACAGAGATCGATTCAGTACCAGCAAAGGGCACGGCTTTCGTTTGCACGGGGCGTGACCTACTCATGCTCTGTGCTGGAGGGTGCCCCCCGCCCCCGAATGGAGCTCCCTCAAAAACTCATAAAAGACCTTCCGACGTTGTCCCTCCCTGTGAAATGAGTCAGAGGTACGGTCTTTCACGCACCCCTTGGCAGCGAATGGCTTGCTGACATGTCGACTCTGAAGGACGTCAAGAGAAGCTCTTCAGCAAGTTCTCCTCTTAGGTTTTGTTCGGGGATGCGGCTGAATCCTCGAGGATTCGACCGGGGGCTGTCGGCTCCTGTAGACAATGAGGGATTAATCCTTGTAAACGACTTTGTGGGTGCCGAGGAAAGACAAAGAATGGGGCTCCACAGATTCTGGATAAGAATGCCACGGTTCACAGCACCTCTCCACAAGACTGTTACTACCTGTTTTTTTTTAAGCTGATAAATGCTAACTTGCCGTCTCCCAATCATCAAATCAGACATAAAACCTGATTTTCTTGGTTGTTGAATTTTGATGAGGTGCGTAATTATGGGACAGAGGGATGCAATAATACAGAACGAAATGTGCTTTTTAACACATCACTAAATTGTAGTAGTTCAGACGCTGGAATCTTACTATCCGTTGCCGTTTCTCCAGTACGGGGTGGCAGCGAAGCCTGGATCCTATCCCAGAATGCAAGAAGGCAGAGAACACTCGTGTTAGGGTGCCTGTCCATAGCAGGACGTACATTTGGAGCCTGTGTGCCTGTAATCCGAAGGTCACCGGTTCAAAGCCAGCCTCAGCATGTCTGCGGGTCCTTGAGCAGCAGGCCCGTAACCCCCAGCTCCCTGGGTGCAGCTACAGGTGGCTGCCCTTCGCGGACAGCTTGCTCTTCAAAGTGCAAGTTGATGGAGGTGAAAAAGACAATTTCCCCACGGGGATCAATAAAGTATCAATTATTATTATTAATCTGGCCTGGATGCTGGTAACCGTTTCAAATCGCTCTGTGAAATTAGTTTAAATAAAGTTTCTCTGCTGCATAATGGGAAAATTAAACAGTAAAGCAAGATGTTTCAGAAGCGCCGGCGAGCCCAACAAGCCCCATCCTGGTCCCCACTCTGAATGAAACGCGGGTGACTCAGTACCACGGATACCCAATGACCGCGGCGTGGCGGTCTGCTTAATATGGCCTCTGCTGGTGCGTGGGCACAGACAGACCCCCGCCAGGCTTCCCGTGCAGAACGGGGGGCACGGCAGAGACGAGATCGGTCATAATTACACTCCCTGATACGGGGTCCTGAATGTGACTCGACAGTCATCCCGGGGCTCTCGGTAATCCCGTTATCAAGACGGGCAGATGCTGACTGGCGGCACGAACACGTGAGTGATCAGCAACGACAGACCGCCATCCAGACCATACACCCTTCAGATAGCTCCACGTAAACCAGCCCATTATCACTACTGCTTTTTATCTACTTACATGTTACTCCATCAATCCTCCGATAGCAGCTCCTGTTGGAGCTGGAGTCTATTTCAGGAGGAACAGTTCTCAAGGTCACATTGTCAGGCACAGTCTCACACACACAAACATTATATATGCCTGCCATCCATCCATCCACTCATCTTCTATAAAGCGTGTCCTATACATGGTCAAAGGGGTCTGGAACCTATCCCAGAGAAAAACAGCCGCAAAGCATACAATAATCCGGGACATAGTGGCAATAAATCACAGCACACTCACCTGTTTTTTGGACGGCAGGCAGAGCATGCAAACTCCGCGCACTCAGAGGCAATGTCGGACTTGAACCCACAACCCTAGAGGTGGGAACCTAAAATCACCTACAGCAAGAAAAAAAAAAAAAAAAAAAAAAGAGGACCACCTCACTTGCTCTCCTCCACTGCTACAAATATGCAAACAACAAAGTTACGACTTCCGGGACCTTCTGCCGTCTGTCACGCTAGTGCGTTTTAGCGTATCTGAAGAGTGGTGCAGTAAAAATTTGTGTATCTTTGAAATCTCCCCCAGCTGTGATGTGTCCTGTTAGGATCAGCTTCATCTTAACATGCGGCTCATTAAGTGGGGTGGGGGGGGGGCTGCTCCAGATCGTTAAGCGTTAGAGCCCGGCCACCCGGTTCTTGGCCACCCTTGTGTCCCTGGCTGATTGTTGACCATAACTCAAGGCACAGAGCAGACCCAAGTGTACGCCGCCCTCTAACTGCGACCCCGTCCCCGGACCCCTGCTGCCTCGGACAGCCCCCGCCACGATCCCCGCCCTCTCCCTCCCGCAACCTTGCCCCACCCCACAGAGGCGAAAAGGAGACGTCAAAGGCAGCCTAGCGCAATGTGAATACAGGGCGTCCACCAGGGGGCGCTGCTCGCCACTCGTGAGCCGTGTGTATGACAGCCACCCTTGTGGGGCCCCCTGCTGCCTGGAAGCCAAACTCGAGTGATTTTTACCAAGAAGTGCAGGTTCCCATACTAACCGGAATAATGGAGTCAAGAAAGGCATAATTACACGGCTAACAATCAGACCACCCCTCAAGTTTTCAAGCTTCAGATGAGGCAATTTAAGCCCTACCAAGCTCCTGAGGTTTCAAACAACAAAACCAACCCTGCCTGTGCCCGGCGAGCGGATCTGAAGGGTCTTAACATAGGTCATTAACAAAGGTGAGATATGGAGAAAATCCCAACAGCTTTCATTAGTCAAAGACACATGACCCCTAATATACTTCCTTTCCACCCAATGTGATCCTTTCAAATTGCATCTGAAATGTGGCGGCATTGAATTGTACTAAAACTGTGAGGATTTCTTTGTCCCCAACTGATATAACTCACTTCAACTGCAGTAATCATACAAATTGGAATTGTCAATTTACAGTATTAGATAAAAGTACGAATCTGCATGGTGATTGCACTTCAATTGGGCCGGCGCTGTCCAGAACTGAGTTCTAAAAATAGCAATAACCTGATTTTTCATCTGTTTTCGAGTAAGCTTGGCACATTGCACTTCCCAGGTTACAATATCGCCCGCTTCAAGGTCGCCCCCATCTGGCTGGGAGGTATGAGAGCCGCTAAACAGGTGAAAAACAAAAACCCATGCCACAACTGGCAGATCACCCCAGATTCAGCATATGGAGAAACGGGAGATGATATTAAACGGCTGCATTATCCACACTCTCCGTCGCCTGACGCCACTCGCTTTAGTGTGTCAGAAAGCATAACTAACACTCTGAGAGACGGGCGTACAAGCCAGACTGTCTGTCAGAGAGCACTGGGCGAAAGAGCAGCTGGAGTGTTTACGCTGAAACTACATTTATGACTGCGATAAGTAGCTAGCTAATTTATTCTGTCCTGCCAGCAAAATAAGGGAACAAAATGCCCCTTGCTAACTCTGCCCTTTATCTGTCAGATTTTATTATGCTGATAGGCAGGAATTATGCATTCTGGTACATAACCTTCTTTTTTGTTTTATTTTAGCATTTCAAGCAATGGACTGGCATCCCATACAGGGTGTACCCCTGCCTTGTCTGCTATGCTGCCTAGAATAGACAATACCCCATCCATCCATCTAACCATCCATCCATCCACCCATCCATATGGGGGGAATCTGAAGTACAGTGGGTATGGAAAGTATTCAGACCCCCTTCAATTTTTCACTCTTTATTATATTGCAGCCATTTGCTAAAATCATTAAAAAATATTTTTTTTCCTCATTAATGTACACACAGCACCCCATATTGACAAACAAAAAAAAAGAATTTGTGAAATTGTTGCAGATGTATTAAACAAGAAAAACTGAAATATCACATGGTCCTAAGTATTCAGACCCTTTGCTCAGT
>JABFDZ020000049.1:14168007-14179276 GCA_019775955.2 Pollimyrus isidori | reverse complement strand
AAAAGATTCGTTCA
Source organism: Pollimyrus isidori (assembly GCA_019775955.2). Lineage (NCBI taxonomy): Eukaryota > Metazoa > Chordata > Actinopteri > Osteoglossiformes > Mormyridae > Pollimyrus > Pollimyrus isidori. The sequence goes on along the minus strand of JABFDZ020000049.1, from coordinate 14,179,262 downwards.
TTTTGCTGAACGAGACTCAAAGGTCCGAGTCGGTAAAATGATCCGAACTTCCCATCACTAGCCTATAGGAGTTCATGCTAATGAGGACAAGTCAAATGGACCTCTACGTCACACAGGGGCACAAGCCAACCGTTATACCACCTCAACAAGCACGAACACTGGCCCAAACAGGAGGTCATTGTTTTCACTGGAACCGAGAAAAATAAGTCCCTCCCTCTTGCTTAACTTATGGAGTCTGGTGAATAGAGGTTAGAGCGCCCCCATCTGGCATGTTAACATGCTGCTTAAAACCTATTTTAGCATGATATGTCTATAATAGCACATCCTTACTTTTTATACCACAGTGGATCAACCATGAACTTCACTCGGGGCACCTGATTTAAATAACTAAGGACACAATCCCCCAATTAGCAAGACAGACCTTGAGCTGATCTATCAGGTTATTAAACTGTAACAAACAGTATAGATCAGGGGTGGCCAATGTTATCCACAAAGTGTTGGTGTTATGTCTTTGGGATGACCTTTAGGCGAACTGTTCAAACCCAGGACTACTCAGCCAATCATTCCTCTAGTTTACTGTTCCCCAACCCAGTCCTCGTAGAAGCCCAGATAGAACACGTTTCTGCTCCCTTCCAGCCCCCAGCCAATCAGGAACACTGAATACCTGGTACAGGTGTGCTGGGTGCTGAGAGGAAGCAAAGACGTGGACAGTCTGGGCTTCCACAAGGACTGGGTTGGGAAACACTGCTCTAGTTAGTAATCTAATTAGGGAGTTGCAGTGAGAATCCGCACATACAGCAGCCCTTTACGGACAAGACTGTCCCCCCCCACAGCAAAGCCCCAATAAATACATCACCTGGTTTTCCTGACTTCCTTCATTTCCCTTTTATTTTGTGATTTTCTTTCTTTTTTTGGGGGGGGAGGGAGGATGACCAGCATGTGTTTGGTGCTGGTGGACCAGCATCATTAGTGAAATATTGCTGGTGGATGAGCGTCACGTGCGGGTAGCCTAGTACAGCTAAGTCCACCAGTCACACCAGCACCAATCCAGCGCTAACCAGCAGCAAACCAGCACAGATCATGGTCTATGCTGCTCTCTTCAGCAGGGTATTAATAAGATAAGATAGATAAGTAGATCATTGCTTCTATGCTCCTGTAGCCCTGCGGAGGAGACTGACCTCTCGTCTACCTTAAGCTTCCTCCACGTCACTCAGTGACCAATCCGCTCACAGCGCGCCTGGATGCCATGAGAGTGGTGTGAGAGATTTGGACGTCGGATCCCTATTGGCTGCCACCATAGACGCCCATCGCATCTTAAGACCAGAGACCTACCAGGAAACCTTCAAATCGCAGCCAACAAAAGCCGCACGCAATCGTCAATATTTCTCCTCGCCGCAAAGACTGCAGCGCTTCCCAGCGCAATGGATGCGTATCAGTAACAGTCCCCTTTACAGGACAGCTAGCAGTTCATGCTTTAACCCCCCAGGGCAGCAGGTTTTAATGATTTGACGATGCCCCCAGCCTTGTGGGTAAGTAGCTTGCACAATCCCGTCTGCATGCGTTTCGCCCCCCTGGTTAGGAACATTCAGCTTACAGACAACTCGCACTTACAAGCGGACGGCCATGAAGCCTTATATATATAAAAAACTGAATCAAATGCAATGGTTGGTAATAACAAATGCACCCCCCCCTACTTTGTGACGCTCGTGAAAACACTGTGTGGCTCCCGCGATTCGCCAACTCGAGGTACAGTAAGTACTGTATGTAGTTACTTTCATTAATATTATATCATTATTAATATTATTATTATGTACCATATTACTATTATTTCAACTTATTAACCTTTAGGACTGGATCAGGCCTGTAACCCGTCGACTTCCTGTACTTTAATTTCATGCTGTTAGATGAACTAGTGTCCCTATATTTCCTGTAGTGCGCGACTGTAGGTGTGACCTCTGACAGGCCGGCATCCAGAGGTGCCCCCCTCCCTTGCCACGCGTTTCCTGGGAAATGCCCGCCACACCCCTGGCTCGGGTAATTGATTGTGGGAAAATGAATGAACGCAATCACCAGGCAATTCTCGCTGGCGAATCCATATATTCATCAGCATTTCAGCTGGCACATGCAAGGCGCTGCATGCCTACATGCAAATCCATTTCCCGAGCCGGCTTTGGTGTTATCTACAAAACCCTTCTGAGGCGAAAGCGGGCGACGTAGAACCGCCGAGTCAGCGGTGTTATCGCATTATGAGCGACGGGCCCGGTGACTTCCAAATGCGAGGGAGAGGAAAACGTGCCTTTAGCAGGGCTTTTTGTGTCGACCCGTGCATTCACCCCATCAAATAAAGCAATTCCCCCCGTGAACAGGCACGACAAACTAAAGTAAAAACCACAAATCCGATTCGCCACAGCGTTCCTGCAGCAGCTGCTTATGCCGGTGTCACAGCCCCAGGTCATCCGGGTCACGCTAGGCTTTTGGGGCGCGACCAACGAGCGAGACAAAGATGCGACAGAAAGGCTCGAGTGAGAAGGTACTGCACCGCCGGGGGCAAATGATATGATGCATTTTACAGCCAACTTCAGCATTAGGGATCCCAGGATTTGGCGAGTTCCTCGCGGTATCAATTTCTCAGCTAATCGCGGGACCGGGGAGGGACCCATATGTTGGATTTATTTAGTGCAATATTTGCCAGAATACGGAAAGAAGCAGAGGACTGATGACTGCTTCATGATTTTACTTTGTACGTTATCTACAGTAACCGACAACTCACTTCCTGTCCGGCCGTCTGGCCACAAGCATTCATTTTCACCGTTAAAACGAAATAAGTGACAAAGAGCAGACGCAGACAGAGGTAAGCTAGCCACGACAGAGCTACACTGTAAAGGGGACGACCGGCCGTGACGTGGCACCCGCTGCTCGCCCGACGTTCACGCGCGATCGTCAAGCGGCGAGAAAAAAAAAATGGAGCCCGAAGCGGACACCTGGTATCACTGGGGTGAGACGGCAGCTGTTTGGATCCAGCTGGGCCACTTGTATGACCATCTGGAACGTCTTCAGAGCATTTGGCTGGGGTTTTTTTTGTTTTTGAAGGGGAACATTCCTCCACCCTAAGCAATATGCAACCAGCGTGAGACGGGTAGGGAGGCAGGTAAGTCGCTTTATTATGACCTTTTATAAGTACTGTAACTGTCTGGCGAAGTAGAGAACAAACTATAGATTAAAGGATCTATGCGTGAGGGTTTTAATGGCAATTGTAAGTGGAAGTACATGCCTCAAACCTTGCCATAAAACAGCACATCTCTTTATGTGTGGGCTTCGGATCTATATGCAGGGGGAGGTGCCATCATGTTAACAATTAAGATGCATTTAATGGGACAAATGGTATTTTAGGAGTATGATGTGCGGATAACTAGTCTAATAGTCTATATTGAGAACGTTTTATAAAAATGGGTTAAGGTCAATGCTTTTCAGACTACATCTAGGCTACAACTACTCTTGTAGCTCAAACCCAACCCACATGTTTCATCAAAAACAAAAATCTATCATTGTTTTTCCACACACATACAGCAAAAATATTTTTGATAGCCATGAACCAATAGTCGTCAAACCTGCCGATTATATTTTTGTCTAGTTGAGCGGAGCTACTGTATTTGATTCAAATATCACTAAAGCTTACCAATCTGCTGTTTGTAGTCATTGTTTCTGCTCCTCTATAATGTTTTGTATGGATTTCCCTTCAGAAATGCTCCATTTATGATTTTTTTTCATATTAATTGCCCACTGTCAAGCTACAGCAGCACCGCAGAAGGCAAAGTATTCTCAACTGTTGAGTTTCAGTACAAATATAAACTGAAATACCATACTCACATCAACACAAAGCGTAGCACACCAACAAACAAAATTATAATCACTATAAGTAAGAAATGCAGTGAAGTGTTATGCCGTTGCAATGCATTCTGGGAGTCTGGCCTTATTTCTAAGGAATGCCTTCAGGCTGAGAGGCCACCTAGCCCGGGACATTTGCACATTTGTCGAAATTCTCTGTATATTTTCAGCTCAAACTCATGCATTACCTCTTGCACACCAACAGAGGTTTGAGGTCAGGCGACAAAGAAGGGAGGAGGTCCCAACCAGAAATGTCAGCCATGGAACTGGCAACAGCAGAAATGTAATAGTTCATTGGGCAGCGGGGGCAGTGGGGGCAGCTCGGAATAGTTTTCACAGGGGTCCAGCTTCACACCAGAACAAGCATCCAATTGGCATGAGGGAACCTTACAGTCACTACAGTGTGTTGTGTGCTGGTGCCAATGTAGTTCCACTGACGCCTAGAATAACAGTAAAATTATTTATCCCAGTGACCGTAAGCCAGATTCCTCAAATGCAGTAACTGGACTTTCGGAAAAAATATGCTTTCCCAGGAAGAAAGACTAAGAATGGGTTATTTCAGCTTTCAGCACCCTGGTTAATCAACAACAAGGCTACAGTGAGTGTTACGGGACTTAACTTTCTACACTGTAAGCCATCAGACTCCTTAACACTCAGACTGGACAGATATCATGGAACACACACATAAACACACATATATATGTGGCTGACATGACAACAAAAAAGTTACTTGAGTTGACCTGACATTGAAACAGGAACTCTAAAGTCTGAGAGATTAAATGTCTTCAGGGACTTGCTGACAAACCCCTAACAGCCACTTTCACCCTTTCGAGTTTTCTCAGAGATGAATTTACAAGTGTTTTTTTTATTTTAGCAATTTGCTGAAGCCTTTTGATTACTGGAAATGACCTCATGCCCTTCAGGTTTGGTCTGCCTTCTGAGGTCGAGCACTGGAGTATGCAGCCGGTCTTTCCTCACTAGCACTGTTAAAGCAGTAAAAACACTGCCAGTGGACAATGTAAGGGCTTCTGAAGGATCGAGTGTGAACAAGGAGGCCCAACGCATGGAGTGTGGAACACAGTGCAGTTTTCTTGTCAGGTATCTTTTATTTAGTCCCTAACAAGGCGCCCCTGCGCCGAAGGCTTTCTAGGAACAGAGGGGCTCTCTGTGTCCTGAGCGCGGGCGGAGCAGCCTGTGTGATTTTTGGGTCCAGGTCTGTGCTGATGTTGACCACATTAGCGGGTGCAGGAAAGCATGAAGAGAGTATCCTTGTATCCTTGTTTGTGATGCAGAGAGCCGTGGATGAACTGTATCGAGGCCAGCAGTGCTATGGCTTCATGAAGAAGCTCAGCCACCATCAGCCGCGCCGAGGACGTAAGCCCACATCAAACCCCGGAAGGGAAGTGTGCGTGCTGCCCTCGTGCTATGAGCGCCTCACTTTGCTTGGAAAAACCCAAGATGAGCGATAACCCACAGGCTCCTGGCTCCCGACGCCGGCTGGAAAGGGTCCCTCTCACAGAATGCCAGCCAGGGTGAAAGCCAGGATTTGGCAAGACCCGACGCTCTGCTGTTACTCCCTGTGAGCAGAACAGCCAGTGTCAATGTGCTTTTTTCATTTATCCCCTCATTACCTACATACTTTTCAATGCTCAAGGGATTTTCTCCACAGCTTAGTGCTGCCCTCAAGGTGAGGGGATGTCGTTGTTCCTCTGGCGAGGAAGAGCGACGAAGGTGTTTCGGGACCTATGGGATGTCAGATTTGGGAAACCTCACTCCGTAGACTGGACAAGCAGACTGCTCGAAGGATCCAAGCTTACACCATTTTTACAGTCGCATCCTTCTGTGAGTTCGGTCTTAATGGGAATATCTGGGGGCTAACTTAGCGCCTAAGACCCATATGGAGCATGGCTTGGTTTCGAAACGCTTTAAAGTGAAGCAGAGTGTCACATGAAGGGCAAACAAAGATCACAAGTACAGAGCCGCAAAGGAACGAGGACAAGTGCCTCAAGGGTGACTTGTTAATGAACAAGCTTGTGGTTTTGTCTCTTCATCTTTAACGGTAAGATGGTCGCTCGAGTTCACTGTGAATAACAAATCCAATCAGTCACACTGTGACCCAGAGGTCTGGAAGGCAGTTGACACTCCGCAGGGTACGCCAGCCCACAGAAGTCACACATACATAGACTCATTCACACACAAGCAGTTTGAAATCAATGATTACACTTTTTCAAGATAAGATGTCATCGACAGAGAAAAAGGGAACTCTAGAGACACGCGGCTGGAACTATACTCAGATACCGTGACCCCAGTGATGTGAGGTGATGGTGTTACTCACTGTGTCGTCTAACCAGTCAAAGGTACGAGGATTTTATTATATTACGTATTTATGAATCTACGAGTGTCTGTTGTTCATGAAGATAATGGTCATCACATTAAACATGAGGAGCTAACTGGATGAGGTAATTCCACACTGACAGCTATTTGAGCAAAGAATGATGATGAACCTGGTCGCCACAGTAACATTCCGCTCTCTGACGTCTCCCCAGCAGTACAGTCGTTCCAAAAATGACAAAATCCCAAAACCCAACTGCACTCCACAAATCAATTGCAGGTGATAGATTTCATTTCTGGCAAAATACAAAACGTAGATAACATTAATACTGATAGTGAAATTGTTACTTGAGTCTATTCTGACAAACACTTCCTGGACCTTTCCATAAGTCAAAGAGAAAAAGGCTGATTGTCCCTTTAAGCAGCTTTCCTTTCAATACAGTGTTTTTCCTGAGGGATATTTTTAACTTAAAAAAATATGAACAGCAAACAATGATAAGCAAGTCTCCCATTCTCAGCTAATGCAGGTGATTCAGCCTTGGTGCGTCACACCCTTTATCTTAAACGTAGCAGGGGGACACTTCGGGACAGGGAACCGACAGGGGTGGGGGAGGGTAGTTCAGAAGCTGGCATGACTGATTTCCAACTTGAGCTCAGGTTTATATAAGCAGGACATAAACACGAACAGGTAAACACGTATTCACACACACTTCTGTGCACTCGGGCCCACATCAGCAGCAACCATGTGGCAAGGCCAGCCAACCAGGTGGCAGTACTAGAAATAGGTGCTCCACCCCCGTTGCCTAAAAAGCCACATTTCCCAGGTCACATTCACGGCCCAAACGTTGAGATCCATTGCAGGGAAAATCAGAGACCGGTTTCAGGTCTTCTTAACATCAAGGAAATGCCAGAGACACTGCTGGGAAATCAATGTCGTTTTGCTGGGGGGTGGAATGGATTGCTGTGATATAGATAGATGTTGGGGTGCGGCAGAGTTTTCAGCAGTGAGAATCCGGCTTATCGATAACAGAAACCGGCTGCTATCAGTCATGGCAAGCCGGCAAATGAAGACAGGATCAGTTAATTCAAATGAATGGCTTAACGAAACAGAGTGTTTTTAGCTTTTAGCCACTGAAGGACAGTTAAGAAGGATGGAAGTCTTATACCACTTCAAAAACTGACCTAATATAAATTGTACACGCCATACTACAATGCGATTCTTACTTGAATGCCTTCTTCACAGACTGAACGATTAACCAAGTAAAGCAGCGCTACATTACAGTAACTAACAATAAATAAACCACTAACTTACGTGTACTATTAGAGCATTTATGTCATTTATTTAAACTTTATTTTATCAGGTAATTTAACTGAAAACCAGTTCTCAGTACTTTACGTGATATTTGGGAGAAATAGCAGATTATGCATTGGAACTGCCTGGGATACAAACATCATGCGTGTAACTAAAATCTTCAGCCAATAAGGGCAAAGGTGTGTCATCACGGAGGCGGTTCCAGTTTGTGCAGCAGGGTAAGAGGTCGCAATGGATCTAACCGTAATTCATTGCGTCAAGATCAGAATGTGTTGCTTTAAGCCAGCGCTGTCAGCAAGTCGAAGGCACCCTGACCATGAACTGGGGAAACAAACTGAAACGCGGACTTAACACAGAGGACTAATGACAACAACCAAAAACAGCTAATGGGGATTCCACATGAGGTTAGCGAGGGGGCGTGGCACACGAAAGGAGTGAACAACAGGGGCAGGACAGGGGTAATGTTGGGATGAGATCTTTATCATTTTGGAAACCATTAAGAAAAAAAAGCTGTACTTCTTTTACCCTGTTCATTTTATGTTTAAATGCTTAAAAAACATATTTAGGTATCATTTTCGAGGGCCGGGAACCAATTAATTGGTTTCCCATTCTTCCTTATGGGAAAAATTCGATCATAACTCGAACTTTTTAGGATTCAATCCGGAGTCCGGAACAGATTAAGTTCGAGAATTGAGGTACCACTGTACTCAAATGGATTATCTATCTCTCTCTCTTATGTGCACATGGCATCCACTCAGCCTGAAAAATTATCAAGAGTGGATGAGGACTGAGCTCATTTTTAATCAAATCAGAGCTGCCCCTCCTGCAACTCACCTGCAAGAGCAGAGCTAAACCGCAAGCAAATGAAAGGAGTATGAGGGAATATAAGAACAGCTAAGCAAATACAGCAGGCAAGGGACACTGTGAGCACGGCAAACAAACTTCCCCTGATAGAGCTTTGCTCAAGACACAATCGTTTTTTTTTTTTTTATTTAAATCAGACAAAAATCATCCATCAGCCAGACAAAAAATATTTACGTAAAATTTACGGAGAAAAAAAACTTTTAAATGCGAAGCCCTCCTACATTAATCAACAAAGGGGAAAAAAAGTATCATGGATGTCAATATGGTGACAACCTCTTGGATAGGAGCTAAACCAGAGCTTTTCAAGAAGGAGAAAGGACTCAACTCTGACTTTCTCCACAGACAGCCTCGCCCCTGAGATGACTTTTCGCAGAGCTGTTTTCAAGACCTGACAGGCGTGATGCGGTATTAAAATTCTACAGGAGAAACTGAAATCACTTTATTTATTCTTAGGTTGCTTCATTGCATAGTTCTTCGTGGATTTCCTCATGAGTGCCATCCAGAGATAAGCCCAGGTAAGACCTGAAGTCAAAAACAAACAGTGAAAGATGTTCCAGGCTGATCTAGCGCCTTTAAAAAAAGGGAAACGATAATTGCCTGATGTAAGGTGTTCTGCTGTTTCAATATACACTGCCTGCTTCCCTTCAACAGCAGAAATCCATGCACCCAACCTGCTTTGTGTCAACAGTGCAAGCTGCTGGTGGTGGTATAATGGTGTGAGGGACATTTTCTTTGTTAATACCATTTGATCATTGCTTGAACGCCTACTTGAGTATTCATGTGCATCCCTTCACAAACATAATTTACTCATCTTCTAATGACTACCACCAGCGTGCACCATGCCACAAACCAATAATTATCTCAAACTGGTTTGAACATGACACTGGGTTCAGTGTTTATCAGTCACTCGATCTGAATCTAACAGAACACCTTTGGGATGTGGCAGAACAGGAGATTCGCAGCATGAATGTGCAGCTAACAAATCTATATGAATTGCGTGATGTTGTGGAATCCATGCCACAAAGAATGAGGTTCTCTTAATCGGGGGCACGTAGATAGCCGGGGCCACAGGGATTTTGCCCCGGCTGATTGGCTCCCAGAGCAGCCCCTCCCCTATCACTCACCAATTCAATACATATCATTGGCTAATGATGAGGTTGTTCCCTCTGTATAAATTACGTCCCCTCATATGCCTCCAACAAAATCCTAGAATCGCCCTTGATCTTGATGTGAACGCAGGAAATGCATGGACCCTGAGGCACCCACCTGAAGGATAACTCCCCATTTCTGGCAGTTTGTCAACGTGGTCAGAACGTGGTTGAGACTCCCAGCTGTCCAGTCTGAAGCTCCTTCCCTTCAGCCTAAGCAGTTCCTGAGATGCGGCCCAGTCAGGCGGGCATCACCCACGGCTGGATGCCCAGTCACTTGGCGTGTGCCCAGCAGGACATTCGGGCGACTGACACTCCATAGCTGGGCCACAGTCTCACTGCCGGCAATGACTAGATGAGCGGTTTTATTTTCCTCAAGGGAATTGCAGCGAGATATTAATCTGCCAGCTCTACACCACAGACAGCAGAGTCCCTCCCTTTAAGATCCTGCTATTGAGCCAAAATATATGCTTTCAACTCCACACAAGCCAGCTGCCATCCTGTGTCAGAGATGGTGTGTCTGTGTGTGTCAAGTTCCTTCTTATATACAGTATATAGCACTGTTGTCTCTCTCCTCCTGGCATAATTCATACAAAGAGGCCAACCTTATCATTCACCAATGATATGTTTTGAAGCAGTGAGTGACAGGGCAAGGAACACTTTATTGGCCAATCAGCCTTCAGCTCCTGCCCCTGTGGCCCCGCCCCCTGTGCGCCACTCAATCCCCCCTTAAGTGCGTTTCCATTTGGGACTCTGGTTTCTCCTGTGGCCCAACAAACACCGGTAGGTGATTTAGTGCCTCTAAATTGCCCTTTAGTGTGTGAGTGTGTCCTGTAGTCAGAGGTGAAGCTGCTGCTCAAAGATAACTCTGAAGCTTGTATGATCTGCTGTCCTTCCTGGAAATCAGGAACAAGCCCCACGTTAGCACTGACGCCGTGGGCTTTGTCTTTTTCAAGGGTGCAAAGGCAGCTGCACTGAAATAGATTTTCCCCCACAGAAAGATAATGTGCTTGCAGTTGGGCTACTGACTGGGGCCCTTCCATTCTGCAGATGCAGTTTTATAACTTCTTCCTGCCTGCTGTAAATACAGACGCTCCTCTACTTACGAACGAGATATGTTCTGAACGGCCGTTCGTAACTTAAAATGTTTGGAAATTGTCATTCAACATCATTTTAAGGCTACACTCAAGTACTAAGAGCTAGGATGCTGGGAGCTCCATGCTACACTGCTGTGTGGCAGGAGTAGCGGCCAGAAGTCGTACTTGGTGGAATTGGCGCGCAGAAAAAAAAAACTGATGTCACGGACAGGAAACGGGAGTCCAAGGAATACGATTTGGACTTAAAGTTCGTATGTCTCAAAGTTCGTAAGTTGAAAGTTCAGGGATCTCTGCTGCAGTTTGCTGCCTAGGCATGGATCAGTTTTTCAGTAGACATCACTTCCACGCGACCCGACTCCTGCTGTCCAGACGGCGGCTGGGCAGTGTGTTCAGGAGCACATGGCGCCGTGTTCAGTGTGTTCAGGAGCACATGTCGCCATGTTCAGTGTGTTCAGGAGCACATGTCGCCGTGTTCAGGGTGTTCAGGAGCACATGGCGCCGTGTTCAGCATGTTCAGGAGCACATGGCACCGTGTTCAGCGTGTTCAGGAGCACATGGCACCGTGTTCAGCGTGTTCAGGAGCACATGGCACCGTGTTCAGCGTGTTCAGGAGCACAT
>JABFDZ020000049.1:14150795-14162118 GCA_019775955.2 Pollimyrus isidori | reverse complement strand
ACCTCAGAGCCAGCATCTCTCAGTACAGACCCACCCCAAAGACTCTACCTCAGAGCCAGCATCTCTCAGTACAGACCATCCCCAAAGGCTCTACCTCAGAGCCAGCATCTTTCAGTTAAGACCCTCCCCAAAGGTTCTACCTCAGAGCCAGCATCTCTCAGTACAGACCCTCCCCAAAGGCTGTACCTCAGAGCCAGTATCTCTTAATACAGACCCTCCCACTTCGGTCTTCTGCACGACCCGAATCCCAAGGGTCAGGTGCCAGAGAGGTAAACAGTGACTTAGAACCTCTTTCCAAAGCAGCCTAATTGCTGACGTTGTTAATGTGCACTGGCTCCCATTGTGTCTTTATGTTGGGGAGTCGGGGCACGACGTTCTTTTGTACAAACACCTTTCTTCTGGTTTCTCTCTAATAATAATTGCAGCACTTAACATATATTCATTAATATATTTCATTACCCAGAGCCATTATGCAGTAATCCCTTTCATGGCTAAATGTACACAAACCATGCTAACAGCGTGGCATGGAGCTGTAACAATCAGGCTCATTTAGTCACCGAGCCTTTAATGGTAGGAGTATTTTGCAGTAGAATTTTCCAGCAGACTCGCTGACATGCGATGCAGGCAGCCAAAAGCAATGCCCCAAGAAAGCTTAATCCATGCTAGTGAGTGGCAGCTTCACACCAAAATTATTCTGACAGCGAGTTTGCTTTTTTTGTCAAGTTGAACTCAATGGAAAAAAAAATATATTTCTAATTTTTTCCCCTGCCTTTCTTTCTTACAGACTGTCACAGATTTAAGTCTCTATATGTCAACGAGAGCTGTGTGACAGATTTTCTGTAGATAAACGTGGCACCAACCCCCCCAGCAGAATACAACCAACCAACCGTGGCACAGCAACTGGGACAGGTTCTGCACACGGAAGCCTCTCATGGATCCAGTGACTGTCATTAACCTGTGGGTGACACAAAGATCCCCTCGGAACACCCCCCACAAGACAACTTTAAAAGGCTCCAGGGGCACTGAGTAAAAGGCTCTGACATCTGGCTTCATACTCACCTGTGTGTCTTAAAGGAGAGCAAGATGGATCGTGTGAAGACTAACAAGATTCAACTATAGCACAGGCCAGCCCTACGCATGCAAATAAAATACATAAATAAAGCATTGTTTAGTTTCTGAGTGATTGGTCATGATACAGCTGGTAACAACACAGATCAATCACCCAGAGTGTTTCAAAAACCTTTAAAATGCAAGACGCATATGACGATTTGTGCTGTGTGCCATAAACGTGTAAATTGATTACCATTTATGGCAGCAGTTAAAAAAACGCATAAAGTTACAAACTATCATTTCTTCAGACCTATAATGGATGTGCGTACTTAGAATATTTTAAAAGCATTAATTCTACATTTATAGCCCCTTCCAAGGCATGTCATGTGACCTGCGAAGACCTTGGGTTGCCTGATAAAACGAACCGTAGCTGTCAGTCGCTAAGCCGCGGTTGCCCCCGTGACGTCAGCGTCGGTGTGAGGCAGCAGACCATCCTGCCACTGAAAGCCTATATTACAACACCACTAGCCTTACTTCTTATATTGGTATATCGTACAACCAGAGGGGAGTTATTAAATCGAGTCCGATTCCTTTGTGTCTAAATGACATCCCAGAGGACCGCGAATAACCGTGACCTTAACAGCACACTTTAAAAGTACAAGCTAAGGTCTCTGCAAATTGAAAAACACAACTATATTATATGCATTTCAAAATGGGAAGCATCTGAAAAGTTGGATATGTATGGTACAACTCGCAGCGCGAGCGACCAAATAAAACCAAGACCTGGTCACGCCTCCACATCAGTTGACTTATTTCTTACTTAAAATGAAATCTTTTCGCCCAACACCAAAAGCCCGTACAGTATTTAGACAACTTAGCAGATTTAAACCCATCCAGTTTCGCTTAATTATAAGCAATAACAGCCTTCCCGATCAATTCAACCTTTAATCCTACCTTTAACTATGAGGATACACCGCTTAATTACCGCACACGAGTCACACTTATAAAATCAACGATGTTTTCACAGTTTCGTCAACTAAATCCTAAAACATCGATTTAAATTAAACAACTTTCCCACCACCTGGACGTTTCAGGGCAAACGAACTCCGATTACCTCTCGCCAAGACCAAGTGAAGTAGAAAGCTGAAATTGTTAGTGATCGAAACGCTCAATGTCTAAAAACGTGTATTCTGCGTACTGGTTATATAGGCTAGCATATATATATCCCCAAACTAATTATAGGCATGAATTTTCGTTTGGCCGAATAACAGAAGCATCACGATTCAGCGGGATCTTTGATAAATAGCAGTTAGGCATACAGTACGCACATACACAACGGAAAAGCTAAGCCCCCTCTCTTAAATAATAACAGCTGCCCAGTTTAACGCGGCTGAGTTTAGAAATGCGTTCAGCCTGTTTCCACAACTACTTCCATGGTAAAGTTTTTAATAAAGGCCTACAAACATTAAAACAAAATATCAATATATGATATATGCAATCAAGTTTAACGGGAAGCTGTCCCATTAATTACGCCAGTTAAGTAGATGTGTTTATTTCAACGACAAGTTTCTTCAGATTTTTACCGCAGAAAATACAGCTTTTGTTGCAAATATCATTATTTGTAGTTCTCTGTGGATATATAGCGACCCTTTCAGCCTGGCGATGATTCCTCTGTTTAATTCTGCGTTCATCCCAGTTTGTCATGTGGGATACGGAGAAACGGGCAAAAGCGCACCTATTTGCCCATCCCCTCAAATGGACTAACTTGCCTTTTGTTCATTAGTAAATAAAAAGGACACGTTAGAGACCGAAAGCCGTTTGCCGCTTACCCCTGCCGGCTCGTTTGCGGATCTCTCCGTGCTCGTCCGTCCCCAACATTTTCCTCCCCGGTATGTGACTAAACTCCGGCGCTCCGGCGGAGAGAGAGACTCACTGTCGCGCACCGGCTCTCTTTCCGCGAATGGGAGGGAGATTCCGCGTTTCTACGGGAAAACGGGGTTGGACGTGCTTGTCGTCCGTGGACAGACAGTGACTGAATCAAAAATGAATGGAATTTCTGTGCAAACAGAACTGTTTTTTTTCCTTTTATTGAAGACTTCGTTTCTTCATTCAGATCGACGTTTTTTTTTTTATCTTATTCATTTCTCTTTCGCTTGTAATTAACCCTAATTCTTCGTTATTTTGAACCTGACCTTTCATTCTGCGTCGAACAATCTTTAGATTACATTACTTAATTCTTGTTTATAGATCACTGCCTGCGTATTTATTGATTTATAACACAAACTCCGCAGCCCTGTCCAGAATAACTGGTGTGATTGACAGACGGATAGATAGAAGGGTGTTTCTGTAAGACACGAAATAACTGTAAAACAAATTCAAGCCTTAGCCAAAGTGCCATTTTCAATATTTACGGCGAATTTTGCAGCTGTCTGGAAGTACTTATAAACAGACGGTTCACCTAGTCGTGTTGGGCTGCTGTCAGCTAAACACTGATGGGTGCACTTGGAAACATAGATGAGTTTGAACTGTATTTTATGCTGCAATTACCCTGCCACACGGAACTTACTATAAAAATTCACCTGGGGTTGCACAAGGACCACAGAGATTAATACCTTCAATCACCATCTGACCAGTTAACATTCTCATGCCTTGTACCTTATTCGTCACCATGTTCTAATCTAGGCTATATATATCGTATGATTGTGTCCTTCCCATCTATACTGTAACTAGTTTTATTGTTTAACCCATTCTCTTTGGAGATTAATATAATGAATCAGCCTTTCAGTCGTGTTCCTGAATTCTGCTTGAGACTTTACACATGCCAGAGCCAACATTTAATCTTAGAATCCGATATGTGAAAATGAATGCTGAGTAGTGACTGGGAATGGATAGAACACCGGACGCAACTTGGCTAGTAATATGGCAGACCACACCTTTGCAAAGGTACTTTTAATACCTCAAACTATACTGCACATTTGGGAAAGAAATGACACACAAAATGGAACAACTGACCTGGATATTCACTGCAGACCACCTCCAAATACTTTTTCCGAAAAAAAAAACCCCCCACAATTCTGCAGACTGCAATTCTAAGACATATTGCCAGATCTCTCCTACAAACCTTATCTTTGTGAAAAACTACCAGTTCCCTATAACTGACAAGTCTTACCCTAGTGGCAACTGCAACACAGTGACATTAGAACTGTCAATGAACTGGAACTTCAACAAGTAGGAGCAGGTCTGCTTTTTATCAGTCAAACACCAGCGGAATACCTAAACATATACCAATACCTAATGTGTAGTCGGTGGTAGCCGACACGACTACACATCGACACAACATTTAGTCAGCAAAAAAGAGAACATGGCTTCTTAAAGCATCAGTGAATATACCATACAAAAGCTACGCAACAGCAGACAACTGCGAAATTGAAAAATATACACATAGTAGCTTCAGAATATCATGGTAGTGATTACTGAGCAGTTCACCCACTCCTCAGATTCCTAACGTACAACTTATTACGATCATGACCTTGAGCAAGTTATTTCTGAGTAAAAAATATAAGCATATAGATTACATAAATCAATTTTTGTGCATTTTTAAAGAATATCTACAAGCATAGACCCCTTTGTGTCTCCAGACGTTTCCTGAAAAAGGGAAATATTATACATCGCCTTGCTGAAATTGATGGAAAAATGACAGACCTTTGTAACTGACCACTTGAAACTGGTTTCGTTTTCAAAGAGAGCAGTAGTTGGATTTCCAGCTAAAATAAAGCAAGTGTCATACATGGAGCTGCAGGCAAGATTATCTTAGATTCGCATGTCAGATCTGATGCAAATTCATAGCAGGCAATCGCAGAAGTTTAACTGCACACTTATGCTCTTTCTTGTCACAATTAACTCCTACAGACTGCAGGCCGCTCACAAACTTGTGGCTTTGCGTTGAGTGCATGTGGAGGGGCTGTTTAAGTTTGACCGTAAAAATCACCATCTTAAATGAAGCCATTACAGATTATGAGAAGAGTAACAGAATAACAGGAAAAAAATCTGTTTGTAGATGAACATCAGCAATAGGCGCGACACAAAATACCCACATCTTTGATTAGAAGTTCCCAAAGATGAAAAGGTGAGGTTTGAAAGAGTTCATTACCTCTCTGTTGGACCATGAAACAAAGAGAGCGCAGATAAAGGCAGCTGCATAGTTTTTCATTAGGCTATATGTTATGAAGTTATTGCTATTTCGGGGTGAGCACCACTTTCCATTGTTTCTCCAGGCACCTGACCTATCAGGGGCTGACTGGTTTTGTCCGAAGACAATCTGAACATGCTCCAGGGGAATGGTGGCCATTTTCCTCATCCATCCTTTGCTTCGCCATGGTAACCTATTACCAAATGATTGAAAAGCGTTCAAGGAAAAAAAAAAACAAAATTTATGCATAAAGTCAGGGGTTATGGGAAGCCACTTAAGTAAGTCCCTTTTGCAGGTTGTCTGGGAAACTACTAATGCAGGAAATGGACTTGTGACCAAAAATATGCAGACCTGAGTCCCCTGTGGTAACATATCGCTGTTCTCTTCAAGGTCAACAATGCGGTTGATTAAAAACGTCTTGTTACCTTACATGTTCCTACCTTATGACATCATATACACATCATGCAGGAGACTTGCTTCGAAATGTTACTCATTCCCATTTTAATTTCTCACTTTATTCTTCCTAAATAGCGACAGAACAAAAAAAAAGAAAACAAACTCGGCTCATCCACATTGGCTGCATCCAGACCTTCTCCGAATCTACAGCATCTAAAATTGACTTTGGCGCCGTATAAACTCGCCCGAAGATAGTGTCGCTTTCATTTTCCCCGGGTAAGGGAACAGCACTGGCTTTAATGCTCGCCACATAGATCAGGGAAAAAGAAAATAAAAAAAAGAAAAGCAAAAAGCGGGGGAGACGCCAGCGCGTCCGCTATCTCCCTGCCATACAACTTAATGCATTGGCTGAAAAATCCGCCATGCAAAGCACATTCTCTGATAATGATTGACATGCCTTGGCTGCATTTTTAGCTTAAATGCCTATCGGTACAAGCGATTCCATCCCTTTCAAAGTTACTACCCTGACCTTCCAGAGAGTCAGAAACCGAGAACGCGAGTCCTCTCCCTCCAAAGAGTCAGGAACCGAGAACGCAAGTCCGCTCCCTGTACAGAGTCAGGAACCGAGAACGCAAGTCTGCTCCCTCCAGAGAGTCAGGAACCGAGAAAGCGAGTCCGCTCCCTCCAGAGAGTCAGGAACTGAGAACGCGGGTCCTCTCCCTCCAGAGAGTCAGGAACTGACAACGCGAGTCCTCTCCCTCCAGAGAGTCAAGGAACCGAGAATGCGAGTCCTCTCCCTCCAAAGAGTCAGGAACCGAGAATGCGAGTCCGCTCCCTCCAGAGAGTCAGGAACCGAGAACGACTCCACTCCCTCCAGAGTCAGGAACCGAGAACGCGAGTCCCCTCCCTCCAGAGAGTCAGGAACCGAGAACGCGAGTCCGCTCCCTCCAGAGAGTCAGGAACCGAGAACACGAGTCCGCTCCCTCCAGTGTCAGGAACCGAGAACGCGAGTCCTCTCCCTCCAGAGAGTCAGGAACCAAGAACGCGAGTCCACTCCCCCCACCACTCTCTGCTGGGCCCGTCAGAGACGTTTCTGCTCCATCGCCATTTCCTTATAAAGCGTCCCGTGGATTTGCAGACTGACTTCTTTTAGTATCCTACAACCGCCTGACCAGGACCAGGAGTGACTACAGCGTGAACTGGCTAAAATGAGTCTGTAGGAACTGTGATGTAATTGGAGGAAGGGGAGTTTCTTTGTAAACAGTAAATGGACTGTATTTATATAGCGCTTTTCAATTTATGCCTCACATTCACTCATCCACACACAATACCCATCCACACACTGGCGGTGGAGGCTGCCATGCAAGGTGCCAACCTGCACACTGGGAGCAATTTGGGGTTCAGTGTGTTGTTCAAGGACACTTTGATGGGGTCAGGAGTAAGCAGGGCTTGAACCAGCAACCCTCTGGTTGCCGAACGATTGCACTGCCTTCTACATCACCAACTTCCCTTTGTAAGACTCCCTAGAAGAATGTGGCCATTGTGACTCTAGAATGATTCTATTACCATACAGCAGGTGGCAGGACTATGGCCTCACACCTTCAGGCTTGTGCATTTCATTCATGCTCTGTGCTTTGAGAATGTGTTCCCTGCATTTGTCTGGGTTTCTTGTGGTACCTAGGAATCCCCGCACAGTCCTTATACAGTAAGTGTATTGCAAGCTCTAATTTAAATATTGTGTGTGTCTGTGTGTGTATAGTCATGTATATATTACATTGTGACGACCAAATGTCCCCAGAATGTGATAAAAACCTGTTGTTTTGACATTGCGGAGACCACTTTTTCAGTGACTGCAATCAAAAAACAAAAAATGCCAGAAGTCTCGTATTTGGTTTGGTTACTTATGGTTAGGGCTGAGTGGGGGTTAAGGTTGTCATGTTGGGATTAAAGTTTTCCCCATAGAAATGAATGGAGAGTCCCCACAAAGAAATAATTGCATGCGTCTGTGTGTCTGTGTTTGCACGCATGTCCTTCATGCTGTCGTGCTCTTGGGACCCCATCCAGGCCCGACGAGACCCAGGACTGACTAACAGGAAGGGGAGATGGCTGGTGTCAGGGACCGAGACGGAAGGCATGAGGAACACAGGCAAGTTAGAAAAAAATCATGGTTTTAGTTCACTTGGGCCCACAAAAGTCAACTAATCAAAACCCACAGCTAGCCATACAACTTAAACCAAACAAACTGACCGTCTCCTAGACAAGACACCATGAGGGCTATATATATATATACACACTGGTTGGCCAAACCACCAGACACAAAAGGGGAAAACCAATAACAAATACCACACATACACCAATACAACAGTCAGTTAATATTTCAATCAAAAAACAAACAAAATCAAATTAAGTTAAGTTAAAAAAAGTACCTAAACAATAAAAGAGACAAACTATTCCACCCCCACTGCAAACAGGCAGTTGGACTTGTCCAATTTCCTGCGCTTAGCCCAGCTTCCATGTTGGCCACCTCTTTGGCCAGGAGCAGCAAGGAATCCTCCCCTGCACTCCACACACGGTGAATCAAAAGAAACAAACTCGGTAAATACTCACGTTATTCCAGTTATGCAAATGTGCACGGCTCATCTGGCATATTGGTTAAATGAGACAAATAAAAGGATACATGAACAAAAATGTTAATTACCAATATATTGCAAATTAAACTATTAAACTAAAACTCAAAACATAGAACAAATGACCGTAAATGATACTTCCTTTCAAGTTAGCGGTGTGGCTGAGGGGGCAGCCATCACAGTTGGTTGGATATTATACAGAAGCAAAGAGGGATTTGTGTAAGTCTGCAATCCGGTTTCAGGGCTGTAACTTCAGTGCTACAAACAGGTGGAACTCACACCAGATACAAAAGCAACAAGACCTCCAATTCCTCCACAAACCCACAGGGAGACACAGACTAAGGTGTGAAAATGCCGAGTCCCTTCTTGCTCTTTCTCCCCCGTTTAACACTTTAAAGGTACATTCCTTCTTTATGCTGTTTGAAAGGGCCCCTTTCCCCCCAAGCGCGCCTGGCTTCTGCCTCATCACCCGCACCTGCGTTACGCTTCAACGTCTCTCTGACAGATTCATTCCGGTCCGACAGCCTCCTAATGAATAATCATCTACGGGGGTGTGCTGGGGCGCTCTGCAGATTGCCGCGAGTGGGAGGTGAACACGGCTGATGCGCTTTTAAATGGCATGGGGGGGGGGGGTCGCTCACACAGCTGAACATGGTGTGGAATATGTTGTAATCCCATTGAGCGGGCAGATACATTTTAATTGGCTTAAGGGGATCGAGAGAGACAGCGGCGGATGCTAATTAGCCATTTGGCTCAGGCGAGCAAAGCGATTGCGAGGCTGTAGAATCCGCTGCATCGCAACCACCCAAGTCAGGCAGCCGCTAACGCGACAAGATCTTTAGCATCGACCCGCGGCGCCGTCGGCCGCAAAAGCAACAGCGTGAACAGCACATGCCACCTCACCGGGGCGCCGGGCCCAACCCTATAGCACCAGGTTCTGTTCTGAGGGAGGATACTTCTGTGGACCAAGTCTCCAGGTCTAAGATCATAAATACAGAGACATCTCCTTTCTTTTTTCAATGAATAGTTGTGAACATATATCCATCCTTCTATCCTCCTTGGTAATTGCTAGATGACAGCATCTGTCGCAGAAACAAGTAGGTGGTCCTGGAATTTCAGGGCTCCTGGTTGGACGAGGGAGAGGACCGTTACCGTACGCTTCACTGTCGACCTAAAGATAATGTTCTGCCTGTTACAGTCATGATGGCAAACCTGAGGTTTATGAATGTTAATTAGATAAGTTCATGAAATACACAGTGAAGGAGAGATGGAGAAATTCTGCTTATCTTTCTCTGATGCGCAGTCTCAGTGAATGTACATTTTGCATCTGCTTACAGTAAATGTATAAACATGTCTGACTCACACATAACTTTGGACCCTAAGTCATTGAGAATTCTCTCGTAGGCACATATTGTGGAACTATTTGAAGCACCAGAATTGGACCGTTTGTGAATATGCTTTTGAATCAGCTATACTTTACAAATCACACCAACCAGTGAGAACTCTTATCCCCTGTATGTGTTAATGTGAGTGTGTGTGAATTTTTGAGTGTTAAACCCATTTAGCGGACCGATCCTGGCAGACCCAATGTCTGCTGGAGCCATGTAGGCGTAGAGAACATAATGAAGATAGCCACTGTGTTCCTTTACCATCCCGGTTTTTGTTGAAGGAAAGAACAAGAGGTTTTGCCACTTATTTAGCGAAAGCGCTCCTGGAAGCTTCCCACACAATTACCTGCATCGCAATCTCTGGTCGCAAGTAATGCAGCGACTCGGTTGCCGCGGACGCAGGGCGCAGAGAGTCCAGCCTTTTTCTTTTTCTGGAAAAATCACTCGGCCCGAATGGAACAAGGGAGACTTTGTTGAAAAGGTAAAGAGTTTGGGTTATTTTTGCCGCCAGTCCTCAAGGCGACACAGAAGATAATTATCTCTAAGCCCCCCCCCCCACGAAAAGTAGCTCGATGTAGCAAAACCTTCCCAGTAATGGAAAAGTTCAGGATTTTGTCTTTCTGTATGTTTGCAAACTTCTCAGCCTCTTAAGTGTATATTTTTTTTCAGTTTGCTGCTTTTTATTTAAAGTTATTTAAATTGAACATGTATTTATATAATTGAGAACTAATTAAAATAATTTTCTTGATAAAATATACAGCAGGACTTTAAGTTCACTTGCTAATGTTTGAGGTCACTATACTCGGTGCAGTTTGGCGCTTACATTACCAGCCCACCTCCTTGATTCCCTCTGTAGTTGTTTTTTTTTTCCCCCCACCCACAACCAACCAGTAAATGGGAGGGGGGAGGGAAAAAAAAACAAAATTTTGACAACATTTTTGGAGTCAAGGGCATTTAAAACAACGGCACATTCATCAGGGTTAGCCTGGGGTAGCGTACAGTAAGGGGAGGGCTGGTGCAGGCAGCCGATTGGTCAGCTCCAGGTGACTGTTTGCAGTGGCCCACTGAAGCCTTTGAGCTTCCACATTCCAAACCAGATCAGAGTAAATAAGCAGACCGGCATCTGCGGATTGGTCTAAGGGGTTAAAGAGGTCTAGGAAGGAAGACTAAGATTAGGGGTGGCCAATCTTATCCACTAAGGGCTGGTGTGTATGCAGGTTTTTGGGATGACCTTTTGGTCAGCTATTCAAACCCAGGTGTGAGGACTTCAAATTAGTAATCTGGTTAGAGAGGTGCAGCGAAAAGCCGTACACACACCAGCCCTTTTAGGATAAGATCGCCCACCAATGCTACAGATCACAGGCATCTGCATTAATTGCTCCCTCCAACATGCAACTAATTCTCCAGCAACATTAAGGGGAATGGGCCCACTTAGGGGGGTGGCGTATGGCTCATTGGGGTTACCCAATGCCAGGATTACCCAACCCAGTGTGTGCGGACCCAGTGCGCAAGGAAGTGGACTGTTTGGAGATCCGTGCGGACTGGGTTGGGTAACCCCACTCTGTGCTGATGATCAGAAGGACAGGGGTTTGTGCCTCAGTTGGGGGGGGGGGGGGGGGGGGGGGGGGGGGGGGGGGGGGGGGGGGGGGGGGGGGGGGGGGGGGGGGGGGGGG